>OX276376.1:21387504-21987504 GCA_946251855.1 Alsophila aescularia | reverse complement strand
TATTGTGACCCGACCCTAGGATGGAAGGTTTCGGAAACGAAAGTTCTGTCGCTGGAAATTAGAGGCACTTTGGAAGGAGCATTTTACGAATACAATTGATACATTTTTATGCAAGATTATTTGTTAAGTAGCCACGACCCCCGGCAGTGCCTGTATGTTTTTTTTTTCAGGTAAAAGTTAAGACTATAGCGTGTGCCTTTCCTCATGATCGACTCTATTTAATTGTCAAATTTCATCAAGATCGGTTCAGCCGTTTAGTTGTGATAACAAGCACACTGAAGTATCGTCAGACGTAATGACTATGTGCCAGGCAGGTGCATGGAGGCTACGTAAGCATGGAGGTCTTGGACTAGAATATAATTTATTTATTTTTCAACTTTGACGTATAGCCTCTTTTTTCTCAGATTAATCTATTTTAAAAACATTTACCCTAGTCTAATTCACTTCGCAAAAAAGTTACTGGCAATTACTGTCAGTGTCATGCAGTTTGACGGAAGTTTTCAGAGCATCGTGTCGAATCTATGAGACTTTTAGTTGTCCAGAGAAAACTTATAGTATTTTTATTGGCAATTGGATGAATATAAATCCATAATATATTTATGTTTAATTTCGACTGGAAAAATGTTACGTACAAAACTACTATTTTTAGGGGTTTTCGTGACAACATTCATGTTATTGTTTTTTATCGTTCCTGGTAGACCATTTTCAAACTATAGATAGGTGTCAATGTGCCATTCCATTATTTGTGTGAGTTATGAAGTAAATTGTAAAGTGGCACATTCTCACCCCACCACGTGAGGCGAGAATATATCACATTTTTTTATTGTTTTCTTCCAAAGTATGTTTATTTGAATAATAGTAAGATATAGAATATTAAAATAAATATATGAAAATCATATGTGTATCATATTATACTAACAAATTAATTTTATTTGGCTTTTTGGTAACACTGTATAACCTTGAAATGTGGCACATATAGTCACCCCGTCTGATGGTACTATTTGTTTCCTTAACGTAACCCCAGTACATTTGAATATTTGTCAAACTGTTACACTGAACCACAGAATACCTAATAATACTACTCTGAACGAAAGCCTAATGAGAGGTTTTCTGACAGCTGGAGCAACCTAGTTCTGAAACCATCGATAAGTGGCGCTGACGGGACATGGTTCCCATTTTTTTCGCATTTAATCAATGAAAATGCAAAATTACTCTTATATACCTACTAACTTGTGTTGTGTTATGGAAAAACAAAAGTACTTTGTTTGATATCAAACAATAACCACAAAAACTAAAGAGTATATAACACGTAATAAAATAACAAAAACAAGCATGACAGACGCTTGTCTATGTTAATAAGAAAGTTTTTTAATCGGCCTTGCTTCGTGTGGTTTTACAAAATCTTCAGATCCACGTCTCGTCAGCGCCATCTATCACATTTATATGTACTATCTACTTCTTTTTTTTAATTGCCTTACGGAAATCTTCCCATTACAACTGGAAGTGTCAACTGTCAACTGTCACACGATGGAGACATGTCAGATTATCATTATGGTCTTATAGACATTTCTTATTGTCGTTGTATGGCCCACAAGACCTTATGGCAGTAGTATTTATATACTCTTTGGCATCAGTGGCACAGAACATGCACAGGACACATAATAATGGGAAGTTTTCCGTAAGGCAATTAAAAAAATAAAATAGTTCATATAAATGCGATAGATGGCGCTGACGAGACGTGAATCTGGAAACCACACGCAGCAAGGCCGATAAAAAAACTTTCTTACTAACATAGAGAAGCGGATATCTGTCGGTCATGCTTGTTTTTGTTATTTTATTACGTTTTATATTCTCATTAGTTTGTGTGGCTAATGTTCGATATCAAACAAAGTACTTTTGTTTTTCCACAACTCAATACAAATTAGTAGGTAGGTCGTATAAGAGTAAACTTTGCATTATCATTGATTAAATGCGAAAAAAATGAGAACCATGTCCCGTAGCGCCACCTATCGATGGTTTCAGAACTAGGTTCCTCCAGCTGTCAGAAAACCTCTCATTGTCAGTGGTACGGAGTGATATGCAGTTGTCTATTGCCACAGAACACACAATAATACTACTATTGCAGCAGTGTGATAAGATTGTCTGTAGTTGGTTGACGAGAGATAAAAGGTGTGAGCAAATTATCGGACGCGTCCCAAAGCCGCGGCGCAGCGTACAGTCGCGGTTTTGGGACGCGTTCGATTGAACAGGCAGTACATTTTATATTAAATTGGGCATACTATCGGACGTAAGTCGCGGACTTGACCTTGGGCCTATGGACGACTGATAGACTACTTTGATCTGCCGTGACCGACATGGTTGAGACGCGTCCGAGCGTCAGAAGGAGATGACTGCGCGCGAGTTCGATTTGATTATTTGTTTTACAGTATCATTTTCAATTAAACGGAGCAGAAATTTTTTTTTTTTTGTAACGTTTCTCATCTGGCACCAAATCGGGATACAGCGTGTGGAATTCACCAAACTGCGGAAGTCTTTTATTTATTTCGTGGACCTAAACGCTTCTTTTGTGTTTTTTTCCTTGGTGGACAACATCTAGAAGCCGCCACTAATTGGAAAAAATCGTCCTCACTATCGCTTCTGGTCATGTTTCCCGTCGACAGTTCTTTGTAGAAACAGAGACGTTTGGCCGTGCACATAGTCAAGAAGGCAACCAGCCGCTGTGGTAGTCGGATGGCGTCCGCGGACGCCCTCCTTCCATTCCTTCTTTCGAGACTTGGGATGGCGATAAGGGGAGGTTTGGGGCCATTTGGGGATAACCCTTCCCCCTTAAAACTATATACTCTACTAGTGGCTCTTGAGCTGTAGTTTTTTTTAAATGGTGGAGATATTGTATGCAAAGGCCATAATATCTACGCCATTTTGAAAATTTTCTAAATACTGAATTGACAATAAAAACATATAATTATCAAACCTGCTCACAAAATTTCACGAGAACAGGTTGAGATATGCGACCTGTAGAGGAGAACAGCCGAACATCAGCCGGACATATGTTTTCTTTTTTGCCGAAACGGAGACGCTTCGCTCGCGCTTCAAGCTCGCTCGGTCAATTATTTATTCTGTGACATAAGTACCATTGGCCTTAGAGTACCACGAGACAGTGAGTGTTCCTACAATTAAACTGTCCAATTAGGTACATCCAAGTTCGACAAAACGGTCAACAGGAGAATACAACTTGGCTGGTTGGCGCTCTGGAAGATGCGTACCTAATCGTAAGCCTTTAAATATGACTTACATACCTAATGTTCCTTAGGTTCAAAATCGCTCAGCGAGCCAAGCTTGGTGCTTTTCTGAAGGATATGAGGTGATACGAAAAAGTACTAAATTCTACTAGCAAATCTCAATTATCAAGCTGAAGTGGCAATGGGCTGATCACAAACATGTCTCTTGAAGAAAAAACCAAACAACTGTTGGGGCAAACAAGTTCTAGACTGGAGACCGCAACGATAACGTAGCATTAGCTGATTAGAAAAATGTAAAGGTTGTGACGATGTCAAAACCTCTTTCATAATAATACTCATTTGATCTCTTAATTCTTTCTTAATCCATTTCATTCCATTTGATAGTTTGTCTATGGTAATTCTAAATTCAAATAACCTGTCATTCCTACATGGTGATGGATTGTCTCATCTCGAGGGTCACCTACGACATGTTTTAAATATACGTAAATAAGTTGATTATATCTTTAAATATTTGATAATAATTTCATACGTTTTAATCCGTATTTTTGGTATAAAAACTCTGTGACAATACTTCATAATAAATAATTTCCTGAACAATTTTATATATATTGTAAATTTGTAAAGTAAAATCGAGAGAATACTGAGTAACCGAGAGCAAGATCTTCTATGAGGAGGAAAGCTAAAGGGATGACTCGCACCACTAAGTTTCCTCTGCACCTACTAAGTACAATTAAATTATTGTGAGCAAGGAGTCCCTTTGAGCTGGTAGACACCCTCGGGGGGGCTCCGGCCACAAGGTATACATAGAAATAAGTTGTGTGAAGAAAAAATTGTTTACTTATTTAAATAGACTTTTTATTGAGAAGAAAAATCAACTAAATCTAGTCTAACAAGCCGCTGCCAGTGGGCAACGTTCCCAAAATGCTGGCAGCATTGCCACGTTGTATGGCAATCCTCAGTCTTTGGGCAAAGTAAAGACCAGCATTTTGGTCTCATGTTAAAAAATATTTAAATTTTAAGTTTTTTAAATTTAATAGGTAATTAATGTCTTCTAAACTATGATAAAACTCTAACTGGCGGAAATCTGCACATCTTCTATCTATACTATAATAAAACTGTAACTGAGCTAAATCTGTACATTAAATATTTTTTGAAAATTTTAATTGAGATAAACTTCAAAATCGATATGGAGTGCAAAAAGGTTTATTTTTTATTTTTTGTGTGTCTGTCTGTCTCTTTGAACACGCATCAAGCTGAAACTACCCGACGGATTTTGATGCAACTTGGCACAATCATAGCTTATGTTATGGATTAACATATAGAATACATTTTATCCCGAAAAAAACAATGGTTCCCGCAGGATAGGGGTTGAAAGTTATTTAAAAAAAACACATCACGCTGAAACTACCGGACAGATTTTGATGTAACTTGGCACAGACAAAGTTTATAGTATGTATTAAAAGATGCGCATCAAGTAAAAACTACTGGACCGATTGTAATGCAGTTTTCATTCTTACACAGCTTAGGGTTTGACTTAAAAACTGGTGTACTTACTTGGTATCTAGGCTCAATCTGATGATTAGGAACCGAGCAATCGATCAAAAAAACTGATGGCTGACAAAATTTGGTATTTTACCACGTTTTCATTGAGTCATTTTCTCTGTCTGTCTGTCTGTTGTTCCGGGTGGAATCTTTTTAAATTCATGTCTGTCTGTTTGTCTGTTAGTCTATGCACGCATCACGTAAAAACTACTGAACCGATTGCGATGCGGTTCTCCCTGTTGGATTGCTTAGGGTTTGAATTAAAAACTGGTGTACTTATTATCTCAATCCGATGAGTAGAAGCCGAGCAATCGATAAAAACTTTTTGTCAGCTGAAGGAATTTTGTTTAAATGTTTGTATACTGGTTGGAGAAGCGAAATGTATATTTTCATGGTTTTAGTTTGAACCTCACACGCTAGATGGCGATAGCGTCGTAAGAGCCATTCCTGCATCGCGCAAACGCTTGTGTATTGTGAATCGGCAGTGGTTTCGGCAAACTTCGTTTTAAATATACTCACCTGCACTCCGGACTGGTTGTTTTATTTGTAGCTTCGTGTACAAATTGGTCCATCGAGACGGAATTTTTGAGTCAGTGCCTTCTGACTTCGGTAGTCCTCGTGGAGGGGGGATTTACCTACACTTCGCACCTATAGGCAGTGGATCGCTGTCTGGGGCGAAATTTCAGTGGGGCTATTTCCACTATTGGGAGTGGATCAGCTCCTCGTCTGGCGCCGGGTTTTGGACCCTGGAAGCCTGAGGAAGAAGTCATCATCAGCACACCGGCTGGTCATCAACAGTACAGCGGCACCGTGAGGGGTGCTGTTTGCAGACGGAGCAGGGAGCCAGCAAGGTGTCCAGGAAAGGGTGCAGTTCAGCAGCAACGGATCGGTGACGTCACGAATCGGCCAAGTGGGAGATGACGTCAGGATTCGGTCAAGAGTGAATGAAGTTAAGTGAACAAATAATTGTGAGTACTTTCATATTAATTTTCAAGAGTAAATTAACATTAATTTTCACGAGTAAATTAATTTCATATTGAAGAAAGAAAATTAATAATCAAGAAATTGAACTTTATCTCAATGATAATTTTAACTTGTAATATTAATTTCAACATACAATCTAAAGTTATATTTCAACTTAGAAAATTTAGAGTTAATAATTTTAGGACTTAGAATAGTTTGTAAAAGTCGGTTGACACGGGGAACTTATGGCCGATTTTCAAATTGTGACAAGGTTCTTCAAACACTTGTAATATTTTTACGACTTTTTGAGACTTGTATTTTCTTTCTCTGTTGGTTTAGTAATAACATCTATCATCATGCAGGGTAAATTAAATTTGCAAAAGGATGTGTATGGAAATATTGTTAGAACTCATGCAAATTTTCGGAAATCACCTAAAGAACGAATTTCAGAATCTTATGTACAAACCAGACTTGAGATTCTTGAACAGTTGTGGAGTCGTTTTATGCAAGTTCATCATGACATTATGTCAGAGTCTGTTGATTGGGAAGAATTACAAGAAACATCATACATTACAGATAATTTGTTTGAAAAAACTGAAGAAGTGTACATTAATTATAAATGTGATCTCATGAAGCATCAGGTTAAAAAAGCGTCTTATCAAAGTAGCCAAAATAATAGCGATGGTAATCAGAATCAAACGTCATCTTTAAAATTACCCAGAATAACGATTCCTACGTTTTCAGGGAAGTACGATGAATGGATAAGCTTTCGGGATTTGTTCAAATCGCTAGTTGATTCCAATGCTTCGTTGGATGACGTGCAAAAACTGCATTATTTAAAATCGTATCTGACGGGAGAGGCAGAGCAGTTGGTAAGGCAGTTGCCTATCATTGCAGCTAATTACAATGAATGTTGGAGTCAATTAGAGAATAGGTTTAACAACAAGAATTATTTGGCAAATTGTTTGTTGAAACGCCTCATAAATCAAAAAGGTACAATGATTGAATCGTCCGCTTTCATAAAGGAGCTAATAGATACAACTGTAGATTGCCTACACGGGTTAAAAAATATAGGTGTTGATGTCGCATCATGGGACGTTATTGTAATTCACATCATTGCGAACAAATTAGACTCAGAAACGCGCAAGCAGTGGGAGTTGAAGGTTGCGGGATAGAGCTCCAATGAGCTACCTAAATTCACAGTGTTTAGAGACTTTTTGCAAAATAGATTTAGAGCACTTGAGTTTATTGAGCCCAACTCTAGACCCAAATCTTCAAATCTTACTTATGGTAAACAAACAAAACATCATAATGTCTTACATGTTGCTAATGCGGCTTGCGAATATTGTACAAGCGATCACAAATTGTATTCATGTAAACAATTTGCAAAGTTGGAGTTAGGCAAGAGACGTGATTTTGTGTACACTAGTCGCTTATGTTATAACTGTTTGGGCAGTAACCACTCGGCAAGAAGTTGTCCGAGTAACTCAACTTGTAGAGTTTGCAAGGGGAAGCACCATTCTTTGCTTCATCCTAACAGCGGTTCAGGTGGAGGTATTCAACGCGTTAGCACAGCCAGTTCACCATCTGGGGTAGGTATGGTCAGCTCATCCGCTGAGAACTCAGCGGCTCACTCCAGCTCGGTAGACGTGGCACCAGTGGTATCATGTTTTGGTCAGGTTCCGGTAAAGAAGCAAGTTTTTTTGGCGACAGCGGTTGTGTTGGCGGAAACTTCTAGAGGTGACACACACTGTATCAGGGCGTTGTTAGACCAAGGATCTCAGGCATCCTTCGTCTCGGAAGCAACAGCCCAATACTTGGGTCTTAAGAAATATCCAGTAAAGGGAATCATATCAGGTCTGGAAGGAAACAAAACTACCATTGCGAAGCACATGGTTGAAATGAAAATTCGATCACGAATTTCTCAAGATGTAGTCATCAAACTGCAAGCGTATGTGCTTAAGTCGATAACTACATATCTTCCGACATGGAAAATGGCAGAAGTGGATTGGTTGGATAAAGATATGTATATTCTTGCAGATCCTCAATATCACACACCAAATAGAATTGATCTTCTTTTAGGTGCAGAAGTTTATGGACAGGTTATCCAAGACGGAATCAAGAAGGGACCTCAAGGATATCCTGTAGCTCAAGCAACATCACTAGGATGGATTTTATCAGGTTTATCCCAAAAGTCACACTGTACATCCGAAAATGCTGTGGCAATGCATTTGAGCGTGGAAGATGATGGAACTTGCCAATGTAAATCGCTCAAAAGATTTTGGGAGATTGAAGCAGAGCCCATGTCACAACAAAAGATTATGTCAGACGAAGAAGCTCGCTGTGAAAAGCTCTACGCCGAAACAACGGAAAGAGACGCAGATGGAAGATACGTCGTGCGACTTCCTTTTAAAACGGAAACTCCCGAATGTGTTGGTGGTGATTCAAGAACAATCGCTGAAAAGAGATTAAATGGATTAGAAACAAGATTCAAAAGGAATCCAGAGCTTAAGGAAAGGTACAAAAAAGTATTTGAGGAGTACTTACATCTTGGATTTATGGAGAAAGTTCCTGAAACAGAGAAAGACTGTACTGAAGCGGTATACTTACCGCATCACCCGGTAATTAGAGATGATAAGGACTCTACAAAACTCAGAATTGTCTACGATGCGTCCTGCAAATATAAGAATGGGGTTTCATTAAACAATACATTAATGATTGGACCTACACTACAACCAGAACTTCGACACTTGTTGATGCGTTGGCGCCAATATCCTATATGTATAGCAGCTGATGTAATCAAAATGTATTGTCAAGTGAAGGTGTCAAGGAAAGATGCAAACTATCAAAGATTATTGTGGAAAGACAACTCGGATGAAAATGCAAAAGATTATCGACTTTTGAGGGTTACCTTTGGCACTGCAGCTGCTCCGTACCTAGCCGTGAAAAGTTTGCAGCAAGTAGCTTATGATGAAGGAGCTGCGTATCCTTTCACATCTGAAAGAGTTTTAAATGACTTTTATATGGACGATCTCCTGACTGGATGTAGCTCTGCAAAAGAAGGAATGGTTATTTATCAAGAAATGAATGAATTACTGAAGAAAGGAGGGTTTGAGTTGCAAAAATGGATGAGTAATAGTGATGAGTTATTACAAGCAATTCAACAAACAGAAGCTAGAAAGGATGACGTTCAAGAAGAACTCAAGCTCAAAATGGACGAAGTAGTTAAATTGCTGGGACTTACCTGGAATCGAAGAACCGACCAGTTCCGGTACTCGGTAACGCTTCCACTTGAACCTGGACCTGAAACAAAAAGAAAAGTTATATCTCACATCGCACGCTTATACGATCCCTTAGGGTGGGCGGCACCCATTGTGATCGTGGCAAAGGTATTGATACAAAAGCTGTGGATAGCAGGGTTAGATTGGGATGAGGAACTAACAAGCAAATTAGCGGAAGAGTGGAATACTTACCGTGAAGGATTACCAAAGTTGAAACAGATAACCATACCTCGGTGGCTTGGCACAGACACGAATGATGCTCTCGTAGAACTTCATGGATTCTCGGACGCTTCGAAGACAGCATTTGCGGCTGCGGTATATATTCGGAGAATTGATTCAGTCGGTAACGTTCACGTTACTTTGGTTACAGCCAAGACAATGGTAGCACCCATCAAACAGGTTTCCATACCAAGATTGGAACTGTGCGGAGCAGTACTTCTTACTAGATTGCTGATTGAAGTTGCGGAGACTTTAAAAATAGACAAGTCAAACATTCGGGCATGGACTGATTCAACTGTGGTCCTAGCGTGGATCAACAGTCACCCGAGTCGTTGGCAAACGTTTGTCGCGAATCGGGTGTCCGAAATATTGACAACTCTAGAGTCAAACCAGTGGTCACATGTCTCTTCTGGTCAGAATCCAGCAGACTGCGCATCAAGGGGAATAACCCCTGAAGAACTGTCAAATCAGCCACTGTGGTTCAATGGTCCAGAATTCTTGTGAAACAACGTCGTCAAACTCTGTAAGACCAAGAACATTGAAACACAGTTGGAGGAGATTAAAGTTCATGTTGCAACGGCAGAGGTACCTATTTCGAACAGATACTCAACGCTCACGAAATTAATTAGAGTAGTAGCGTATTGCAGGCGATTTCTGAATTTAATGAAACCGGTTAGTGAACGCCACTGTCAAGACTACCTGTCATCACTAGAACTGATGGAATCGCTGGAGGTTTGTGTGAAGCAATGTCAGAAGGAAAATTTTGCAGAAGAGCTGTCACTTCTTAAAAGAAATGGCAAATTTAGCAAATTAAAAGGACCACTCAAATCTTTTAATCCTTTCATTGATGGTAGAGACGTGTTGCGAGTGGGCGGAAGATTAGATAGGTCATCAATGAGTGAAGGTATAAGGCATCCAATTTTGCTGCCAAAGGGGTCAACTTTAACGGATCTTGTAATATCCGATGCCCATGCAAGAACTCTACATGGTGGCATTCAGCTAATGTTGCAATATTTGAGCACCAAATATTTCATTTTGGGAGCAAAGCCTTTAGCGAAAGCTTGTGTACGTAAGTGTGTAACATGCATCAGACACAACGCAAAAACATCTACGCAATTAATGGGACAATTGCCAGCTGCCAGAATTACACCAAATAGAGCTTTTAAATGTAGCGGTGTAGATTTCGCGGGACCCGTACAAGTACGAACAACAAAGGGTCGTGGTCACCAAGCTTACAAGGGATACATATGCCTATTTGTATGTATGGCAACTCGAGCTGTGCACTTAGAGGTGGTTAGTGATTTAACCACTCAGGGATTTCTCGCTGCGTTCAAACGTTTTGTCGCTCGTAGAGGAAATTGTACAGATATATGGAGTGACAACGGTTTAAATTTTGTTGGAGCTTCCCGTGAACTGCAAGCTTTATTCGCTTCAGAAAGTTCAGGTATTCTGAAGGAGATAGCTTCATCTCTGGCTATGAACGGAACTACATGGCATTTTATTCCACCTCACTCACCCAACTTTGGCGGTCTGTGGGAGGCAGGAGTTAAGTCCACGAAGTTTCACCTCAAAAGGGTCATAGGTGACACAACATTAACTTACGAGGAGTTATCCACCGTCTTAACGCAGATAGAGGCGTGTCTTAACTCCAGACCAATGTCAAGGCTTGACTCGGAGTCCGATTCAATGGGAGATGTTTTAACACCGGGGCATTTTCTCGTAGGTGAGCCAATTATAACTGCCCCTGATTATAGTTTTGAGACGTCAACGGTAACTAGTTTGCGTAGGTGGCAACTCACCCAGAAAATGTTGCAAATTTTCTGGAGACGTTGGTCGCAAGAATATATGAGAAATTTTCTTCACCGTTACAAATGGTCATAGCAAAACCCAGAACCTGCAGTAGGCAATGTAGTATTGGTAAGGGAAGACGATTTGCCACCAGCTAGATGGCTTCTTGGCCGAGTGATTACTAAACATCCAGGGTCGGATGGGATCACAAGAGTTGTCACGTTGCGGACAAAATGTTCCGTCATCAAACGGCCAACTTCTAAATTAATTTTACTTCCTGTAACCGTTTAATTAAGTGTCAGGTTTAAGAAAAAATACTTATACTGTGTTGTTGTTGGTATATGTTCATGTTTAATAGTTATTTTAATTTTTGTTAATGTTAAAGGTCTGCTATAATAATAGCGCTTACAAAAAATGACCGCTTCACGGTGGGCGGAGGAGGTTATATTAAGAACAAATATATATTCGTCCTTGGTGGGCGGAATGGAGAAGCGAAATGTATATTTTCATGGTTTTAGTTTGAACCTCACACGCTAGATGGCGATAGCGTCGTAACAGCCATTCCTGCATCGCGTAAACGCTTGTGTATTGTGAATCGGCAGTGGTCTCGGCAAACTTCGTTTTAAATATACTCACCTGCACTCCGGACTGGTTGTTTTATTTGTAGCTTCGTGTACACTGGTCTTGGAATAGTAATACTTAGAGTTCTTTTAACCTAGAAAAATGACAACGCATGCGAAGCCGCGGGTACAGCTATTCGTTAATACAGATATAAATACAAGTACCAAGCTGGTGTGACTATTGTACAAACTCTAAAGTAAAACAACAAATAATATAAACCAGTCAAGTGTGAGTCGGACTTGCTAATGATTCCGAAAAATGAAAAAATACAATGTTTTTGATTACGAGTACATAAGAAAAACATATACGGATCACACGGTCGTAGCCTCGGTGCGCAAGTTTCAATATGTGAACGAGAGAATCGACCAAGCTATTTAAGTATACGTTTATACTGCAGAGCGACCGGGACGAGAGATTGTCAGATTGATTACAATCTGGTTGCTATCTCTGCTGAAGTATTTTGGTGTACCTACCTATCTTGGTGTACCTATCACTGTTCACGAAGTTCCTTACCGTCTGAAGTAGGTACATTTGGATGTTTATTTGGAGGATGGCCAAAGGTTTTTTATAACTATGTGCAATTTTAGTCACGTGTGCCAAAGTGCACAGGCTGCGGATTCATTGCGTTTGCAGTGCGTCTAAGGTTGTATTCCAAGGCATGATATATCGATATTATCGCGCTAACACGCGTACCGAGTCACCGCGAGCGCGACAACAGTATCCCTTGTGACGTCACGGATGACGTCATTACTTCCGCTATTTTGCGATTACACCAACCATGCCCCAAACCAATATCACCGTGAGCGCTATACTATCAAAGTAACAGACTGACGGATGTTTGCAAAGAAAACTGTAGTTTGAATTCAGTTGTGTGTGATTACAATAGACAATTGACCAATTTTTAGATCTACTACTTTCTCCACGAGAAATACTTTGTATAAAGAGCAATTTTGAGGTTATGATCTTGTGATCTTATCACGCTCACGAGCGTTCTGGAGTTCCGAATCAACTGCAGCACTCAACTGTCATGAGCGT
This sequence comes from Alsophila aescularia, assembly GCA_946251855.1. Taxonomy (NCBI): domain Eukaryota; kingdom Metazoa; phylum Arthropoda; class Insecta; order Lepidoptera; family Geometridae; genus Alsophila; species Alsophila aescularia. Next base: position 21,974,816 of record OX276376.1, on the reverse strand, counting down.
GATATCTGAATCGGAACGCAAATTAGCACTGTGATCGCTCACACCGGTATTATCGTGAATCGGAATGCACCCTAAGTGCAAGCGTGAGGAAAACATCGTCCGTATTGTCACTAACCTTTGTTAGTCATCAACTTTGTGACAACTGTGGGTTAGTTCAATATATTCGTATTATGGAATTCTTAGGCAATCACGAGAAAAAGAAAAACGCGAGCGAAGATGCGGACCAAAGCTAGATAGGTAAATAAGCAGGTAATATTTCTGAATATTAAAAGTGTCTCGGCAGCGCAAGCACAACATTATAGATTGCAGTTGGTATACCAACGAACATTACAAAATATCACCAATGTTAAAGTTCACAAGCAAATCTAAACAATTCATATAACAACCAAGCACTCGCCTTCGCTTATCTATGTAATAAAAATAACTTATTGCTAGTAGGTAGGTACTTACGTTGGAGGTATTGGGAAATGAAATTAATTTTGAAATGTATTTTGCGCACACTGCGCTGGCTGCTGCCTATTTGATTTTACTTGTGAAAGGACAACAAGACGAAAAAGACAGCAGCAGTAAGTATGTATTTACAAAAATATCAATATTTTCTTAGTTATACTTATAACAGTAATATTATAATAGTTAAATAGTATGGGACATTGTTAGTTTTATTTAAAGTATTTTTCGTCTATAAACTTGTGTGACTTGATGAGATTTTTTCTATCATCGAGTCACACTGACACGTATATAGGGAACTCTTCTAAAAAAAAGTAACAGTGTGACTCGATGGGAGAAAAAAAAACAACGAGTCACACTGTGACAGGTTCTGGTGTGACTCGTTGGGAACCCACCTTATATACTTGTAAAGAATAAGATATTGCATGAAGAAAAAGCGTTCAATGATGTCGTTTTTCTACTAATGGCCGTGACGGCACGTCAGATTTGTATTATATTACAACTGCCTTACATTTATCCAGAGCCTCTATTCTGGATAGCTCGGTTAAGATTCTAAGAAGCTTTTATCTTTTCTAGACTTTACTTTGCGGTCCATTTCTGTGTGCTCAAATTTTTACTATCTACTTATGTATATCTATAGTTGATAAATCACTTACGAGTATACGCCGTTTTACTCCATTTTGCAGGTGACGACGATGACAGTGAAACGAGTAATGAAGATTTTAACTCATTAATGGCCAATCACACTTTTATAGCGATAACTAGCTGTGCCCGCGGCTTTGCCCGCGTGGTCATTTCATTTAAAAGTAGCCCACACGTTTTATTCCAGGACCAAAAGCCAAACCACCACCAGTACAATATTACACAAGTAAGTACAATATTATACTACATTTCTTCAAAATTCGTTCAGCCGTCAAATATTTTTTTATCGATTGCTCGGCATCTAATCATCGGAATTAGGCACTGCCTTGCCTTTTTATAACGCATATTCTGTGAAGTACGGCACTCCATACTTCACAGAATATGCGTTATAACACACTTGCACTTCTATGACACTTCATAGAAGTGCACGTATTGCAATGAAATAAACGCATATAATAAAATATGAAATAAACGCATATAATACAATGTGAAATAAACGCTAGAATAAACGCACCGCGATCCACTGCAAGGCAGTGCGTGCAAGGCCTAAGATACCAAGTACCCCAGTTTTTAAATCAGTGCAAGGGCTTGAGAGCAGGGCCTGGATTCTGTATGACCACTCACGCCAATTCCACGCCACCTGCGTGGAATTAGGGAAGGTGGGTATTTACGCGACCAGGTTTTTAAACCAGGTTTTGGCTTGTAAGTACGCCGCCCTGGTGCGGACCCGCAATACTTGCAAGACTTTCAAAGTATTTTACTCACCAACTCGCTCTTTCAACCCGTCTGCTCCTACATACCTACTCGGTGGCGGGTTCGGCATGGCTTCGGCTGAGTTCGGCCGCAGTCGGCCAGTCGGGTCACAAGAAGCTAGGTGGCCGATACATCGCTCAAAAAACTTGCAAGACTTCGAAGTTTTTTTAAGCAAACGCAATTGTGCTCTTTATTTACATAAGCGCACGAGTCAATTTCCTATGCAAGTATTTTTTACTTTCAATTCCACGCTTCCAAGTACTTTTATCGCAAACACGATTGTGCTCCTTATTTATATGGACACGAAGATCAATTTCTTATGCAAGTATTTTCTACTTTCAAAGCTTCGGTTTACAAAGCACTTGAAAGTATTTTGAACCCTAGTTTTTATAATGAAAGATTCATGACATGAATGAGTTAAATTTATTTTTTGAATTAATAAGTTACTGTTTTGCTATAAATAATTCGCTTAATTTCGCTGCGCGTTTTACAACTGAAGTCGACTTATTCTATCAAAAAACACAAAAAACATCTAAATACGTTTTAAGAGCCTCTATGGACCATAAAGTAAAAAAAGAAGAAAACGTGTTGTTCGAGTTCATTCAACGTTTAAACCACTTCGTAACAAACATCTTGCGTGTTTTAAGGGTAGACAACGCCATCTAGTTTAAATGAAGTAACTTGTTATCATGAACGTCTTGTTATTGAGTATAGAAAATTATCTCCGAAGGTAAGGTGGCACAGATTAGAGAGTAATTAAGGTGGTGAGGTAAATTGGATGGGGCATCAAGGGTAGGTCATTATTATGAGGTCCATACGAACAAATTTTAATGCAACGTAACATTGTGTTCTTAGTACAAATAATGTTTTATGATGTTTCACAGAAAGACGTACTTACTGGCACTTTAACTGGCTCTTAATAATTACCTACCCTACCTACCTACTTTTTGAGCTTTTTCAACACGATATAAGGATTGATTTGAAAAATTAAAAGTTTTCTATACTTTCTCTGTGAAGAGCAATACATGTACCTACCTCTGTATGTACAAATTTCAATACGGACAACTAACCATTTTGCCAGTAAGACATTATGAAGAAACCTCCGATATAATTCTATAATTATGTAGGTACGTAGGTAGTACATAATAGTATCTCAATGGAAAAAAACAATAAAAAAACGTAGTACATATAATGTATATACATACTCAGAAAACTTGCAACGCTTCGAAGTATTTTTTACGCAAAAGCAATTGTGGTCTTTATTTATGCATACCCACGGATCAATTTCCTTTGCAAGTATTTTTTACTTTCATTTCAAAAGAGCGATGGTGGCCTAATGGTTCTATAGTGCAATTTAGAATCCAACGATACTGGGTTCAAAACCTAGGCTCCCGCACCAATGACTTTTCGAAGTTAGGTGCGGTTTTCCATCGCTCCGTGCTTCGGAGGGCACGTTAAGCTGTCGGTCCCGGCTGTTATTGGTTAAAAGCAGTCGTTAAGCCATGTCAGAGGCCCTCGGGCGGCCTGACAAACTCTGACATCAGAGGCCAGCACTACCTCATACGACAAACAAACAAACAATTTCAAGGCTTCAGAGTACTTTTTCACACACGCGAAGTGCTCCTTTTATATATAGAGACAAAGATCAATTTGCTATGCAAGTATTTTCTACTTTCAAGGCTTCCAAGTACCTTTATTTTGCAAACACGATTGTTCTCCTTATTTATATGACGGCAAAAATCAATTTCCTATGCAAGTATTTTCTACTTTCAAGGCTTTAATCTGTTTCTAGTTTCTACAGAAAGCACTTGAAAGTATTTTGAACCCTGGTTTTTCGCCCTGGTGTTTGAAGATGGACGTACTTGAAAGCCCTGGTGCTGGATATTGCGAGTATAACCCATGCCTACGTGGAATTTGTTCGTGATTCCAATTTCCACGCAGGCAGTGAGGAATTGGCGTCTTAAAATTAGAGAATTAGGTCCCTGGAGGTCGTGCTAGTGAGGGCCGAATCCGAAACACTTGAAAAATTTGAATTTAGCGGGACCCTTGGTTGCAGGAATGAAATGATTGCGTGTTTTAAGGTCAATCAGCGCCATCTAGTTAAATCGGAGGGAGAACTTTGATGCCTTTGGTTTATTCGCTTGAATTGTTGATTCCATTGTGCTATCTATACTCGTACCAAACTCGTACTACACCATCTCGATTACCTCAGCTTGCAAACATAAAAAACCGCACCTAAGTCGGGCCATTCGTTTGGATAGATCCCATTATACATATATTGTTTTGAAACAAAACTTGACGGTTTACTTGAGGAAATTACATAAGGCTTTAAAAAAATCAAAGAAAATGTAAAAAAGGCACAAAATATGTAAATGCTTATAAATATTGAGAAACATTCATAGCAGCGCGTGAATTCGATCCATGTGCCTCTGGGTTGCAAGCCAGGCACCGCTTCCACTGTGCCACTCTGACTTGTGGCATAGGAGCCGAATTCACGGTACCGTTTTATAAACGGATATGCAATTATTATTCCTTTCAAATTATCATAACTTTAGACTCATATCCCGCAGGAATCCCGTATTTATTCGTGATTAAAAGTATCATTCATTTTAACACATACTATAAACTTTGACTGTGCCAAGTTACTTCAAAATCCGTACGGTAGTTTCAGCATGATATGTGTTTTTTAAATAACTTTCAACCCCTATCCTGCGGGAACCATTGTTTTTTTCGGGATAAAAAGTATTCGAAATGTTAATCCATAACATAAGCTATGATTGTGCCAAGTTGCATCAAAATCCGTCGGGTGGTTTCTGCGTGATGCGTGTTCAAAGAGACAGACAGACAGACAGACAGACAGACAGACAGACAGACAGACAGACAGACAGACAAAAAATAAAAAATAAACCTTTTTGCACTCCATATCGATTTTGAAGTTCATCTCAATTAAAATTTTCAATAAATATTTAATGTACAGATTTAGCCCAGTTACAGTTTTATTATAGTTTAGATTGTGTAAGTCAAATACATCCTCCACATATATTAAGTAAAAGTTGTAAAGATAGTTTGTTTTTTATTACAGACTAGGCAATCGTTTGACCACGATCTCACCTGATGGAAAGCAAAGATGTGCTCGAAGGTGTAGCACGCTTGCCTAGTAGATACCTATTCACTCTTGAACACATCTGGGTTGTAATTTATAATAAATGAAGAAGCGTAACGCTTCGTTCTTGTTTGAGGTATTTACACATAGTAACATTTGACTTCCACCGCTCACCAGACTTCCTTTCCTATTATCTAAAATTTATGTTTGACTTTCTAATCTTTGTGGCATATATGAAAAGTCACGGCAGTTGTACAAACTTTAATAAATGAATAGAGAGCGTATTATTATGTTGTCTTTGAGCTCCAATATCACAACAACGCGATACTTTAGTGTATGTGTGTTCTAATTTTTTTATTGAAGTCCTCTATCGATTTATTAATGTTTGATCAGACCAGAGTAAAATTGACTCTAATCCCAACCCATTTCTTCTATTACTTCTATTACTGTCATCAAGTACTTTATTAGATACTAGCTGATGCCCGCGGTATCGCACGCGTGGTCATTTTTGTAGGTTAAAAGTACTCTTCGTGCTATTCCAGGACCTAAAATACCAATATACCAACATTTGATCAAAATTCCTTCAGCCTTCAAACATTTTTTTATCGTTTGCTTGGCTTCTACTCATCAGATTGAGATATAAAGTTTATAACCCCAGTTTATAAGTCAAAACATAAGCTATCCAACAGTGAAAACCGCATCGCAATCGGTAGTTTTTACGTGATGCGCGAATATACATACAGACAGACAAACAGACATGAATTTTTAAAATGTTATATTCTTTCTAAAGTAGCTTATATTATGTACCCTAGACCATTTCTTTTTTAATTATCTTCTTTGTATAGTTTTTTTTGCTCCTATTGCTTTTATTATAAGTATAGTCTTTTTTCAGTATTGTCTTTGGGGACGGTAGCAAAAAAACATGTACTGGCTCTATCATACACGACTACGTTGTCATCACAGCTGCTCACTGCTTGTAAGTACAAACAAGTTCCAATTTACAATAGGTATACTGGAAAACCCCTGATGGCGGGCACTGACGTATCAATATGTGAGCTTTCTATTTGATTTTTCTTTCTTTTTAGTTGGCTTTGCATATAAATTCATTGTTGTACTGCAGGAGCCTTGGGATTACTCTCAACTACTGAGGTGCAGTGTTTGTAACGTACCAAATAACTGCCTCACCTAAAACCCGACTACGGTTGGGTAAAAAATAGCCTATGACGCTCTTGCGATGAAGTCGAATCGATTGACACCTCGCCTGTCAAAATCGGACCAAGTTTTTAATTTTTACACATAACCCTTCTTTTGCTTCGCCATGTCGGATAAAAAAATAGCCTATGGCACTGACCTGAGGAGAAATAGATTGATACCTCGTCGCTTGTCAAAATCAGACTAATACGAGCGACGCTATGGTGGAACATCCACATAGCCACAAACATAGATACATACATACATACATACATAGACTGTTAAACTCATTACCCTTCCCTTGCTTTGTTGTAGTCGGGTAAAAACATGGTAACACTCTCCAAGAGGCCATTCAAGAATTTGAACTCCATCTTGTTTTTTTTTTTTGCCTAGAATTCAATAAAAATATTATTGACGGCTGAAGGAATTTTGATCAAATCTTGGTTATATTGGTATTTTAAGTCCTGGAATAGCACAAAGAGTACTTTGAACCTACAGATATAACCACGCGTGCGAAGCCGCGGGCATCAGCTAGTTATAAGTATCTAAAATAAATAACCAAACATTTTAATACTGTTGAGAAGACGAGGACTTCCATACCGCCCCTTTTTTTTAAAACTTTATTTTACTTTAATCGGGTCGGACACCATAGGTAATTATAGCACCAGAGCGTAAATGCAAATTTAGTCCCCTTACACCCAGCATAAACAAGAATTTTACGAGCAGGAGAAGTGAAAAGTATATTCATATCCACTGGACCAATTAGTAGCAGCTACAAATTCTTAATCTTATTCATTTTTTATGCAACTTCACATTATTAACTACTGCTGCGCCCGCGGCTTAACCCGCGTGGAATGATGACGACGATGATGATGATAAAACTGCGGTATATCAAACATACAAACATATACAGACTTTTATATTTAAAGGTTATATTCCACTCTCGTCACCACTTTAGGAAATAAATTTCAAAATATCCCTCTTTTTTGTTGGAAATCGTAACTCCAAACGAACGGTCCAATTTTGCTGCGGTTTTTAATGTTTCAAAGCTGAAGTAACCGAGATGGTTCTTAGCTATAATGGGGAGGGGAAAATGGGGATGAGAATCTTAGCTCCCAAACGTATGGACCGTTTTTGATGCGGTTTTTATGTATGAAAACTGATGTGATCGATATGCTTTCTAGCTATAATGGGAGGTGGGGGGCCGGGAGTTTTCATTGATATCCTTGATATTTTTAAGGCTGCTGTAATTTTTTGTTAAGTTTTATTTTTAAACAAGCAGATAAACATATACAGACGACTGCGCGTTTATTATATCTTGGGATATTGATAATCTATTATAACACAAAGACCGTTTTGGCGTCGGGCATGTTTTATAAAAAGCGAAAACCCAACGTTTATGGCCGAGTTTACATCGGGTATACTTTCGAATTTAGGATTTCGAGAAGCTTATTTCGAAATATACCTCCACACAACGCTAACGTAACACAAATTTCTGTCAATAGCGACCCGACCATGTCGGATCTCCACAGAACTTTCTAAACATACCTATTTGATACCTTTGGCACTGGAATAACTCGTAGGATTCTTATATCCCAGAAAAAACTACCACGCGAGCAACGCCGCGGGCACAGTTACTATTATGTATTTTTCTAAATCGGGATCAAAAGTAGTCTATGTGTTAATCCAGGATATAAGCTATCCTGGTACCAAATTTCATCAAAATCCGTTTAGTCATTTAAGCGTGAAGGATTAAAACACACACACACACACACACAAATACAATCTTTCGCCATGATAAAATTAGTGTGACTAACGAAACCTTAACTATTATGATTTTATTTGAATTTATTCTGACAACGAATTAATACTTTTCATGTAATCAAACACTGTTAAACTTTTATTTGAGAATGTACACGAAATATAAATTCCAATTAGAGTTAGTTCTCTCGTGCACGCCACCAAGCCTTTGTCAAGAAGTTAGCAAAGCTCAGCAACTAGAAAATATGGGCAGTTTAGTTTCAAGTTTGTTACTCACTTTGCCGTTTCTCTGTGTTTGTTGTGATTTTACAACTCTCATGGTCTGTGCTTGTGGGAAAGCGTCTAATAAAACTTGGGATTTGTGAGACACCATCGTGCTGGAAACTCTTACCAATCTATATTAAGGTGAAATATGATGTAATTACGAACTACACATAAATATATAGAAAATAACACATATGAAAAGAATTAAATAGATAGTTTTGAACATAAGCTTCAAGATTCTAAACTAAACGGTATTTGATAGCCATAATACAATTCGTCGAAAAAAGCTGAATGACTGGCGATTATGTCTTTGTTTATTAATAAAGGTAGAGTATTTTAAATAAAAAATAAACAAAAACAACTTCAAATAATATAAAACTTAAAAGACAGAAATAATAAAAATAAATAGAAAAGAACGAAAGTTTTTTTTTACTATTGGCACATAAAATAAAATAAACAAAAATATAATTAGTAGTAATATAAAATAAAATGTGCATTACAAGCTATGCGAGTGTACCAAAAGGGCCAGTGCTCAGCAAAAATATCCAGTGATAGACACTGGACGCTGAGGTCTGTGCTATACCCAAACCGACCAAAGTAAGTGAGTAGGCACTTATCTGGAACAGCATTGAAGAAAGCCACACTTGAAACAGTTAACATAACAGTCCATATATTTAAAACTACTAAACTGATTAACTGAGACAATGACACTCAAATCTCTCTCTGAGACCGAGACCTACAAATACCTTGGTATGTCACAATCGTTGGGTATCATGGACAGGGAGATTAAGCAGTCGGTGAAGGAGCGCTTCTTCTGCCGCCTGACCAAAGTACTTAACAGTCTTTTGTCAGGTGGCAATAAGGCGCGTGCCTTCAACGGTTGGGTGATGCCCTTGCTCATATACTCTTTTGGCATACTAAAGTGGACTCAAACTGAGCTTGACGCCTTGGATAAGGGAGTCCGTCAACTGCTTACGTCACATCGTATGTTACACCCGCGATCGTCTGTTATGAGATTGTACATACCACGGAAGTGGGGGGGTCGTGGCTTTTTAAATGCCAAGAACCTCCACAACCGTGAAGTGTGCAGTCTCAGGGAGTACTTCCTAAACACCGAGTGTGGGTTGCATCGTGATGTGGTGGCAGTTGATAAGACTCTCACACCGCTCTCCTTGGCAAACGAGAATTGGCGCAAACCATCGGTGTTGAGTACCGATGACCGCAAGGACGTATGGAAGGGCATGGAGCTGCACGGGCGGTTCTATTGGGCCTTAACAGGGCCTGATATGAACTTGCTCGCGTTGGTGAACTGGCTACGCTTTGGTGACCTCTTTGGGGAAACTGAGGGTTTTGTCTGTGCAATTGCGGACGAAGTTATCAAGACGAATAACTACCGGAAATATATTATTAAGGACGGTACGGTCGACATTTGTCGGGCATGCCGGCGTCCCGGGGAGTCCCTCAGGCATATAATTTCCGGCTGTTCTCATCTTGCTAACGGAGAGTACTTGCACAGACACAACCAAGTAGCCAGGATCATCCATCAGCAAATTGCCCTTCGGTATGACCTTGTCGAGTCTGAGGTGCCGTACTATAAGTACGTACCGGCGCCAGTTCTCGAAAATGGTCGTGCATTGCTCTATTGGGACCGCTCTATCATCACGGACAGGACTATTGTTGCCAATAAGCCTGACATTGTGCTGGTAGACCGGTCCCAACGCCGGGCAGTGCTCGTCGACATCACCATTCCACACGATGAGAACCTCGTGAAGGCCGAAAAGGACAAGCTCAGCAAGTACCTTGACTTGGCTCATGAGGTGACCGCCATGTGGAATGTTGACTCGACGATCATTGTCCCGATAGTTGTTTCGGCGAACGGCCTTATAGCGAAGAGCCTCGACCAACATCTTAAGAGGCTCTCGCTAGATGGTTGGATTAAGGGTCAGATGCAGAAGGCAGTACTCCTTGACACGGCGCGTATAGTCAGGAGGTTCCTCACTCTGCAGCCCTAGCCACCGGTAGTTTGGGCCCTGCTCCGCTACCGTTGGTACCCTAGGTTTAGGTTTTTTATAATATTTTTATCTGCTTTTATTTAAAGAAATATTGTAAAAAAATTAAATTTAATATAAAAAGATAAATAAAGTGAATAATAATAATACATGTTTACTTCAGACGTATTTGTCCTTTACACCAATATAACAACACAAAACACAACTTAAAACAATGAGGGCAGAAAAGTTTGATAAATAAAAATAGAATATACAAAAATTTACATTACACCTTGCAATGGCCAATCAGGTTGTTCAGCAATCGTATTCAGTATGCCGTTCATACTGCCACGAGTTCTGCGTAAGAGAGATGCCGCTTTTTTTCTTATGATTGCGTAAAAATCATCAGCGTGTGCCTCTGCAAACATTCCAGACGCACTGCAGAATCGAGGTAGGCCCAACAAACAGCACACTGAATCCATTGTTATATTGGACTCGCAGAGCGCTGTAGGCCCTCTGCGTATAGCGGACCCATAGTCTGCTCGCGTAAAACGATTGGCAAAAGAGTAATCATTACATCGGCGTTACAGCGGGCAAACCTACGAGCCAGCATGTTGCATCTGACTGCCAGCTCCCTGCGTTCCCTCTCAATGTCCTTATCGTCCGTGATCGTTTGTATGACACAGATATTTAAAGTTCTTGACTATATATAACTTTAAAAATGGTTTTAAAAAACAATATTGCACCTTTTTTTAACATTGTAACGTAATCCATTGTAGTGTAATCAGTATTTGCGTATGATTCACAACAGTTAATTAATTAACAAGATAAGTTCAAAAACTAAAACCCGAATACGGTCGGGTAAAAAATAGTCTAGAACACTCTTACGAAGACGACGGTAAAAAAATAGCTTAGGGTACCTGAAGACAAATCGATTGACACCTTGCTTGTCAAAATCAAACTAATAGGGGCGACGCTAAGGTAGAACATCCACATAACCATGTACATAGATACATACATACATACATACATACATACATACGTAGACTGTTAAACTCGTCAACTCTTCCCTTGCTTTGATGTAGTCGGGTAAAACACGTAAATCAGCAGCATATATAAAAATAAATGCGCGTAAAACTACGAGCCAACCAACACAAACTATTGCATAACGGCTTTAGAGCCAATCTGATTATGTCCAAAGGTGCTAAGACGTAAGTGCAAGAGCGTGCTCTGGAGACCTCTGCAACAGCTCTAGTGGCATTTTTGCCAAAATTTTATGCAGCCTATAGTTACATTACAACTGCACAATAGTAGGAAAATGGTGCTTCAAGAGCTGCAACGGATGATTAACGCCACACTAAGGCTTATATGATGCTACTTTTGTGAACGAGTGATCAAATATGAATTAATGTATTGTATGTCAAAATGGTGAAGGGTAATTAATATTGTAATCGGCCATCATTAAAATATTATTGTTTAGTAAATAATTCATATTTTTCTTATTATTTTGGTATACACAAGCCGATAAAAACGCTTTTATGTTTACTATGCATATATATATATATGGTGTTTTATATAATATGGTGTTTTCCAGTAATTTTTAAGCGCTTTCGAAATAAAATCAAAATGAAAGAAATATTTGCTAAGTTATATTGACTTTTTCAAATAAAATGATTTCGTATTTATAATATGTATCGACAGTTTTTTTATCTGCAATTGGTGGTTTGTATATTGACGAAAACAAAGTTAATTTCAATGAAACACATCATTATAACATCTAAATTTTGCAAGTAAATAGACTATTTTCTTGAGAAATGGCAGATTGACAGTCTGTACAACGGTGAAAATAATCTCTATTATATTACTCAAGATAGCTCTTGTTCCATATTAAAGTCCTGAAGTAAATCTTTAGTTACATTGACTGTCTTTTTGGTACTTGAGTCTGTATTAGAGTATATTATTACCCCTATTATGAAACTTCAAGTAGAACAGGAGTGGTTATATGAACTCTTACACAACTGCTTTATAAGGCCTACAATTAAATCTTTTATGCAGTTGAGCGGCGTATAACAGTAACAAGATAAACCCTCATAAAAACTTTCAGTGACAAATGCTCTTCGTAATTCTATAAAAGGTGTAAGTGGTTCATTGGTTCTAAAATAAACTATTATTAAGACAAGGGCGGTATTTGGTTCCGATACTGCAACTTTTATTACATTTTGTACCTACAGACGTTTGCGGAAGCACTTAAACTGTTTAAGCTGCTTCCTGAACTCTAATGCCGCTATTATACCTACATGAAATCATATTATATAGAAGTCTACTAATATAAAATTCAGTAAACAAATTCAATAAGTTCAGATCTTCATCAATCATTTGTTTATTTCAGCGTAGAAAATCAGAACAATGCTAAGCACTCTGGCTCTCCTAATCCTGAGCTGACCGCCTCTTTTGTTGTCATCGGAACCAAGACGATGTTCGACACCGGTTACGAACAGTACCTCCCCATTGAGAGGGTTTTGGTTCACCCAAATTTCAAGAGCAGGACCTCAGACCTGGCTCTTGTTTACACATTTGCGGGCATGACCTCTGATAAGCCTGGCACTGTTATTCCTTTGGCTGACGAAAAAGATTCGTCTCATGTGGACGCTAATGTCACTTTATTGAGCTGGGTACACGCTTCTGCTTCAACAGATGTAAATCATCAAAAAATGCGAATTTTTCACCACCTGAGAGCATCGTCTTTTATAAAAATACTGACTTCCCATACTTACATATACGCACAAATCCCATCTTGAGTTCATTTCACTATATGACGTATACTTTATAAAATCACTTCACACTAATATTATAAACCAGAGAAGTGCAGCCACTGTCGTATACAGGACAATCAGAGCTTAGAGTTTTAAAAATGAATACACTCGATCGAGGGGAAAACTTCGTATGCGTGATGCAGAACATCATACATTTGAACTGACAGTCCATACAAAACGTCATAAAATGCACAAAAACCAATTAGCGCAATCTATGTAAAAAGTGTGTATGTATGTTTGTTACTCCTTCAGGAAAAAAACGGCTGAATGGATTTGGATGAAATTTGGTACCAGGATAGCTTATAATCCATGCTAATATTCATCATCATCATCAAAATCCACGCGGGTGAAACCGCGAGCCGCAACAAGTATTATATTGCATGTTATTTATTACTTACCTACTTTTCAAGCCCTGCTTGGGTACATAATGTTGAGTTAGAAAGATTATGTTAGTTTATATCAACGTGTCCAAAATCGTTTGTCCGGTGGAGGGCATTGGCATGCCAAAATACAGGGTCTGCATTGGTTTGCGTGCCAATGTTTTTCAAACTAGGATTAATATAAAAATGGTATTTTATCTTTGAATGTACTTAATGTTTGTTAACATTAATAATTCATTTTAATTATTTTGGATGATGGTGGCTGTTCATCTGATTTCGTAAGATAGTCATTATTTTTGATTATAAAATATATTTTTCTAAAAACGTCGGATATTAATGATGTATATGTAGAAGAAAAGCTTTTTCGTGCAGAGGGGAAATAATTGATAGAGATCATTTTAAGTGATAAGAAGTTCCATTGCGACTCTCATTATCATATATTACATAAGAATAGGTAACCACTGCTGGACGTTCACCTCTTCCAATGCATGCCATTGAGTTCGGTATTCAGCTCTCTGCATCTGGGATAGCATTCAGTTTCTCGCAGCTGGTCTTAACTCCACTTGGCCACAGGACGTCTTACTCACTCACAATACTATTTCGACACTACTTTATATTTATAGATAGATTTTTTTAAAGATTTCAGTATAGTTTTACTCTACAAACACACACACACACACACACACACACACACACACACACACACACACACACACACACACCACACAAACACACCCATACACATACTCATTGTACACTCATTGGTCTTATGTGACGATGTGGTCGAAGTTGGTAAACATGAGAAGCCTAATGGAATGGGCCAGGCTCATATTTTTAAAATACAAAAAAAAAACAAAAATTGGTTGAAGTTCGGGGGTTAAAAATAAAGCGATGGGGCATGAAGAACACATACGCAGGGGGAGACACGCAGAACCTGTGGGGAGTTCGGTAATATCCATCGGGTTATAGACGGCTGGTACACAAGTCATAATCGTGAAAGGGTGGGGACTGCCCCAGCCTGGTTTCTTATTTGTCATTGTATTTTTTTTATCCCACTGTTAATAATAGTGGGACATGTCATTGGCACTTATAAATTTTACATATAAATCTTAAAATTTCTACTAACATACATTTTTAACAATAAAAAAATATGTCCATAGGGTTTTTTGTCGCTCTCTTCTCGAACGGGCGTATTTCCGAAGCAACGCTAGAGTCGGACATTTTCTTTTCCAGTACGTGATTCACCTCGGAGTCGGCATATGAAAGGGAAATTTCATTTTCAAACTCAAAGTATGGTTGATTTAATTTAGCCACACCGACTAACTTGAGTGATTTGGTCTATTTATCACACATTATGTTTGTTACTCCTTTACGCTCAGAGATATCTTATACACTCGAATAACACATAGGATACTTTTCAACATTATCATCATCATCCTTCACGCTTAAACCGTTGAACGGATTATGATGAAATTTGGAATGAGATAGCTAATACCCTTTTATAACACATAGGACACTTCATTATCAGCATCACCAGTCACGTGGGTGAAACCGCGGCAAGCGGCAATTTTCTAATATATTAGCTGTGCCCGCGGCTTCACACGCGTGGTCCGTTCTGTAGGTTAAAACTATTCTATGGTACTATTCCAACACCAGGTTATTCAGGCGTCAAAAAGTTTTTATTTATTGCTCGGCTTCTACTCCTGGGATTGAGATACCAAGTACCCCAGTTTTTATGGCAAACCCTAAGCTACCCAACAGTGAAAACCGCATAGAAATCCGCCCAATCGTTTTTACGTAACGCGCGAACAAACATACAGACAAATAAATAAACAGATAAACAGACAGACACGATTCAAAAAAAAAATTGTTCAGTAGCTTATTTTATGTACGTATCCTAGACCTTTTTTTTAATTATCTTTTTTGTATAGACTTTTTCGTACATATTGCTTTATTATAAGTATAGAAAGATATATAGATATATATAGAAGATACATAGTTTTCCCCTGGTTTAGATGACATTTAATGCCTATTTACATTACAAAAATTGAGTTTTAGTTTGACTGCTAGGTACCGAATAACCTTAAATTGTAAAAGGTTTTATGCTTGAGTATGGTAGACGGTATCGAACCAGGTGGACATTAGAAAGTACCGCACGTACATGGTTTTATAACGAAGTCTTCCTGCATATTCATTGTGCTGTGGTTCGAACCACGTCCCACAGTGCGGCGTCCAAGCAAGCGTGCTACACCTTCGACCACATCATCGCTTTCCATCAGGTGAGATCGTGATCAAACGATTACCTAGACCGTAATAAAAAAAAAAAAAAAAACTAAACCACCGTCGCTTCAGAAACAGTAAAGCACAATATAGGGAGATGTATATCGATATATTTGTTTACTAGGTAGAAAACGAAGATGTTGAAAGTAGATCTCAAAATGAAGATAAAACCGTGACGGCTCCTCTATACAGACAACTATTTCAAAAGGGAGCACAGAACGAAAGAGGACTCGCTAGCTTGATTAATAAGAGGATAATATCTGAAATCGTAAGTAATTTTAAAACTATTTAAGTCAATACTAGTAATTCTTGCGATAGCAGACTGACAGACATACACAGGCCATTTTAAAAGACCAACCGCTGTTAAAACGCTGTTCTGGCTTAATTTTAATGTTTTTACACGCACTTCTCGTTTCTCATATTCATACCATCCTTACCAATATATAAAAGTGAAACGTTGTCTGTTTGTTTGTCTGTTTGGGGAGCGTTCACGCAATAACGGCTGGACGGATTTTGATGAAATTTAGATTGGAGATAGCTTATACCCTGGAATAAAACATAGGATACTTTTTATCCCGGAAAATTGTAAGTTTCCACGTGAAAACTGGATAATGTTGATTACTCACTGTAAGGAACGGTTGCCGTCACAGAATGGTCTGTGTTTGCCATGGGAACGAAATAACAAGTCTGTCAAAAAACATCAAGAGTGGTGCTATACATACTTTTGCATTGGTTTTTAATGTCCTAGAATAAAATAGGATGCTTTTTTTCACGATAAACAGTCCGCGCGTACGAAGTCGCGGGCGGAAAAACTAGTAAACAATAAATAGCATGTATAGTTCAAGGTATCGTTTTTCAGAATAATAAATCCAAATCTACGCTACAAATAAAATCTGAAAAGAAATCTAATAATATGGAACAGCTAAGTACAAAAAAAAAGGACAAAGCAAAAAAACATAAACATATTGAGCGTTCTGAGGTGGAGGAAAAACAATTGAATTCTGATACGGTACGCAGACTCCACCGAAGTTACAGATGGGTTATTATGAAAAAGTAAGTTATTTCAAAAATAACTAATGTGTTATGGCCATATCGTATAATTGATCTCTTCATGAGATGATTGGTCACATCATGAAATATTTCTATTTCATGAAATGACCAGCTATATCATGAAACGGTTTGGCCAGATGAATGAATGATCAGCGTTTGACGATATGAACAGCTAAACGCACGGCTACTGCATGATATGGTCAAACATTAGTGATCATATCGTATGAATGCGGTGGATAATAAATAAATTAACATTACCTACCGTTAGAGGAGCTAGGCGGAAGCCCGACTTGGCTGTGATAGGTTAGGTAGCGACGGCGAGAGTAAAATGTAGCGAGCTCCCGCATTCGCCACTTTTACCACACCTTTAGTATCGTAGAAACCCTACATTAATGATAGGGCCAAACGTGGATTGACATATCAACGTTGATGTGTCAACGATATGGTTAGTTTTAGCTGGCCATTACATAAAATAGAACCATTTCATGAAATTATCGAGCAAATCATGAAGTGATCAATTCTACTATATGGCTACGGCAAATATTTGGTTTCTAATGCATATGTATGCATTAGAAACCAAATATTTGCCGTTTACCATTTTGGTTACTGTGCATTACAACAGTGACAGTTTATCCGTGAATACGGTGCTTGTAACGATGTCGAAATATAGGTAACTCAAAATCAAACATTGTCCATGGTAAATATCCCGTTTCCTACGTATATTTACCAAGTATCATGTTTTTTGTTTGTTTGTCGTATAAGGGTAGTGCTTGCCTCTGATGTCAGAGTTTGTCAAGCCGGGCCTCTGACATGGCTTAACGACTGCTATTAATCAATAATTACAGCCGGGACCGACAGATAAACGTGCCCTCCGAAGCACGGAGCGATCGAAAACCGCACATAACTTAGAAAAGTCATTGGTGCGGAGCCTAGGTTTTGAACCCGGTATCGTTGGATTCTAAATTGCACTATAGAACCGTTAGGCAACCATCGCTCTCACTAGATATTATTAGTTACTTAACACTAATAATATCTAGAAATCTAAGAGACTTCACAGACGGCAATTTTCTTCAAACCGCCGTTTCCAGATGCAAACAGGTCATGATAGGGTCAAAGATACGAACAACTGTAAAAAACGAAAACGTAACCCTCATAAGATCTTAGGTGTTTCGTGAATTTGACACATTATTAATTATGATAATTATCGGCTAGTAGGCTAGGATTCATTTCGTCACTAATATGTGAGTCCTAGTTTTTTTTTTTTTTTTAGAAAGGATATGTGCTGTTGGTCTATAACTGACCTCTACAGCGTCACCGGACGGTGGGGCGGGCGCAAAAGCGCTCCGCCGCAATGCGTGACGCAGAAGGCGCACGCCAAAGTTAAGTTTTTGACCACTTGCTCAAGGGCACCCAGGGGGTACGAACCTCGGCTTGGACAGTTGCCATTGATTACTTGGGGAGTATCGAACTAAACACCCCTCGATCTCTACTGTTAGGTAGTGATCGAGGGGGCCCTCATGAAATGGCTGGAGCCCTTTAAATGAATTGCATAACTGACCACCGATTCGGAATACACCTTCGAGAAGAATCGGCAAGAAACTCGAAGGCGAATAAGTCGACATTAATTACGGGACCTTCGACCTCGCATCCGGCGAGGTCGGTGTCTGTGTCTAATTGTGTTGAAAGATGGTGAAGATGACGGAGTGGGCGAATCCATCGCTGCCTGCACTGCGGCAGCGATTTCATCGTCCGGATCGCTCAAGATGTCTCTAGGGCGTCTACGAAGGGGCCGTGCGTCTGTTGTCGCGTCTGTCGTGTAGTCAGAGGCCTGAACTACTAGAGGGTTGGGGTGATGAGGTGCCGCGTCAAAGTAGCGGCGAGAGGCATTTTTCATATATTGAACTATCGAGGGAAGCTCGAGATCACTGTGCAGGTCGATGTTCCTCTGATACCAGGGGGCATCTAATGCACCGCGAACGAATTTATTTTGTAAAATCTGAAGTTTCTCTAGGGAGATGCGGGAGGCGTGAGCAAATGCTACGGACGAGTATGTCATTGTCGGTCGGACGCAGTGAGTCCTAGCCGGATATTATCACTTTACTAGGTCACTCATGCACGTGTCCACCTATCACCGCTATTTTTTTCAGAGTTCTCTGCAAATACACCGAGAACATCTCCAGGAACATTTCCAGGAACATGCACAGGATATGTATCAACTACGATCAAAATTAAGGACTAATACAGAAAAAACTAGATGATATTCAGACGATAGAAGGAGAGGAGGAGGCTAGAAAAGGAGTCGGAATCTACAGAAATGTTAGTAAGCGAACATCTGAAAATATAAGTAACTCGAAAATTATTTCAGACATTTTAAATAGCTGTTATTTTATTTCTCTTGTATGTATGTATGTATGTATCGATGTATCTATGTATCTATGTATTTTGTCCTGGAATCTTGCAATTCAAATTTTGAGCACTTCCCGATTACCTATCCGGCTGAAACTTTCAGGGTAGCTCACAAACCGAAGACAATGCAATAAAAAAACAATGGAAAAAACGCTGTAAATGTAAAAAGAGAAAACGACGATCTAGACTAGTTCGACCGCGAAATCACCTGATGGAATGCGATGATGTGTAGCACGCTTGCCTAGTAAGTAGATATCTATTCACTCCTGACTTGAATATACCTGGGTTAGATTTTACCGGAAACACTGACGAGGGCAGGGCATTCCACTCCTTTGCAGTTCTTATAATAAATGAAGAAGCGTACCGCTTCGTTCTTGTGCGAGGTATTTCAACCATAAAAGGGTGGCTTTTTGCCGATCGTCTAGTCGTACGGTGATGGAAAGGTGAGGGGGGAATCAGATTGTGCAGTTCTTGTGCACACTGCCCATAGTGCAATCTGCAGAATACCGACAGGCTTGCGACCTCACGTCGATGCGCCAGACTTTGAAGCTTATTACTCTTTACCAGAGCGTCATCCCCAATGAGCCTCATAGCACGTCTCTCAATTGAATCCAAAGTGATACTTGATAGAACTTTCGGAGGGGCGTTTGTGTAGTACGTGTCAGCAGTGACTCTCATTCCCGCTACAGTCTGCGTATGTCTCTCTGTTGTTGATGCACGACCGGTGGAATGTTGCAGTGTGGGTATGTCTACCTGTAGTGTATCTAGTCCAGTTTTTGTTTACCTAGGTTTTTTTTTAATTTACGAACTAGGCAATTTTTTGACCACGATCTTACCTGATGCAAAGCGATGATGTGGTCGAAGGTGTAGCACGCTTGCCTAGTAGATACCTATTCACTCTTGACTTGAACGCACCTGGGTTGTAATTTACCGGAAACACTGACGAGGGCGAGGCATTCCACTCCTTCGCAGTTCTTATAATAAATGAAGAAGCGTAACGCTTCATTCTTGTGCGAGGTATTTTATTGGTACGTATTTTTCCGCATTTAACTAGATCTATGTAAGTTGCCCAACGATGCATCCGCCAGATATTCTTGGCTATACCAGTAGTAAAACCGCCATACAGTGCAAATCCCTTATTTCCCACGCAAGAATACCTGTTCCTTGCTAGACAAGATCCCGCCGTAGACAGAGTTGTTTATTCGTTCGTCTAAGGTGAGAAATTTACCTAGTTGAAGCTGAATGCTGAATTTACAGGCTTATTCGGGAAAAAAATATTACAATACAAACCTTATATAATGTATTAATATCAATAACAGCATCATTTATTAATAAAATAGCATTAATGTGTAAGTAACTGTTATTTTTATAATAAAAAAATATTTATATACCTTCGAATCTGTTAAGGTATACAGCTTAGAGTTTTTGTTAAACATTTAGAAAACTATTTTCTTTCGTCTTTGATATTTTTCGTTTGCACTAATTGGCTACTTATATACACTTTCAACGTGGTTCTCATTTACATAATAAAAGGCTAGCTAAACTATTACATAATAAAAGGCTAGCTAACATTTATTTTTCAGAAACCTATAATTTTAAAACTTTATTTAACTAAACGAACTCAAACTCCCAAAAATCACCAGATATATAATGTCAACAGACAACATCCAATAAAAGAACTGGATGATCGAGAAGAAGAAGTAATAGAGCAAAGTCAAGATGACGTAATAGAGAAAACTATTAAAGGACAGAGTCGATACCTAGCCAAGTGGAAAAGTTTTGAAAAAGTAAGTAACCTTAAAATTATTTCAGTCAATACTTAACAGTTGTCTCATTTAGTTACAAGTAGATTTTAGGAGGACGCTTATACAAAATTTGAACCATATGTTTGTTCGTACGTTCACCGACATCGGAAACAGAAAACTGGAACCAGTGATCAACATTTAGAGAGCACGACTATAAGAACCGTTGAAAACTAAGTAAGTAACTTGACACAGATATGTGCTTGACATGTCACGTACAACTTTTTATTCATGTTAATTGAAGACCGAGTTCTGTAGTGACCGACATATTATAGCTTTATGGATAAGCAAGCTAAAGTGGCAGTGGCTTGGTCACATTTCCCGAAGAGTCGATAACCGTTGGGGTAGACGAGTTTTCGAGTGGAGACCACGTTTAGCCGAAAGTAGTGTAGAAAGCCCTGTGGCCAGGCGGAGCAACAACCTGGGAAAAGCGACTGGAAGAAAAATAGATTAGGAGATCTGAAGACCGAGCTCAGTGGCGTGCATTAGGAGAGTCCTACGTCCAGCAGTGAACAGATATGGGCTGATGATTATGATAATGAATTCAAGAATGTTAATTTAATTATTTACACATGCCGATTTCAACTTGTGGAGGGGAAAGTTGTACGTGAAATGCAAGTACAAACTAAATACGTTTAAAGATTAATAACATAATTATTGAAAATTAAATTTAAGTTTAGTCCTGTCAAACAGACTTTCTTGTTACAAACTAGAATAAATTTAGCTTTCCGACTAATATTAAGTTTATTCCTATCAGACCAGTTCTCTTTTTACAAACTGGGCTATCAGACTAAATTTAAGTTATATGTGTATATATTAGTGTGACTAGTAATTATGAGTGTGACATAACTAAGGGATGTCGCGGGCAGCAGGTGTTGTGTTGTATAGCTTTTATGAATGAACAACAGAACAGCTTTTAAGCATTTCTAAATTAAATTAATATCAGTTTTAGTGTAGTTTAATTAGTTGAACAAGAGAATGAACATATTGGATCTAAGAGCATCTTAAATACCTTAAAAGAAATAACGTTTTTTGACTGAGCGAGCGCGAAGCGTCTCCGTTTCAGCTCGGGCAAAAAAAAAACTTATGTCCGGATGGCTGTCCGGATCTCTGTTATCCTCTAAAGGTCGCATTTCTAACCAATAGAGATGAAACTTGGTTTGCAGGTAAAACCGTCGGGGATTTTAGATAGGGGGAGTACTTCCTCCAAAAAAAGGTAAAAAGGGGGCTACTGAATATCTCCGTCTTATTAGGTCCGATTTCGATGGTTCTTTTTTTATATGAAATGTAGTAATATTAAATTGGTCTCATAAAAATTTGGTTAAGTTTGGATGAGGATCTTCGGTATTAATGTTAGTTTTCCAATAAGGTAACTAGATGGCGCTATTGTGCACCGCTAGATTGTTTGCAAAAAAGAGTGTACATACGCGCGAGTTCTACAGATCACAGAGCCACTACTTTAAATTAAGACTTAACTCACAAAGTGTAACTTTATGTTTAGAATTAAATAGTAAAACAATACACAAAGGGGATTTCTGTTGCTTGAAGCAATTTCAGTACAAAGGTTTTAAAATAATAACATTTTTGTCATGCAGATCCAGTATAGCCTAGAGCAGGCTAAGAATGAAAACAAAGAAGCACATGAACAGAAAATACAGCCACAATTATTCAAAATGAAATCTTATTTCAAGAATTGGAGGAGACAAATGGGATCGCAGGTATATTATAGACAAATGAATAATCTATCTATCTATATCTAACTATACATATAATTAAAATGCAACCAAAGTGAAATCATTTTATGATGATTGATAGCCGGTTTCAAGTTTTACCATGACAATGTTGCTGCACTTAGGTCCTGACTTGGGAACTCCTCAATTGCTAACAGCACAGACACGAAATGTTGTATACGCATTTAATTGTTCTAAGTTTCACCATGACATAGCTACTGCATAAAGTTTTTTTTTTAAAATTATGTTTAATTAACTTACTTGATGATATCTCGAGAACGGATTGACTGATTTCGATGAATTTTATTTGTTCATCTTGGTCTCGAGAAGTTTCCTCGCGAATTAGAAAAATAAGTAAACCACAAAAAATAAGAGAGTGGGGTTTGTGGGCCTAGGTCGGGAGTTGTTGGTAAGTTTTAGAGGGGATGGGGATGAGGGGTAGGGGAAAGGGGGAGGGAGACGGGAAGGGGAGAAGGGGAGATGGAGGGGGGCGAAATTGGAGAGCGTGCAAAACCGCATGCAGGGCATAGCTAGTCGATAAATAATTGTAGTGCAGATTAATAATATTCTGTAAAGCAATAATACTTATATTCACTACGACGACAATTATATACATAATTAACTTTTAGATGTATACATTTGAGTAAAATTACTTTTTAGAAAAATCAATTAAAAGTTGAAAATTTTGGTTTCGTTAGTTTGCAGAAATGTCAAGCATTAGTTGAAAAAGCGACACCATTAGACTATGACATATGTAAGTATAAACGTATTAACGTACTGCCGTGCTAAGACAAAAAGGCAAATGAGCGATTTAGCAGTTTTGAGAAAAATGTAGGTAATTATATGTATTTTTAAACCGCATTATTTTACATAGAACTTTACTATTTTTTATTGCATAGTAAATTATTATAAAAATTGATTTACATGTTTGTTATATTATTATAATAGATAAATATATATATTTAATTAAAAACGGACCTACGATATTTTTGGTAAGCAATGCACTGCGTAAGTCAAGTGCTATACTACCTATTATTGTAATTTTCTATGGCAGTTTCTATGACAATGCAACGTAAGTTTTGAGGGGATAAACTGGTCTGAAAAATAAGTAAAGTAGAGAAATAAATATATTATAAGAAATTTTTAATTACTGTTCTTTATAAATCAACAAAAAAAAATTAACAAATCAACTCGTACTGACATATATAAAGAACAGAAATCCTTGTATTTTTTAAGCAAACATAATAATCTCTTCTCTTCTACACAACTAATTAAAATCAATTATAGCTTTATAAATAAAAAATAAAAAAAAACAAAACAACTTGTACTAACATATATAAGGAACTGAAAATCTTTGTATATTTTATGCAAACATAATAATCTTTTATCTTCTACACAAGTAATTATCATCAATTCTAGCTTTATAAATCAACCAAAAAAAAAAACAAATAAACTCGTACTAAAATATACAACAATCTGAAAATATTTGTATTTTTTAATCAAAAATGATGATAAATTCTCTTGTACACAACTAATATTCATCAATTCTAGCTTTATAAATCAACAAAAACAAAATTAACAATTCAACTTATACTAACATTATATAAGGAACTTTTAAACTTTCCCGATTTGAACACATACGAGGGCTGTTTGATAAGTCGTTTTAAAAAGTAAAAAAAAAAAAAATTTTTTTAAACAATTTACATTTACGAGTATTTCTCAACATAGTCTCCTTTGAGGGCCAAACACTTATTCCAGCGAGTTTCTATTTTTTTTATCCCCTCCAAAAAATACGTTTTGTCGAGGTCTTCAAAATAGCCGTTTTCACCTGCGATGCAGTCCTCATTTGTCAAAAAAAAAAATTGCCCTCCAAGCCATCTTTTCAAATTTGGGAATAATCAGTTCTCGAGATATCATCAAGTAAGTTAATTAAACATAATTTTAAAAAAAAAACTTTATGCAGTAGCTATGTCATGGTGAAACTTAGAACAATTAAATGCGTATACAACATTTCGTGTCTGTGCTGTTAGCAATTGAGAAGTTCCCAAGTCAGGACCTAAGTGCAGCAACATTGTCATGGTAAAACTTGAAACCGGCTATCAATCATCATAAAATGATTTCACTTTGGTTGCATTTTAATTATATGTATAGTTAGATATAGATAGATAGATTATTCATTTGTCTATAACATACCTGCGATCCCATTTGTCTCCTCCAATTCTTGAAATAAGATTCATTTTGAATAATTGTGGCTGTATTTTCTGTTCATGTGCTTCTTTGTTTTCATTCTTAGCCTGCTCTAGGCTATACTGGATCTGCATGACAAAAATGTTATTATTTTAAAACCTTTGTACTGAAATTGCTTCAAGCAACAGAAATCCCCTTTGTGTATTGTTTTACTATTTAATTCTAAACATAAAGTTACACTTTGTGAGTTAAGTCTTAATTTAAAGTAGTGGCTCTGTGAGCTGTAGAACTCGCGCGTACGTACACTCTTTTTTGCAAACAATCTAGCGGTGCACAATAGCGCCATCTAGTTACCTTATTGTAAAACTAACATTAATAACCAAGGTGCTCCATCAATCCCTACCTAGTGGGTAAAGGGCTGATTCCACTGGTAGAAACCTAAAAGTGAGAAATTTACTGCATTTTGAGGAACTATTCTGCTCATCACGCCGGAGATCCTCATCCAAACTTAACCAAATTTTTATGAAACCAATTTATTATTACTACATTTCATATAAAAAAAGAACCATTGAAATCGGACCTAATAAGACGGAGATATTCAGTAGCCCCCTTTTTACCTTTTTTTGGAGGAAGTACTCCCCCTATCTAAAATCCCCGACGGCTAAAAATTCTAAAAAATCGTTTTACCTGTAAACCAAGTTTCATCTCTATTGGTTAAAAATGCGACCTTTAGAGGATAACAGAGATCCGGACAGCCATCCGGACATAAGTTTTTTTTTGCCCGAGCTGAAACGGAGACGCTTCTAATATAGATAGTACCAAGAACAAGATATATTTCGGTAAAAATGAAGTCATACAAATTCCAGAAGGAATCTATGAACTTAGTGACTTAAGTGATTATTTAGAACAACATATGAATGGGTGTTCTTTAAAGTTAATATGTAATAATAATACGTTAAAAACTTCCATCACTTGTACTAAAGATATACATTTTAAAAAGAGCCCGATGCTTGCAAAAGTATTTGGTTTCAATAAAGAGACACTAAAAGCGAATATATTAAACGAATCTTCTCATCCTGTCAACATTCTTTCGACTACCGTGCTAAGGATAGAATGTGATATCATTAGCGGCTCATACACTAACGGTACACCCAGTCATATAATTCACGAATTTCCTCCAAACGTGCCGCCTGGTTATAGGATTATTGAAATACCAAAGAATATCATTTATTTTCCTAGCAATCAGAACAACATCAGCTCAATAACTATTAGAATATTGGATGCAAATAATAATTTAGTAAATTTACGAGGTGAAGATATCCAATTGTATTTACATATAAGGAGAAAATGATTGACTATCATAAAAACTCACCACAGACATCGAATTGTCGCATTTCTAACCACACCATCAACAAAATAAGACCTAAAGTAAAACTAACGAAAGAAAACAAGAAGTTTTTTAAATTAATTGGACTATTAAAATGAGTATCCTTAATATAGCAGATTCTCCTCGTGTTGATAATACCATTGAAAGTATAGAATATCATACGTATAAACCATATGTCAATAGCTTTCGTGAAAATGATGAAATACGAATACCTATTAATCAACAAGATCTATACGTTTTACTTTCAGCCAGTACTCTGTACATAGAAGGTGTTCTGAATGTTATTAAGCGTGACACAAAAACAGCAATAACCAAAGTGCACTTCACCAACAACCCTGCACTATTTTTCTTTCAAGATATCCGGTATGAGCTAAATGGTATAGAAATAGATAAAATAAAAAATGCGGGCATTACAACCACAATGAAATCTCTAATTTCAATGAATGACAACGAATCAAAGATGACAAAGTCGTGGGGGTGGAATATCAATGGAACAACAAATAATTGGGCAGGTAGTTTTTCACTATCCGTACTTCTTAATAAAATACTTGGTTTCGCTGAAGACTATAACAAGATTATTATGAACTGCAAACATGAATGAATACTATTTAGAAGTAGCACAAATCTCAATGCAGTAAAATTAGATGCTGGTGAATATGTCGAAAGTGTTGATATTAAAAATATTAGTTGGCGCGTTCCTGATATAAAAGTGTCTGATCGCGAACGAATTAATTTGCTTAAATATCTAGAAAAAGATCGACCCATTAATATGATATTTAGAAATTGGGATCTTTATGAATATCCAGCTCTACCAAAAACTAGAAAACATACTTGGGCTATCAAAACATCTTCTCAAGTAGAAAAACCACGATATGTAATCGTAGGCTTACAAACAAATCGTATGCGTCATGCTGATAAGGACACGTCTCAGTTTGACCATAGGAAACCTCAGACCTCAGTCTATATAGGGAATATATTATTATATATTCCCTATATAGGTAGGACGCACTGATTGAAGACTTTTGTCTTCACACTTTGAAGAAGAAGAAGAAGAAGAAAATACATTTATTGTTGACACACAACATTACACAGAAAAACAAAGAACACTATTTACAAACAAAAATAAAAGGTGTGACGAGGTCCAAACCTCTTTCATAATAATACTCTTTTGATATCTTAATTCTTTCATAATCCATTTCTTTTCATTTTGATAGTTCATTATTCATTCTATATTCAAATAACCTGTCATTCTTAAATTGTCTTTCGGATATTGATTTTTAGCGAGAACTGCAATTTTTACAAAATAATATGTTATAAAATATCTACATAAGTTTATTACAAATATATATGAGTCTTTTAAATATATATATATATATCACAATACCTACGTAAGTGGTTTTAATCCGTATCGTCGAAGTACAAAAAGTCTGTGATCATCTCCTCCTGTTCCTGTGCTTCCAATAGTTTTGTTCCTGTAATGTTGTGTCACTGAGGTTTGGGTCCTGGGCTAGTGGGACAAACCCAAACCCTGGGACCGCCTCGTGACACTGGCGCCCTCTACGTGTCCTTACCCTGCCCTGCTCTACCTGACCGACCAGTCATCATGCCTACAAGTTCCTGATTCCTCCGTGTCTTCTTATCCGTGTGTTTTATCGACTTCATTAATTTTGTAAATCAGTGTTCAATTTTTAAGTCGACCACAAAGTTCTAAAAGGCACTAGGCCATCTTGATTTAAATTTGGATTGGAAATATTTGGCAAACCCAGAACAGTTTTTTTATACTCAAGTGTATTTTATATTTGCATTCCAGTCATTCATGTAAGTAAGACATTTTCATTAATACGTACTTTATTCCAAATTTTACTATCGGCCTACCTAGTTCCGAATTACTCTAAACTTTGACGCGTTATTATGCGTGACACATTAACGCGTAGTTAGATTAACGCTATTTTTTTTTATATATTTTTAAAGCGTTACTATCGCACTTAAATAAACCAGAATTGATCTATGAATTAAAATGTCGAAATGCTGAGGTCCATACAATAGAAACTGTACAAAATTTACAATCAAGGTTATCGACCTTACTTGATAGCTCGAATACTCAAGATTTTCAAAGCCCGTATACATTTGAACAGGATACATACATACATTATGTACTATGAAAGTTATATTGCTTTCATATTCCCGTACCTTACCATACATTTAAATGCCTACTTATGACAATTATAGGTTCCCTACTTACAAACAACCTTGTATTTAAGTTGTAAATAATGGAATTTTAATATAATTTCCTTTTACGGAGTAATGTCCACATTTTTTTAATTTTTCTTTTATTCACTTCATTAACTTTTCGGATTCATTATGAATATTGACTTCAAGTCCCTACGTATTGCTACGAGTATTCAGTGCTATTGTACTTATTACATACTTTAATGCCTTGGTACTAACAGTAATTAATACCCTACTTGTTAGCTATGTACTTTTTTTTTATTTACATTCATAATGTTCAGTATTAAGCGAAACCAGTTCCATATAGTATTATTTACTATAACTACTCACAAAACTTCCAACACTGAAAAGAGCGGCAAATTTGATTACTCTATAAACCAAGCCTAGGTCACAAAACCAGTATTATCTTATAGTTCATATACTATTACCTACCTACCTTACTTATATTATTTTAACGTTCTAACACAACGTTTACTATGTACATACACGTACATACATACGTGCTACAGGCACGTCGTACCCTAAGGTACGTTTAGCCATTTTGGCAAACTAATTGTATATAAATATACACATACATACATTTACACATCACACACCACACACTCACCACACATACACATACACACATACACTCACATAATCACCCTAATCAGCGGCTAGTGACTGTCTAAATAAGCCTACACTATATTGTATTGGTTTTACGAGTAACCTTTATATTATATAAGGTTCCTCTTTCTTATAAATGAGTTTTATTTCCAAAGAATGGGAATAAGACTATGAATGATGATGAATGAATGTGTGATTTATGAATTTGAATGAATCTAGGACTATGAATGATGATGAATGAATGTGTGATTTATGAATTTGAATGCATCTAGGAATCCAATCAATTGTATATTGACATTGTAAATAAACATGTTCACCTAAAAAATAAAAAAGACTTCTCAGCATTTCCATTATTTTAATTAATTATTTTACTATTTTAACTTTATTACCAATATTATATATATTTTTATTATTAACTTCTACTATTATTTTTTTCTTTTGTTCTTAGCATATTATATTGTTTTTTTTTTTTAAATAAACCATACAAAAAAAAAAAATTTTTTACTATCAAAAACTTATTTTTTCTCCGGGGAGGCGGGGTATTGTGACGAGGTCCAAACCTCTTTCATAATAATACTCTTTTGATATCTTAATTCTTTCATAATCCATTTCTTTTCATTTTGATAGTTCATTATTCATTCTATATTCAAATAACCTGTCATTCTTAAATTGTCTTTCGGATATTGATTTTTAGCGAGAACTGCAATTTTTACAAAATAATATGTTATAAAATATCTACATAAGTTTATTACAAATATATATGAGTCTTTTAAATATATATATCACAATACCTACGTAAGTGGTTTTAATCCGTATCGTCGAAGTACAAAAAGTCTGTGATCATCTCCTCCTGTTCCTGTGCTTCCAATAGTTTTGTTCCTGACCCTTTTATGTTGTCCACTGAGGCTTGGTCCCGGGGCTGGTGGAGCAAGCCCAAACCCTGGGACCGCCTCGTGACAAAGGTACGAAATTAATGCTGTGTGTTGTCACAAACAGGTCCCAACTTAGCAAACGCTAAGGCCATAAAGCCTTGGCACTGATTTTCTGCCGGAACACATAAAATAAAATCCAAAAAACTGAACGGATTATTAAAACGGATTAGTATTAGCGACGAGAAGACTTGTCGAAGTTTCCCAAATGCTGCCCAGCCCAGCTGTAATCTTCTGCGGGTCTCTCGCTCAAAGTTGTTTTTGCCTAGTTGCAAAGT
This sequence comes from Alsophila aescularia, assembly GCA_946251855.1. Classification (NCBI taxonomy): domain Eukaryota; kingdom Metazoa; phylum Arthropoda; class Insecta; order Lepidoptera; family Geometridae; genus Alsophila; species Alsophila aescularia. The sequence continues at coordinate 21,944,590 of OX276376.1, read as the reverse complement.
TTGCCCCAGATAAACCGACTCCTCAACAACATCGAGAGCAGTTCCGTTAACAGCAGTAGGTTCCGGAATAACACGTTCGTTGAACATAACCTTGGTTTTGTCCAAGTTCAGCCGGAGACCAATCTGTTGAGACTAATCAACTACGCTGTCCAACATCTGTTGCAAGTCCTGCAACGTTTCTGCCACAATGAAATCTCAAGTGTGAGATGTACTCACCGTTAATGTTAATGCCACGTTATTTTCAGTCCAGAGTCTTACCCCTTGATGGTCATCTGGGACTATAGTCCCAGCTATAATTTATCCGTAAAGGTCACCTGGGACTATTTTCCCAGACGGATTCAAGTCTTATTTGTATTTACTTAGAATAGAGTTTCCTAAGAGTGTTATATATGAGTAAACAGAACCACAGAATAAATAATAGTAAAAGTACAGAAGGATAACTAAGTGAAGTCATATAAATACATAGTGACTCTCGCTACAACGCAACAAAGTGCAATTTAACTCGCACAGCGCTGCGAGCTTTCAATTATATTTACCTAGAAGGCGCTCGCCCATCGCGTGCAGGCTAGAATGCACCGTATCATAACGCGCGAGAACTTCCATTGCTCTAACCGTTTCAGAATCGCTCTGTCCCTTTTTCGCTCGTTAGGGTTGTATTCAGATATGACTGTACCACTAATTATTCTGTGATATGTTATTACTTAGATGTTGTAGCAGAATAAATATGTAATAATGTATTTATTTTATTACTATAAATTATAATAGTTCTATTACATACAATGACATTCTTATCAGAATACCTACTACCTCATTTATACTACCTACCTATCCCGTTTTCAGAACGCCGATAAGTTTAGTGAGATACCTACCTACGTATAAGTGTCTTTGGTTTATTATGATTATATCCTATAGGTATTGCATTTTGTGTCTGAATTCCTTGCTTTATAATGAGTGAAAGTCGTTATTTCTATCACTATTCAAACAGCCGAATGCTATGCAGTACCTTCTACGAGTAGGTTACTTCTTGGTACTCATAAATAAAACAAGAATAAAAATTGACAATAACTTTACGTAAGTAGGTACTTTATCGCTAAGCACATGGCGCGCGACTCATCGAGCGCACGCTTGACACTACTGAACTGACCCGAATATTGCACCCTCGAAGTGTAGGTATAATATTTGTACTTGTTGCGGAGTGCGACCGGCCTGACAGAACTTGAATTGAAGGATTTGATTGGATAGTAACATGTTTTGGTGTGTGTTTTTTTTTGAGTATAGTCTATTTGAAGACGGAAATCGTTCGGGTAAGTTCATCGAACGCGTAATAAGCTTTGGGTTAATGTTTTTGGTGGTTTTAGTGTTTCTATGCACTGTGTATAATGTTATTGTATTGTTATGTATTACGTCTAATAATACTGTAAGGAACATAATATATAAAAAAAGTGCTAAAATTAGAATTATTATTATGAACACTAATATGTTTTTACTAGTTTTAAAAAGGTTATATTATAGAAAAATTAATGATATAAAAAGAAAATATAACAGAAGTGTTTGTTTTTATTGAAATTCGTTTATTTCGAAGAATACATAAATTAAATAATTTTTGTCGAACCTAACTGCTGTAGTTTATAAAATAATTATTTATTTGATATTATTTTTACATGTCCTTATTGCTACGTTCAATATCTTTCTAGAACAGTAACTCAAAATATTCTACTCGTAACTATTCAGCAAATAGATCCTGTAACCTGTGGTTACGCCTTGTGTATAAAGTCACTGTGGGTTCGCTGCTAAAACCCGTGGCCTTATGCATTTGGCACGCTCCAAGCGACGGCGCTTGATGCCTATGCAACAGTTAAACAATGCATCCCATCTATTTTAGACATATAATCACCGTTTAATTTCTTAAGTCCGATGTTTGAACTTTCAGGCCGACTCTAGGGCTCCAGCGGTCCGCCACGGCCAACTGGTGGCAGTGACAGTAGGAGGCGCTGAATTTGAAGACGATCACGTCGCTGTTGGCATGAAAATGAGCTGATTCTGTTCTTGGATAGCTGAAAATTTGCCGTAAGTTAATGTTAAGATTAATAACAATTATACTTACACATCGTTTAAAAATACTCAACAGTTTGTTAATCCACTGTTAGACGCATTTTGGGTTGCTGTAAATCTCATGTGACAGTATGTAATTTATGTGAAATCTCCGATAAAACGTCATTTAAAGCAATTTTGGGTTTCCGAAAGCTTTTTTGCATGTCAAAAGCTTTTTAAATTTCAATTAATAAACTGCTTTTTTTTTAAATTGCTAACCTTCTGTTAACCGCTGGAATCTCAGAAAAAGTACCTACTACTTTAGTAATTTTTAAAGTATTTAGCCTCAGACAAAATATTATTAAAGTAATATATTCTCGGAGGCTTTAATATTTTACTGAAAGGTATTTAATATCTAATAATGGTTCTATAGTGCAATTTAGAATCCAACGGTACCGGGTTCAAAATCTAGGCTCCCGCACCAATGACTTTTCTCAGTTATGTACGGTTTTCCATCGCTCCGTGCTTCGTGTCCCGGCTGTTATTGGTTAATAGCAGTCGTTAAGCCATGTCAGAGGACCTTGGGTGGCCTGACAAACTCTGACATCAGAGGCCAGCACTACCTCATACGACAAACAAACAATATCTACTGAACTAAAAAATATTAGCAATCACGCTAACTGTACGGGCGAATGATACTAAATGTTTTCTTTTAAAAAAGCGGTCTTTGTTTCGGAGGATTTTTTTGGTCCTACTGTTTGCCAGATTATGTGTTCATTGCACTAAATTTTCACAAAAAAACAGCTTAAGCGACACCGACATCCTATAGCCTGGCTGGATTTCCCCGTGACGGGCGGATGAATCTACCCGCCCGCCCGGTCGGCTTGCATACTTATTCTGGGCACAAAGCTAACGCATACAGAGCTAATTCAATTCTAATTAGATTCGCGCTAAAAACGTGATTAACTTCTACATTCCGATCCATTTTATTGATCGTGGTTATGCATGAGAAGACTGAACATGTTTTCTAAGCCCGTTCCAGACCCTTTTAAAATTAGAAACGTGTTCAAATCGCGAAAGTTTAAATGTTACAAAACTGATAATTATATATTCTGATTAAACTGAATCTTCTTACTATCCTATCTTATATCTATTCTGTTAATAAAGCATAAAAAATACTGTACAGTGAAGTTAATTAAAGTAATAATGACATGAAATATGATACTGACATAGAATGTTTTTTTTTAATTGTGTCCGTCGTTCTGGCTGTAGGTATGTGTGTGTTTGTTCAAGCATTACATAAAAACAACTGGCTTGATTGAAATGCAGCTTTCACTCCTGGATTACTTAGGATGTGACTTAAAATCTGGTGTACAATCCGATGAGATTTTATCGGCCGAGCAATCGCTAAAAAACAATTTTATGACTGACAGAATTTTGATAAAATTTTATATATCGTTCTTATGTTAGTTATTTTAGAACCAAAAGTCCTGAAATAACTAACACAAGATGCTTTTATCCCAGATCATTTTAAAGACAAACAAAGCCGCGGGTGCAGCTAGTTTTTACTATATATGAGTGGGTCTCTCAAAACGGAACTACAAATTTTGTTTTGTTTTTCCATAAATTTGGATATTTCAATAATACTTCCAAAATATTAATTTTCCCATATTTTAGATAAGAAAAGTTCAGAATATTCCCATGGCTTATAACGGTGACGCCGTCAATTACAAGCTTCTTTGTTCACAGTATGCTCGACTTTTTAATATTATTTTTGTAAAAATGTTGTGTTATACAAAATAATAGCACAGTAACCGCACCATAAAACATTGTGCTGTTTTCACCTTGTTAATAAATTGATGATACCCATTTAATATTATTATTATTATTATAGTAATAGCGGAAATTTTAAATTGACAAACACAGTAATTATTACCGTTCCAACAAAACGTGAATTCATTTTATTGTTCTTATTCAAATTCAAATTCAAATTCATTTATTAATAATTTGTAACATTACAGTAAGAACCAACGCGTTACAAATACCGTCAAAAATATTTCAAAGTCAAAAGCAATAAATTGCACAATTATTAATGTTATGTGTGATAATAATAATAAAAATTAATTTGTTAACATAAAAATGTGAACAAAAAACATTACATTATATTATATTTCATGTCATACAAATCTACCGATATACCTAATAATATACTTTGTTAAACATTGTTTAGTGAAAATGGGGAAAATATACTAAGTTGGTAATGTTGTCTTTTTCTTTACAGAGATGGTGGCGATAATTTGAATTGTTGCCATAATTTCTGTCAAATCAACGAAGAAAAGCACAAAAATAAAAAATCCAAACATGGAAAACATAAAGATGCAAATGACAAACATGAAAAACACAACGGATCTGAAAAATAAAATCACGAAGATAAAACACTAAGGGCTAGAAAAATTAAGGGCTAGACACTAAAAACAATGAAGGCTCTGTACATGCGCACGCGTCATAAACTGATTTTTGCACATTTTGGCCACGCGCGGTACCGGCGTGTATTGAGCATATTTAGAAGATTAAGAAGATTTAGTTTATTATAGACTAGCTGTACCCGCGGCTTTTTACCAAAATTTCTTCAGCCATCAATAATATTTTTATCGATTGCTCGGCATCTTCTCATCGGATTGAGATACCGATTACACCAGTTTTTTAAGTCAACAGGGAAAACCGCATCGCAATCGGTCCAGTAGTTATTACATGATGTGCGAACAAACAAACATACAGACAAACAGAAGGACAGACACATTTTTTAAAATGTTATAGGCTTGTTCAGTAGCTTATTTTAAGTACCCTAGACCTAGAGCTTTTTGTTCTAATTATCTTCTTTATACAGCCTTTTCGTACTTGTTGCTTTACTATAAGTATAGATGATAATGTACCCAGAGTCACAGAATAAATAATAGTATAACCAGAGTTTTATAAATTTTGCTACCCTAATTTTGTTGTTGCTAACTAAAACATTAAATTTAATTATTCATCACTGAGTTGCCTTCGCTCCTGGTGTATTAAGTCCTCTCTTCACTCTAAGCACGAGCTCGTGGTGTAAACAGTCCTGCTACGCGGAACAGAGTACCGCGAGCAAAGTGAACATAACATTCACACTCGCAGCCGTATTAGCAAAACAGTTCATTAACTCTGTAGAATTTAAATACGCCAAGCAGTATGAGATAGAAGCATTAGGGTAGATTATGTAAGGAAGTGGTAAAATGAACAAACAATGATTTCAAGTTTGTCTACGTTCACGTGTAAGCGGCGGCGGTGCGAAGAGAGCGACGAACGGAAGTTTGGCGAGACTCATCGAGCACATAAGCACGTTTTATGTATGTTTCTATCTATTATTATTTTTGTAATGTGTGTGTTGAATAAATGTTTTTTCTATAATTCTTTCCTTTTTTATATGTAAAAAGTTCATCTATACAAAAGCATATGTGTAATAAATAGGATTTATACACATATGACAAAAGCTTACATTTCACGTGTATGGACAATTCTTGTAAAAATAATTCAGTTTGAACAAGAAAATAAGAGAAATCTTTTTGTGGTGAAGTCGTGTAAAAACGGATACGAGAGAAATGATAAAATTATGACGAAGAAAGGTCAAGTAGATCATGAAGCAACGAGGATGATCAATGCTGCGTAAGGATTATCGATGTTGGTGTCCATAGTTGTGGGCGCTTTGTATGTAGGTTCGATAAATCGTAGGCACTGACGGCGGCGGTTATGAAAACACTGGCTTGAATTACACGTTTATTAGAATTAGTAGTTATATTCAGTAGTGTCACCGGTAACAAGTAAGTCTACGGTTAGTTTTAATGTATGGACATAAGCAGCTATTGAGAATCGTAGTGTCACGGGAGAGTAAAACGGGAAAATAAAATATTTGGGGTCGAGATAACGCGGTATTCCCGACGTGTGCGTGCAACACGATCGCTCTGCTCGATGAGTCACCAAAGTTCCATTGACCGCTCTCTTCGCACCGCCGCCGCTTACACGTGAAAGTAGACAAACTTGAAATCATTGTTTGTTTACGCTCGACGTTCTTCTTCTCGGCAAGTATATAAATCTGTGTATCTCACTCATTTTTTCATACATGCCATTCATTTTCGCTGAGTACAATGCGCAGTAGCCAATCGATCTAATAATCTATCTACGATATCAATTACTATTAACAACGGAATATGATGATGACAGATGAGGGATCTGTGATAGACGAGAACGGAGTTGGTTGCGTGGTCGAAGCATAAGAGGTAGCTTATCATCCATAAAGTTGGGATTTCGTTTCTGGCGGTACCATCTGGTTTTTTTTCTATGGTCGTGAGTGATGAGTTTATGTTCACTTTGTTCGCGATTTCCAGTTTAGAGGGACAGTTTACACTGTGAATATAGAGAGGACTTAATCAGACACGAAGGCATTTCAGTGATAAACGATGAATGTCATGTTATATTAGACATTACATCTTCGATAGCCCATCCGTAAAAAAAACTTCATCCGAAGAGACTAGATTCTCGGCGAGTAAAACAATAACGAACTCCATAAATTTTTATTTCGTGTATCCAGTCTCTTATACTGAAGTTAGATTGTTATTTTGAATTTTTCACCGATGGGAGATCGAAAATTTAATATCTAACATAACATAAAGTAACGTAACATAACAGCATAGCACAGAATAGCATAGCATAACATGACATTACATCGTTCAGCACAGATGTACCTTCGTGCCAAGTGTATTTAGTACTCTCTATATTTATAGGTAAAAATATCTAGCCAAAAGCGTTTGAGACCAAACTATGAAACTAAAAAATGTTACACCACAGTTTAATAAATTATTCTTATGATCTACCTTTCTTATGCAATATCCAATATCCCTTTCTTATGCATAGGTCAAAAGCATCCCCCTGATTTCAACCATCGCCATGGAAGATTACTTACTTATACGAGTATAAGTAAGGCTCAATGTGATCTTGAGTTATGTATTATGAATGACCAATAATCGTTGAAGGAGTTGAGGAGGTGAGGATCAAACCCTAACATTTCCACATTGGAAAACTTTTCACAATCAAATAAAAACTGTATAGAATTATGTTGAATTTTATATATATTTTTTAAAACAGACACTAAAATTAACTGGATTAAAGCAAACATTAATACTCGTATCATAAAACTATTCCATTAAGGTGCAACGTTTCGCTCAGCTCTCCAAATTCAAATTTTCTTGCGTTTTTTGTTAATCACAGCTTTATTACTTATCGTGGGTTCATGAAAACTTATTTTGCGGCAATAAATAGGATGTATCAAGAAATTACACCAAATAAAAAATCACGGTGAAAGCTAGTTTAAGTACATTTGTCAATAAACCAAAATATAAGATAAAATTCAGCTTATTGACATGTGTAGGTAAACCAATATTATCTAGTTGATAATTTTAACCGTAATTTCTTGATACAACCTATTTATTGCCGCAAAATAAGTTTTCCTGAACCCTCGATTAGTAATAGAGCTGTGATTGACAAAAAACGCAAGAAAATTTGAATTTGGCGCGCTGAGTGAAACGTTGCACCTTAAGGGTGTAACAATGGCCAATGACCTTCACGATTCGACCTCTAATACTAGTACTGGTGCTATCTATCTGCAGATGGCAATATAACAGTGATTACAGTGATGGCAGTTTAAAATCAAATAAAGAGTAACGAGTATACAGAAGTGTTTCTCATAATGTTTGGTTTTTGCCTATAAATTTTACTGACGAAAAATAGATCTCAGTAACAGTAGGTACTGGAAACATCTAGGAAGTTCTAATTTTAATTAATTATTTTATACTACACGGATTGTACTAAACCATGAAGATTTGACGATGACCAGAAAAAACTTACTGAATCTCAGCAATGGAAATAGCTACTAACTGGACGAGTGCTAGTAATGATGAATCATGAGAGTATGGTGACCGAAAAATGCCTATCCGATCAACACACCCAGAATTTAGTTGGTAGTTTTCATCGATTTGTCCTTAATCATACCAACAGTTCCATGATGACCAGGGGCCTAATTCTCTAATTTTAAGACGCTAATTCCACGCCAATTCCACGCCGCCTGCGTGTTATTTGTTCGTGATTCTACGCAGGCAGCGTGGAATCGGCGTGGAATTCGCGTGGAATTGGCGTGAGTAGTGTGTGAGTATATGTGTGAGAGTGGCGTGAGTATACAGAATCCAGGCCCAGAAGTGATTGGATCATAATAATGGATTTAATTTTATCTGTAACTATGTGTGATGATGATGATGATGATTATGATGATGAAAAGTATCTTATGTATTATTCCAGGGTATAAGCTATCAACACTACAAATTTCAAAGGAAATCCGTCCCGCCGTTATCACGTTAAAACTCTCCAAACAAACAGACAACGTTTCACTGTCATGTATTGGTGTGTATTTTCATATACGTAACTTCTAAAAAAAGAAAGGCTAGTAAGCGTAATTCAACATCATTGGCAGCAGTGTTTTTTGACCATCAACAACTGCATTATTACTTATCTACTTGACAGACTTGTTATTATTTCGTTTCCATGGTAACGTCATTCCGTTTTTTATTTTTGATATCTTGGATTACATTATTGAAATTTCCGAAAGAAATGCTAAATTAAAAAAAAAAAAAACTGCACCTGTTACTCGCTGATAATGTACACGTGAAATAATTTTTAAAATCGTTCAGTATTTTTTGGTTTTATCTATTACACACAAACAAACATACAAACAATCAAATCTTTCTTCTTTAAAATACTAGGGTAGACGACTATCCTCCCCCCTCGGCTTCACCCACGCAGCCGCAGGCGGAGGCTAGTGTTATTGTTTTTACACGACTGCCCAAAAAAGGAATGTTATGGTTTTAGCATTCATGTATGTTTGTATGTTTGTAAGTTTGTATGTGAGTTTCTTTATTCCACCATAACTTTGAAATGCCTAAATAGATTTCGACGTATGCTACATTTTTTTTAAAAATCAGTATGGCCTGCCGCCATACTGATTTTTAAAATGGCTATGGCTCAATTTTCAATTGCAAAAAAATATTTTTTCTTCGAATTTTACAATATGGGTATCAAATTGAAGGCGTTGATAAGCACATTCCAATCCATTGTTTGGGGAGCTTTCACGCGATAACGGCTAGACGGATATTGATGAAACTTGGAATAGAGATTGCTTATACCCTGGAATACAACATAGGACTCTTTATATCCCGGAAAATTGTAAGTTTTCACGGGAAAACTGGAAAAACTGGAAGAATTTTTATTACTCGCTGTAAGAAACGGTTGCCTTGGAAACGAAATAACAAGTATGTCTAAAAACATCAAAAGCGTTTGTGCTATACCTACTTTTGCATTCGTTTTTAATATCCTAGAAGAACATACGATGCTTTTTTTCGCGATAAACAGTAGTCCGCGCGGACGAAGTCGCGGGCGGGAAAACTAGTAGTATATAATTTATTGGTATAAACTCATTTTTGCCAGGGCAGGCGTGTTTTTTAAGCTAGTTATTACATTTGTGGAGAGGGCATCTGAAGTTTGACGATTCGAAGATAGACATTTAGTAAAAAAAGACACTATTTAATTTAAGGAAATTTATTAAAATCTTATTTTTCATACATAAAAAACAAAACCACGAAGACAAAGGCTGTTTGTGTAAATCTTATTATGAATACCAGTTCATTTGCTGGCAATATTTATTTCTGATTGTATAGTTTCCATTTCCAGTTCTTCATGACATCTGTGGAAAATTTCAGATTATTATAAACCTGTACTTAATACATAATAAGCCTTTCATAGTTTTTCAAATCGCCTATATCCAGCCTAATATAGGCGAAGCAAAACGCTTCGTGTAATGTATATACCTAACTAAGACAAGTTTTGAAAAGAAAACTTACTTTGCACTTTTAGCCTCCGAGGATTGTAGTTCAGTCGTTTCATTTTAAACATTTCGTAGGCTTTCCTTCCTGAAAATAAAATATAAGTAGCTTTCTTAATTATAAAATTTAGCAATGGTAAATACTTCCTTCCTTTTCTAAGTGTTGTTCTCAGTGTCCCGTTATAATAAACTGCTGTAAGACAATTTATTGGTTTGTTACAGTCTAATACAAAAAAAAACAGGTTCAAAAATGCTTCGCGGACCGTACAATGAAAGTAGCAGGCCCTGGTTTAGATAGTAAGGTTATACGGTTATATCAAAAAATTGCCTATAAAAAATTGCCTTTTTTTAATTACCTTCGCTTACTCCGTTTTTTGTTCAAATTAGTTTACCTGTCGGCTATCGGTAGCCCGTACGGGATATTTGAGGTTACTTTTGCAAATTTTGCAAAATATTAAGAAAGTAAAATTAAGTAAAAAAATATATAATTATATATTAAAAAAATAGCCCAGTAACTCCAAAAACGCATTCGTCCACAGGTTAAATACGGGTAGAATCGTGTACAAATAATGAGAAACCCTTAGCTACCCGTGCGAAGCCGAGGCGAGTCACAAGTTCACAAGGGGGGGGGGGGGGTGCTTCTAGCAGGGAGCAAGTGAAAACGCTTTGCGTTGACGGTTTTTATTTTATTTTCCATTTATTTATTAGAAAATATACAAATTAAACAATACAAGTTGTTGAAAATGTCATAACATAGTTTGTGTAAAAAAAATACATGTCTCTGACGAGCGGATCTATGGGAAAGTTATAATGTATTTTAAAAATAGCACACGGTTTAGGATTTTTTGTACAATGTTCGTAAATATTTATACGAATTTTAAACAATAGAAATTGTTTATGGTGAACTTAAATTTACTATATATTTTTCATATAGGAAATGAACAAAAAGATTCATCTAAAGGTCACTCTGAACATCGCGCATTTTTCGTGATTCACCATTGTTATGGCCTTAAGTTTTATAGTTAATTCGAAAATTTACATAATTTTTTTTTTGTGGGGTGTTGAACAGGATTTCATTTTTCTAACGGAAATGTTATGGTTTTGAACGGTAAAATGGTTTTGTCTGTATTTTACATCCATTTCATTCAGACACAATACTACAAGGGTGAAATTTGGTACATGTATGTATAGAAAAATATATTGAAAATTCCTTTTTTGAGCTACTTCCGAACTTCAAAAGTGAAGATAAAAATAAAAACGTTTCAAATATTAAATAGGTATTTTGACACGATAACACACACAAAGGTATTATTAAACTTCAAAAAGTAAACTATGCACTGTTACAAAATTAAATAGGAGGAACTCATGAGATATTCTGGAACGTCCGACTGCTTCGACTGCTGACGAAAAAGTGGTGCGCCGCTCCCGCTGGCTCACCGAAGAAGGGTCTTCCCAGTCCCAACTTGTATAAACAAGTCAGCACCAGCTGTTAGGCACCACCTCTCGATTCCACGTTTTGGCGTGATTTTCCTTACAATAATTATATTTGGTTCCATTTACAAAATATTCGGCTCTAAAGTGTCTTTTTTTGCGTGAGTTGCATGTCACTAGGGCACTAGCGTCTAAACTTATCAAATTATCACGGCTATCTAAAGTTTACTAATCAGCGAGATATATATATGACCAAGTTAAGTACTACAACTTTATTAGCATATCACAGTTGGGTAGTTTAGGATCTTAAGCTACAGAACCCGACACGATTCCGACACGAGCATGGCCATTTTTTTGGATTCTATATCTACTAGACTGATTAAGTTGAAATTTGGTAAACATGAATTTCTATGACACAAACACGGACTAAAGAACGGATGACATCGTCATTGTGGCAGAAACGTCGCAGGACTTGCACCAGATGTCTGACAGCCAGCTGATTCGTCTCAACGTATTGGTCTCCGGATGAACTAGGACAAAACCAAGGTTATATTCAACGAACATGTTATTACGGACCATATCTTCGAAACATCAACGTTTAATGATATCGGGAGCGGGAGGTCCTTACGCTTCACTCCCGCTTTCGCATTCTAACCTATCACGGCCAAGTCGGGTTTTTAGCGGGGGATAATGTACCTATTTTACGATTAATCACTAATGTTTGACCATATCATGAAGTAGCCTTGCGTTTAGCTGTTCATATCGTCAAACTCTAATCATTAATTCAACTGGCCAAACCATTTCATGATGTCACATGTCATAATATCATGAAATATTAAATTTCATGATGTAGCCAACCATTTCATGATATGATCAATTTTACGATGACATACGATCGGATCGGGCGGCTGACGAAATAAAACCTCCCTAAACTGAACTATTTGATATCCGCGGCTTCGCACTTGTGGTCATTTCTCTAGGTTAAAGTACTATAATATGTACTATTCCAATACCAATATACCAACATTTGATCAAAATTCCTTCAGTCGTCAAAAAGTTTTTATCGTTTGCTCGGCTTCTACTCATCGGATTGAGATACCAAGTACCCCAGCTTTTAGTCAAACCCTAAGCTATCCAACAGTGAAAACCGCATCGCAATCGGTTTAGTAGTTTTTACGTGATGCGCGAACAAACAAACAAACAGACAGGCACTATTTAAAAAAATGTTATATTCTTGTTCGGTAGCTTATTTTAAGTACCCTAGACCTTTTTTTTTAATTATCTTCTTTGTACAGACTATTTCGTTCCTATTGCTTTATTATAAGTCAAGATAGATTAGTGAACAAAATTTATCAACGTACTTATGTGCTGTGAGCGTACCTCCAAGCATACCGCGAATAAAACTGACAGAGTAATAAAGTTGTAATGGATGCGGTAACGGTGATAAAATTACAAAGTTAATAGCTCGAATCACGCCCGAATTTTAATTTTGTTCGTAAATGTTCATCTCTCATTCTCCACTGGCCGAATTTAAAGCCATGCAAATAAGCTTACACTGTCTCGTAATAAGATTTATGGGGACAAGCTAATCCATACTAAATCCGATTTGTCTGTTTAACACCGAATGAAAAGCTTTATCTTATAAAAAATAAGTCGCCTGAAATTGGCAGCTGGATTTTGGTAAAAAAATGGAAGTCATATTTTGGGTTGAAGGTTGTTTTTTTAATTTGATCGGCTCGGTGTTTGCTAATGTAATTCTCGGCTTGGAAAAATAATAATTTAATATGCTATTAGTTTAAAGTAACGCGCAAAGCTTAATTACAATTTGTAATGACGGAATTTCAATCTATAAGTTCTTATAATATAGCAATATGTACGAAAAAGTCTGAACACAGAAGATAATTTAAACAAAAGGTCTAGGATACTTAAAATTAGCTACTAAACAAGAACATAACATTTTTTTAAATCTTGTCTGTGTTTTTTTCTGTTTGTCTGTATGTTTGTTCGTGAATCACGTTAAAACTACTGAACCTATTGCAATGCGGTTTTTACTGTTGGATAGCTTAGAAATTGACTTAAAAACTCAAATTCTAAGCTATCCAACTTGGTATCTCAATCTGATGAGCAATCGATAAAACTATACGACGGCTGAACGTTTAGTGAAGATATTCGTATGTTGTATGTTGTACTTTATAAGCACTTTTGGTCCTGGAATAACATGTATTGGCTACTTTTAAATGAAATGACTACGCGGGTATAGCCGCGGGTACAGCTAGCATTACAAATAATGTTTGCACACAGATTTAAATACTGCGTTTAAGAAACGCGCAACTCTTATGACGCGCTTGAAGTACATGTTAATCGCTCAAGTACATCAACTTTCGAAAAAAAAAAAACTGTGTAGCAAATCTATGTCATATGCAATAATGATTGTAAGAGGCGTGGCGCCAACGATCATTAGGTACATGACCTGCTCTTCTCGTGCCAACAGGTACAAATATAATATGAATGCAATTGGTTTAGCACTTTTCTACGAACATAATTCCCGATAAAAACAAACCTATCGAGACCGTTTATACGTCTGTAAAGTCTTGTATCTCGGAAGCAATGTACCTTTGCCCTCGGGATCGTTTCCCGTCTAGACTGAGATCAATAATAGCTATTTAGGTGCATTAAATTTATATCGCCTTCTGCATATTTTATTACAAAATGGCAAGTAATTATTTTATTACTCTTTTTCTGTAAAATACTTACATTAGCAAAATTGGTCGAATATACATAACACGAATGAAAATTTGTAAAATGTAAAGTCTCGATTATGGTTAGGTATATAAGGAAATTTATTTCTATATGCTTATTCACTGTGTTAGGAAAATGATTCTGGACTCTAACACTAGGTACTGGAGAAATACGCCCATTAGAGAAATCATCAAGAAACTTTACTATTTCCACAGAATAAATAATAGTGTACTTCGTAGCTATTGCGGTAATCAGGCTAGCATTTACCTTGATAGTATACTTGATTATTCCAACATCATCTCCAATTTTTTACATAAAAACAAACTTAACGAGCTAGAATCATGAAATTGAATAAAGAAAGGTGGTAGGTACATACTCCTCAAGTTGTACAGACACAGAATAAATAATAGTACAAGGTACAAATTTGTTCGTAGACTTACTGAGTCGTGCGGTGGAGTCATTAGTTCTTGAGAGCTCCTTAGGGACCCATGTGAGCAACGAGATTTAGGATTAAATTATATATTGCGGATGATTTATTACTACTCGAATGTCGCACCAAGTTGTCGTTTCACCATTTTAAGCCATGGCAATTCGCTCATAAAATAAGTTATTTGTGCAGTACCGAGAAGATATTTGAGCAATGTATATTTCGATTGTAACGCTTACAAGTTACCACTTGTCCAGCACCGCTGCTCGTATGTACAGAAGTAAAGATACATATATATATAAGATGCCTTAAAAGTTTCTACGGACAACCCCGAGTACATTTTCAGTGCTGAGGGTTATGCAACATCACACGACGCATTTTATTCAACCATTTCTAACGTCCTCTCAGCAAGCACATTCAAAGCAAACAACGTCACGGCCAGTGGGTCTCACGTTCTGTACACATTGGATATTTGCAAAGATTTGGTGGGTGTTTCCAAAGATTCAGGGCATAGTATATTCTTAGGTTCCGTACGTAAAGCCAAAAATCAGGCTCAATAGCGTTTGGAAGGAGAGGTTTACGTCCAGTAGTGGATGAATACGGGCTGATGATGATGATGATGATGACGTAAAGAGTCTTCATGTGGTGCCACGAGGTGATGGGTCTACAAACCACTATTGTAGCTGTTATATTTTTAAAAACAAGCTGGCTGTTGCAACAATAAAATTCGCGACGATGGTTTGTGATTGTTAATGAGAAAGATATGCCTAGTAGTGTTTGGAAATATATAGTACTAGCTTTCGCCCGCAACTTTGTCCGCGCGGACTACAGTCCTTATAGCGAGTAGGTAATCGATATTTCCACTTTTCCCGTGAAAACTTACCATTTTCCAAAATAAAAAGTATCCTATGAGTTATTCCAAGGTATAAGCTATCTCCATTCTATGGAATGGAGATAGCTTATACCTTGGAATAACAAAAAAAAAAACAAATCATCAAAATCCGTTCAGCCGTTATCGCGTTAAATCTCCCCTAACAAAAAACAAACAAAATAAAGGGGGAACGTTTCACTTTTACATATTGGTGTGGATGGTTTATTTCCTAACATGATAAAAAAAACCGCACGTTGATTCTCAGATGGTTTTGTCTTCAAAAAGTGTTTTTATTTTATTTACTAGGTGAAGTCCGTGTGGCAACGTCTTTGTCATGTAAATTAAGTAAGGCTTTTTCAACGATCTCCGTAAGTCAGAATGTAGAAACTCGGGAGGTTTAAAAAAATTGACTTGCACGCGGCTTCACCTGGATATAAGATTGTCCATTTCGACTATGTCACTCCCATTTTCATTACATAGGAACCCGGATTTTAACATTCATTCACAAACTTCAAAAATGTAAGTACATTGTTATCTCACTTAAAATTTTGTACTATACCTTCGACCAGCTCGTTCCGTACGCAGTGAATATTCCGAGATTCAGTGAGTGCACATGGCGGCCTTTGCCCGAACGTGTCCTAAGTAGATATGGGGCTGGACAGGTTATTTGCTGCTATCACGCTCGGTACACGTTTCATATTTTATACCCTATACAATAGGATTTTCAAGGGAAGGGAGATAAAAACTGTGGAAAATTGGTAGAAAGGTAGGCCGTGTCCGTGGAAATTATTTCCTGTATTTTGCTTCAAGTGTAATATAATATGTACTAGATGCACCCCGTGGCTTTGCCAGTGTACAAAATTTTCCACCCCGTTCACAAATAGATTTACAAACAAGACAGAAATTCAAAGATTAAAACTCTACTACGGTCGGCTATAAAATAGCCAATGACACTCTTGCGATGAAGACGAATCGATTGATACCACGCTTGTTAAAATCGGACTAATACATTAACAACATAAACAGCAGCTGATGTACTTATTAAAATAAAAATGTTGTTGACCGAATCACTGAATAGAAAAAAAAAAAAACAGTCTTTCGACCGATTCGGGCGAAAACATTTCGGTCGAAACGCGAATGACTCAGTACAAATCATCGTGGATTTAAAAATAAAAAAGGTGTAACTTAGGAATATTGATTCAGTTGCCAAAACTGGTAGGTAATCTTGAAACAAGATTGGTGATTCTACAGTTCTGTTGTCGAAACTTTAGTCGTGGTGGGGTAAACACTAATTAACTATTTTTCTTTTTACCGATAGTCAGAATGTTGACTGTTGGGGGCAGTCCGTTTTTATGATGACGGTCATATACACTTATACATCTACACTAATATTCAAAAGAGAAACGATTTGATTTATTGTATTTTTGCTGTAATAGATTAACTCAAAAAAATATTGAACCGATTTTAAATCTTTTTTCACCTATAGAAAGCCACATTATCGGCAAGTAACATTGGCTATATTTTTTTATTTTTTTTAAATTGATAATTTCTGTAAGACAAGGTATCAAAAAATTACGATTACTCGCTGCAAGGAACGGAATGACATGTTGCCGTGGAAACTAAATAATAACAAGTCAGTCAAAAACACCACGAACATTGATGATATAGGTACTTTTGCGCGTTTGTTCCCTGTAGTTCCGTGAGAGAAGTTCCATTACGGCACAAGTGAGACTTTTTTCCCACTAGTTCCGTCACATTGGATTGTTTTTCGTTCAAATTTTTCAATCAAAACACGTGTAGAATCGTGTTAAATAAATAAAGATAAGCTCTTAGCTACCCGTGTGAAGCCGGGGCGAGTCACTAGTAGGTATTTTAAAAGTTTTATGAGCACTCAGCTAGAAAAAGTCTTGATATATACTTCAATCGAAGCCAACCATCTTTTGTTTCTCCAGAGACCGTCCGTCCAACGATGATGTTTCAATGTTATTATTATCCTACCACAGCCTCGAAACGTGCTAATTATTAGGTGTTCTGTACAAAATCATCAAACAGCCCTACAAGCCGGATCAAAAGGCGTATAGTGCACTAATACCCCTCATTGTGGACGGATAATAATATTGCATTGTGAAGAGGCAATGATCTGGGATTACAGAGAGATTGGGATCCGTGCGGCGAACCGGCTCTGGACATAGACAGCACCTATATACGGCAATGGACTAGTTCAAGAAAGAATGGACTTTGTAAGCTATTTAGGCCATCCGCAACGTTATGCGGGCTCCCGCGACAGAAGAGCTTACTGTATACTGGTGATTTCTACAAAAATATGCACTGACCCAGCAAAACTCTGGCCGGACGTTGTTGCCCGCCGCGCGTAGACACGTTAGGTCAACTTACGCTTGTCGGTGCTTCATCATCAGCTTATATCTGTCCTCTGCTAGACGTAGGCCTCTCCTAATGCACGCCACTGAGCTTGGTCTTCAGATCCCCTCATCCATTCTGTTGTTCTGTTTCTTTTAGAACTCGTCTACCCCAATGGTTATCGGTTCTTCTGTAAATGTGACCAGCCCACTGCCACTTTAGCTTGCCTATCCTAAGAGCTATGTCGGTCGTCTTGGTTCTCGGTCGTATATCTTCATTACGAATCTTGTCCTTCAGAGAAACTCCAAGCATCCATAGCCTGCTGAGTGACCTTAAATTTGTGGACTAGTTTAACCGTGAATGTCCACGTTTCTGCTCCGTAGGTCATGACACACTGATTGAAGACTTTTGTCTTCATGCACTGTGGTGTGGACGACGAGAAGACTTGACGAAACTTACCAAATGCTGCCCAATCCAGTTGAATCTTTCTGTTGGCTTCCTTCTCAAAGTTGTTCCTACCTAATTGCAATATTTGCCCAAGGTCGGCCAGCAGAGATTTTTTGACAACTTCAAGAGGTACCACCATTAACTGCAATCTATTTCGGGTCAGTTAGATCGTTAAACATGATTTTGGTCTTATCTATGTTTACTCCGGGACTGATGCGGTGTCGGTGCCTATTTTTATAGAAATCGCAGTCAGCTTCTCCGTAGCGGGATCTCGCTTAACGATGCGGTGGGACTTAGGATGCTTGCTTAGGCGAAACCAATATTGAAGATCAATAAAGACACAAAGCATTGAAAATGTAGAAGGTAAGTGTATGGCAAATTATATTATGTTTTTTTGGTCATGGATGCCAAGATATCAGTTAGCCAATATTCCGTCTTCTTTCCTTTACACAGAATATAACGTCTTCATAAACGTAGCGACGTTGTTCGATATTTTTTGTTATTTTGGTATTTCATTCAATTTAATCTCTGTGTTACATCCAAGCTCTTAAAACACACATCACATGACAACGTAAATCATAACAGTCTTCCCGCAAATTCAATTCCACGAGCCGTCTGATCCGTTAGGTACCATACTGATCCGGTCGGTTTCACGTAACCCCGTATTGATGCTGGTCTGTTAATCTGTTAAGCTGAGATCTTGAGCCGGGATCCAGAGAATACTGCGCTGCTTAATGAGCTGAAGGGTGCTGTACCTTAACTAATTGATGAGTTTAGTGACGCGTCGCACGTGTTTAGAAACCATGATCGATAGGGTGACTATTGACAGGTGATTTTGTCTTGGTCTTGGGAGATGTTTCACTCATCGAAGATTTTATTGATTTGAAAAATGTATGCGTTTGATAGTAATAATAAATTTAAAAAAAAAACTTCTTTTTATAACGCTGCAACTGGGATTCAAAAAAGTCAGTGTACGAGGCCCTTTTACACGACTGCGCAAAAAAGGAGTGTAACGTTTTTAGGGTTCATGTATGTTTGTATGTATGTGAGTTTCTTTATTCCACCATAACTTTTAAATGCCTGAACAGATTAAGATGTATGGGATATCGTTTGAATCTTTATCCCCCCCCCCTCCCCCCCTCCGAGTAAAACGGCTATTCTTTTTTGAAAAAAATCAATATGGCGGCATCTGAAAAAAGGATTTATCTTCGAATTTTTCAATATCGGTATAAAATTGAAGTCCTCAATAATCACATTCCAACGGTATATAATTTATTGGCATAAGTTCTATTTTGGCTGCGCAGGCGCGTTTTTTTGCTTTTAACCTAGTTTTTATGAAGATGATGATAATGTGACATGTATTTCAAGTAGACCGCTAGATTTCTAAGCCGGCAAATTCTATTTACTAACCCCCGGTTGTTCCTCTGAACTTTTAATTTTATTTTAGGAAAGTCTTGTGTCCTTGAAAAAAACAACTGTAGCAACTGTACACGCAGTGATTATGTTATAAAAAATAATTAAGACTTGCCCAATACTTGGTTACTTAATTTTGACGTTTCCTAAAGATAACAAAAATAAATGCACAAATTCCAAAAGATAAACTGTTTAAAATCCCTGGATCTATTTATTACGATCATGGTTTGAGCCATGGAAATTTAAAGTTTTTTTTTGTTTCTAACAACGCGCCAAAATAAAATTTTCTTACGTTTTTTTTTGTCAATCAAAAAAAAACGTAAGAACTCATCATGGGTTCATGGAAACTTATTTTGTACTAGCTGTGCCCGCGGCTTTACCCGCGTGGTCATTTCATTTAAAAGTAGCCCACACGTGTTATTCCAGGACCAAAAGTACCTACAAAATACAATAATATAGATAGATAGATAGATAGATAGATAGAGAGATAAATGCTTTATTGCTCACCAAATAAATCATACACAAGAATAGATATTTAACTTACATAGAGTACAATGGGCGGTCTTATCGCTTACAGCAATTTCTTCCAGACAACCGTTCAATGGAGAGGAATACATTTAATTGTCATGGACGGTGGTGCTCAATAATAAACAAAAATAAATAAATCTAAAAGGTACATGAACTTAAACAAAACACTTAATCATCGGAGTAAAGCTAGCGCGCACTGCCTTGCGTTTTTATAACGCATATTCTGTGACATACGGAGTGTCATAGAAGTGCACGTATTGCCAGGGCGGTCGCACTCCGCAACAAGTACAAATAAATTCGAGGGCGCAATATTCGGGTCCGTTCAGTCGAGTGTCAAGCGTGCGCTCGATGAGTCGCGCGCCTTGTACTTAGCGATAAAGTACCTACTTACGTAAAGTTATTGACTAATTTTATTCGTGTTTTAATTAAGAGTACCAAGAAGTAACCTAGAAGGTATTGCATAGCATTCGGCTTTTTGAATAGTGATAGAAATGACGACTTTCACTCATTATAAAGCAAGGAATTCAGACACCTTTATTCATCAAAGTGCAATACCTATAAAATATAATCATAATCAACCAACGACACTTATACGTAGGTAGGTATCTCACTAAACTTATCGGCGTTCTGAAAACGGGATAGGTAGGTGGTAAAAATGAGGTAGTAGGTCTATTCTGATAAGAATGTCATTGTATGTACCTAATACAACTATTTTAATTTATAATAATAAGTAATAACATAAAACATTCTTACTTATTTATTCTGTTACAATATCTAAGTCATAACATATCACAGAATAATTAGTAGTACAAGTACCTAGTCATATCTTAATACAACCCTACCGAGCGAAAAAGGGACAGAGCGATTCTGAAACGGTTAGAGCAATGGAAGTTCTCGCGCGTGGTGATACGGTGCATTCTAGCCTGCACGCGATGTGCGAGCGCCTTCTAGGTAAATATAATTGAAAGATCGCTGCGAGTTAAATTGCACTTTATAGTGTTGTAGCGAGAGTCGCTATTTATTTAAATGACTTTACTCAGTTATCCTTCTGTACTGGTACTATTATTTATTCTGTGGTATTGCGATGAATAAACGCATGTACCTAATACAATATGAAAAAAACGCTAGAATAAACGCACCGCGTTCCACCGCAAGGCAGTGCGTGCAAGGCCTATGATACCAAGTCCCCAGTTTTTAAATAAAACCTGGGCCCTATTTTATAAAACTATAGTAGACTGACAAGTGTCAATCGACAAATATCAGTCAAACTACCGAAATGCGATTCATAAAAACCCGACAATTCATTCAATGAATTGTCAAAATATTACTAAATGTGTTAATAAAACAATAGTAGTGACCAGCAGTCAACCGACAATTGTCTAACAAATGTCAATAGAAAAACGATTTATGAAACGGCGGTTGCTTCAAAATTACCACGATTTGTAGAATTGTCGTGACAATTGTGACAGCCGAAGCTTTACCCATCACACTACTATGACTGGTATTGTGAAATGCAATATGACTGACAATCATCAGTCCTGTCGTGATTGTTTGTTATATGAAACGCAGGTTTGGCGTATTTGACTGACATTTGTAGTTTTATTATGATTTGTCGCTTTATGAAATAGGGCCTTGTACTATTATTTATTCTGTGGCACTGGTAAGGCGTCGTAGTACGACGGGCGGTAAACGAATGACGTTCAGCGTGCAGATGAAGCGAAGAAAATACGTAATTCGTATAAGTTACGTATTTTCAGAATAGGTTGATCTGTATGTATATATATATATATATATATATATATATATATATATATATATATATATATATAGATATGCGGAGAGTAATTTGATATCAACCGGACAGTAGGCAATTCAACAGACAACTTCCAGTCGCAAGACTCGCAAGGACTTGAGAGCTGGACGTCGTGCTGAGGCAAAGCGCTCTAAAGCGGGACGCTTGGTTGCAGTGAATGAAATGCTTGCGTATATTAAGGTCAATCAGCGCCATCTAGTTAAATTGGAGGCAGAAGTTTGATGTGTTTGGTTTATGCGCTGGAGTTGTTGATGCTGGTAAATTATATTTGTACAGTCTTTTTCGTATTTTTTTTTAGTAGAACAATAAGCAATTGGAGCTTATTATACTACCAAAAGAAAACAAAAAAATACACACAAAAACACACACACATATACTCACCCTCATACAGAGATACGCAACCTAAATTTATAACACCCGTCTCTTTGTTCGCGGGTTAAAAAATGTAAAAATAATGCATAAAATATGAGAGGAGTAAATGATTGATGAGATTGATGAGATTGATGAGATTGATGAGACTGATTTTTATTTTATATTTTTCTTTGTACTCGTTGTTGTTTTTTTTAATTTGAATTCTATTAATTTGTATATTTAGTTTTATAGCGTAATAATTAATGTAATTGGTGCAAACCGTTTTAATTTAATAAATAAATAAATGTAAATGCTTTTAATTATGGAGCAAAAAAATTCTAAATGCGCGTGGTTTCGATCCAAGGACGTCTGGATTATGTTTCCATGCATGATACCGCATGGCCACTCGTTACGTTGAGCGGATAACGAAATTTGGTACCGTTCTTTAAATGGATGTTTTATTACTTTAATTTAACATGAAGTTTGGTCCCTTATCCCTGAAAAATCCTTTATTTTCTCGGGAGTAAAAGTATTCTAAATTTTTACAGATAATGTAAACTTTGACTATGCCCAGTTACATCAAAATCCGTCCAGTAGTTTCAGCGTGATACGTGTTCTTTTAAATAACTTTCAACCCTTATTCTGCGAGAACCCTTTATTTTTTCGGGATAAAAAGTATTCTAAATGATAATCCATAACATCAGCTATGTTTGAGCCAAGTTGTATCAAAATCCGTCTAGTAGTTTCAGCGTTATGCGTGTTCAAAGAGACAGACAGACATACAGACAGACAGAGAGAACGGCAAAAAATTAAAATAAATACCTTTTTGCACTCCATATCGATTTTGAAGTTTATCTCAATTAAAATTTTCAAAAATATTTAATGTACAGATTTAGCCCAGTTACAGTTTTATTATAGTATAGATCAAGAAATTACGGTTAAAATTATCACCTAGATAATATTGGTTTAGCTACAAATGTCAATTTTTATCTTGGTTTTTGGATAGGTTATGGTTTCTTTTTATGCCGTCGAAATTACAATATGGCAGCTTTAAGCCGCCATATTACTTTTTTGACACTTCATATAGCCTATGTCACTCTCATGATTAAGACGAATCCAATGATAACTCACTTATCAAAATCCATCACGCCGTTTAGGCTGTAGGACGCGCAAATAAACGTGACGAATAGGAGAATTATATTTTTGTGCAATTTGTGTGTCAACTAAGACAATATATATATATAGTTCAAATACAACAGGCGACACTAGGTTTCATACATAATTTGATCTGCAACCTTTCGATCTTTTCTCACTTCGGTGTCTGAGACCAAACTGCATACTTCAGAGATAACCACTTCAGCCAATAAAGATATACTGGGGAGCTATTTGTCGAGGAAATATTATGTACTAACCCGAGGTCTACGAGGCAAGCGCCCCTTGCGCTAAATGTATTTGAATAAATGTTAAGACACAATATTTGAGGACTCCTTTTTTTACTTTTGCGTTAGTACTATTAATACTCGTGAAAAATTACTACTAATAAATTGAAAACAACCTGGACATTTGCTAGATCTATTCTGTGTTCATAGTGTAGGACGCCCTGTGGCCAGGTGGAGTGATGGCCTGCGAAAAGCGGATGGAAGAAAATAGATGAGGAGAGCTGAAGACCGAGCTCAGTGGCGTGCATGGACGTAGGCCTCTCCTAGGCCTCTCCTAGGCCTACGTCCAGCAGTGGACAGATATAGGCTGATGATGATTTTGTGTTAGGTTGTATTGTCAAGGCTTAGACAGTTCACCCAGAACCAGTTTATTTTTAATTGTAATTCACAAGTTAACATGAGCACGGTGGCTTTGATCCTGTTATGGTTGGGTATTTCCAACGACGATAATCCAATAAAACCTTTATTCCTTACGACAACAACAGGAATCAAACACAACAATAAGCTTACCATGACTTCTTTTCATGGCATATTATCTGTACGTATTTATAAAAACATTAGCTGTGCCCGCCGCTTTTTTGTGGTATTTTTTCAGGGATGAAAGACTTATCCTGTTTGTTGTTCCAGGACCGAAAGTACATATCCACACTAATATCATAAAGAGAACAGATTGGATTTTTTGTTTGTTTATAATGGATAAACTCAAAAAATAATTAACCAATTTTAAACATTCTTTCACTTAAGTATAGCAAGTTAAATTATCGGCAAGTATCATGAGCCGTTTTAGACTATTCAAAAAAAATAGAGATCTTTACTGTACAACATATAGATTCACTAATTTTTAATTGTGTTCCCTTGTAACCCTTGACCTGTAACTTATATTTGCTGCCAATAAAATACTACAATACAAATACCACAATAGGATACTTTCATCCCGGAAAATGGTAAGTTACCGCAGGAAAATGTTATTTTGTATGTGTACTGAAGGAATAAAATTGACATTATAAACGTAGGTACTGTACAGTATAGAATTCGCAAAAGGATACTTTCATCCGGGAAAATGGTAAGTTACCGCGGCAAAATGGGTAATTATTTTTATGCAAACTTGATGTTTTATACGTAGGTACCTACTGTATAGACCACCTTAGGATATACTTTAATGTCGGAAAATGGTAAGATACCGAGGGAAAACTTTTTCTTTTAAGTTCTCTATAACAAACTGCAAAAAAGAGCAGGTTGTGTATTTGAAACGTACATTTTATATATTTGTGGGGATTCATAAGTCATAAGATTCTTAATCCCCACTAATATGTAAAAGTAAAACGTTGTCTGTTGGTTTGTTATTTGTTTGGCGCGCTTTCACGCAATAATGTCTGGATCGAATTTAATAAAATGATGTATGGATGCTGTATACCAAACAGACTAACATAGGATACTTAATATCCTGGAAAATTGTACACGGTGACAAACCCGCGGTGCGCAGTTACTAGTTTATAAATCAAATATCACACAATGCATATAAAAAGTATTTCGCAAAAATATACATGTGCATAGCATAAAAGTTACAAGAAGTACAAAAATACTAATAATGACTTGCAAGAGTGCGTGATAGTGACATTAAGAAAAAAATGTGTCGTAGGTGTCGGCAACAGCCGCGGTATTAAATTGCTTTGTTATTTTCACTGGTAGATTTATCAAAGGCTTTGTTCTACCAGATTTGGTATTATATTAATTTTTCTCGTCGGACCTCAAGATTTAGTTGGAATACATACTAATAAAATAAATATACAATTTCGGAATTCAACGGTTCGAAATTTTATAAATCAGGCCTATCATACATTTTCGCCTATCTTGAATTGAAATAAAAACAGTATGATATATTCTGTTGTAGTATTAATTATTTTGTGGATTTTGTTTGGAATGAGGCTGAAAGTAAACATTTCACTATTAATTAGATTGTTGTGTTGTATGCTGTTTGAGTCGACACTATGGGACTGACAAAGACGTTATACGACCCCAAGTTTGTTTTACTAAACCAAAATTAGAAAAAGAAAATGTTGAAATAGGCACCATATAATATTTGATGTGGATACACTGAATAGTACTGTTACTGCTCCTTTGCCTGTCTAGCTAAAATGTACATAAATAAGCATCAAAAAGTTTAAGCATAGATGATGACCCTCTCTCTCATGCATTGTATGGTTGACTGGTAGCTAATATTTAGTTGACGACCGGTTGAACGAGTGGCTAGTGACTCAGACTGCGAAGTAAACGGTCGCGGGTCCGAATCCCGAAGGTGCGATCATTTTTGGGATGAGCACAATTTTTTGCTGAGTCATGCATCTCTATATTCGTATTTAAGTCCGTCCTCCTAAACCTAAACCTAAAATAATTCTTCAGCGTAATTTTAGTGGCATGAATCTGAAAAAAATTGTCAAAGATGCGCAGGCCATATACTGGTCACCTATTATTGACGTGGAGTTGGTAGATGACCAGGTTGCTATATTTAACTCACTTATCACCAAGCTTTATGATGTACATGCTCCTTTGAGAGCTGTTAAAATAAAACATCTTCCTGCACCGTGGCTCAATGATGAACTAAAAAGTCTTATGCATAAAAAAGCTGTAGCAAAAAATAGATTTAAATGTCGTCCTAATGATGCTAATAAGGCTAAATATGCTCGTGTTCGAAATCGGTGCAATACAGCGTTTAGAGATGCTCAACGTCGCCATATCCATCAATCTGTTGAAAACGAAGATCCAGCCAAAGTTTGGAAATTTCTACGGTCTTTAGGAGTTGGCAAATCAAGGGAGGCTTCAATTCCCAAGAATCTGGACATTCACTCGCTTAATATTCACTTCTCCTCTTCTTCTAACATTGACGATTCGACCAAAATTATGACTTTGCGGCGTCTTTCAACCATTCCAACTCCTGATTACGATCCTTTCAGTTTTAATCAATTCTCTGTGTGTACAGTTCATTTACCATCCAAGCAGTTCGCTTATGGAACGCTCTGCCAGTTACTATAAGGCGAGCCCAGTTACTCCCTGTTTTTAAACTTCAAGTAAAGAAGTTTTATCTCTCTAATTAATATCACTTCTTGCTATTTTGTTGTTATTCTGTTGTGGTTTCACTGTATATTATTTTTATTATGTTTGTATATATTTTGTAAATGTATATGTAGTAAATGTAATTTATTATAATGTATATACTATGTATATGGATATATATTTATATATATATATATATATATATATATATATATATATATATATATATATATACTATAGGTATATTGGAATATATGTGTATATATGTTTATTCATTGTATTCAGTTTTTATTATTTATTTGTTATATTATAATGCACCACCGTCTTTGCCGTATATTAATTCCTTTCCATCCAAAGGTTGTCTGGAAGAGATCGCTTTTTAGCGATAAGACCGCCCACTGTCCCATATATTTTGTATAAATGTTTTAGTTATTATTGTATTTTTGTTCTATGTGGTGTACAATAAAGAGTTATCTATCTATCTATCTATCTATTTAAGAATGTGTATCCGTTTTCTAGTATCCATAGTACAGGGTATACTAGTTTGGCAGTAGGTGTGAATTATCCTGACTATACATAATTAAATTATTATATTATACTTTCCCGCCCGCGACTTCGTCCGCGCGAACTACTGTTTATCGCGAAAAAAAGCATCCTATGTTCTTCTAGGATATTAAAAACCAATGCAACAGTAGGTATAGCACCAATGCTCTTGATGTTTTTTGACAGACTTGTTATTTCCTTTCCATGGCAACCGTTCCTTACAGCGAGTAATCAACATTTTACAGTTTTCCCGTGGAAACATACAATTTTCCTATGTTTATTCCAGGGTAAAAGCTATCTCCATTCCAAATTTCATCAAAATACGTCCAGCCGTTATCGCGTGAAAACTCCCCAGACAAACAAACAAACAACGTTTCACTTTTATATATTGGTTTGGTTAACATTTTCCCTAAGCGGAATGAAAAATAAACAAATATCCGTGCTCAATAGTATAGAAGAGATGAGAGTGCCGCGTATAAGTACATTTGAAATCCCGCAGCCGGGATTTTAAAGGCTGATAAGTCTAGTGGAGGGGCGGGTATAGTGGGCTTACTCGTGGTCAGGCCATTAGTTGCTGGGATGTTTGCACTGCGCCCTCTAATGGCTTCAGTGTACTTGCAATACATCGCTCGGGCAGCTTTTATTGCAGCCGAGATTATTTAAACCGCCGGAGGGAGTCCGGGAGGGTAATAATTTGCGAGAACACTACGGACTACGGCTTCTTGGAACACATTCAATCGAGAGTAGCTGGATGTTGGGCCATATTTCTAATTGCGTCTCAAAGCCATATTTTTAAACTAATGCTGTCAGATAGTAATTATTGATACATTCAATAGCGGGGACCTGACTATCACAAATTATTCGCATTCCTCATTTATGCAAAATTTTCATTGGATTGTATAAATGTGTAAGTACCTTGGAGATCTCTTTGAGACTAATTTGAGTTGTACGAATTCATTACCCCGCCACAGATTACTAAATAGTCCCCGATGAAAAGCAAGACGCTCGAAATACACGTCGGATGATGACTTAAGTGCACAGTATTTACAAATAATCTATTCGTGATAATAAATAAGTTTGTCTACTCATATTCATAATCCGGATTATACGCTCGTATAATCCGGATTATGAACTCAAAATACATTACGCACAGCACGTATCTAATTAGTAAAAACCTATTAAAACACTGTTTTTGGAGCTAAACAATGTTATAATATTTTTTTCCATAGAAGCACCGGTTTTGCTCCGCACTACGAGGGTTTTCGCTATTTAAATTCCATTGCGGCGCGTGTTAGACAGTATGCGCGCGAATTCGCTGTGAACTGGATTTTGGCGCCCTTACTTTACATTAGTACCTACCTAACCAATTTAATATGTTTTTTTTGTTCATCAAATATTTTATACTGATCAAAAATGTGTTAAACATGTGAAAGTGTTCGTGAGGAGAATTTGACTCCACCTGACATCACGGAACAGCAACATGATGAACGAGCTTTTATCAGCAAAATCAAGAAAATATTACGACATAGTTTTTTTCATTAAAAGTACATTCCTGTTGCACGAGTGTAGATAAAATAGTGTATGAAACGGCACATAACTAGGTATTAAAACACTCTTGTGTTTTAATTCCCCTCATTATGCAACCGTCTCATAAACTACTATTAGTTGTACCATCGAATAAATTAAAGTAATACGTTGCGTTGAATACCAGTGCCCTTATTTACTATGACCATTCACATACGTAACGCGTCACGTTACCATGTTCGTGGAATCGTTCGGCAATTGTCGTAATGACGTCACACGTTTTCTGCAAAGAATTTCGTGTGGCATAAAGAATAAGCGCCCATGACTGCTTTTTTTAGGTGTTACTTCTAAACAAATTACATCTACAACTCTCACACTCCTGGGACCTTATTCGCTATGACCATTCAGCCACGTAACGCGCTGCTTCAATATTTATCTAGAATTGCTCGTGCATGTTCGTGAATCCACAATCCACAACGCGACGCGTAACGTGTGTGAATCAAAGTTTTTTTATTAATTACGCTTGCGTGTCAATGGTAATAGCAAATAAGGGCCTGCGCAATCTCTTATCACTATGATACTCGTAAGCTGATCCAACCTCGATCTCTACAAAGACCGATACAAAAATTTCACACTGATATGAAAAAGTCAGGCGGTAGAAAAACATCTCATATTAACACAAACTTTTCCTATTTAATACAGCCTCAGGCGAGTTGTGAACTCTTGCCATTTGCTCCCTCTTGAATTACCATTTGTGAGACTATATCAACTCGGAAATACGGGGAAAGTTTTATTTAAACGTCAAAAACATTCGCTGTGAAGCTTCGACCTTTGTTATGATGCGGCCGTTACAAAACTCATTTGTGCCTCAGATCTTTTGCTCATTTAAACTTTTTGCAAACTACACAATAGTTGTAGGTAGTGGGTAACTTTGGATAATCTACTAGATCATTGAAGTAGGTATAACCCAGTGTACATTGTGCCTGAATAACCGCATTTGGGCCACGGCCAATTGATTGAATTTAATCATCGTTAACAGTCAGCTTAATAGATAGAAACAACAAACTTTTTATTGACTGGCATTATGATAATTATACTCTCTCCATCGATGCAATATTGACAAAAGATATGTGGATATCATCCGGAAGCTATACAGCTCTGCAACGATGCAGGCATGCATAAACTTACCAGCCCCGTTCATCTTAAACGGGGTGTGCGCCAAGGTGACACTCTCTCGCCCAAGCTCTTTACGAATGTGTTGGAAGACTTTATGAAAACATTAGACTGGAGCGAGAGAGGTGTCAACATCAGCGGCAGTCACATGACACACCTGAGATTCGCTGACGACCTTATACTCCTGGCTGAAAACATTGACGATTTGACAAGTATGCTTGAACAACTGCAAGAGGCATCTCTGAGGGTCGGCCTCGGGATGAACGTGTCCAAGACAAAGATTATGACCAATCTTTTAGTGCCAACATCTCATGTGCTCGTAGCAACCAGATTGAAGTTGTAGACGAGTACATCTACCTTGGACAGCGTTTATCCTTTGGACAGGACTCTCAGATTGCAGAAATCAGTCGGCGTATTCGGCTAGGATGGGCTGCTTTTGGGAAACTTGACGATATATTCAAGGCAAAAATTCCGCAAAACCTGAAGACCAAGGCTTTTAACCAATGTGTCCTTCCCATACTCACTTATAGTTCCGAAACATGGCCGCTCACGCTGGAGAACATCCACAAGATTAAAGTAGCCCAAAGAGCAATGGAGCGCGCCATGCTAGGAATCAAGCTGGTGGATCGTGTGCCGAATATCGAAATTCGTCAAAGGACGAAGGTCGAAGATGTTGGCATGCGAATTGCCAAGCTTAAGTGGAGATGGGCGGGACATGTTGCAAGGCGGAAAGACGGAAGGTGGACCAAAGCAGTCACCGAGTGGTGGCCAAGAGAAGGTAAAAGATCAAGGGGCAGACCACCGGCCCGGTGGATTGATGACATAGCCAGAGTTGCTGGCAAACAGTTTCTGAGGACAGCACAAGATCGAAAGGGGTGGCGTCAAGGAGAGGAGGCTTATGCCCAACAGTGGGATGACAAAGGCTGAGAAAGAAGAAGAAAAGATGATAATTATATTAATAAGTAGCTGTGCCCGCATGTTCTTCTCATGGTCATCTCGGGGTTTAAAATTACCTATTAGATACGTTCGACACTTACAATTTATATTTTTCTTTTTATACATACAATTATTTAAGCGTCTTGAGAAAAGGAGAGGGTTATAAGTTTTTTTTCTTTTTTTTTCATAAAACGAATACATAATACTTGCCCCGATACGGTACTTGCACCGATTGTTGTACATATTGCGCTCGCTTCGCTCGTCGTCTCGATGGTAATAGCTGAAAATCAGTATTTTCTCCTTGAGCAATATTATTTGCCGAGCTATGACCCATTTGTTTTACTACAACACTCACGTACTTTTAGTTTTGTACTGTATCTCAGGTATTTTGGGCATATGTCTGGTGCACGTGACGTGTACGAAATATGAATCATGTTTAGGGATATATACTATACCTTATTTATTAAGGATAAGCTTGCCTGTTGCATTTAATGTACTACGTGTGTGTTTTATAGAATAGAAACAAATAAATCATGTATCTATCTATCTATCTATCTATCTATAAAACTCAAGTACAAAATACCAAATTACGTTCAGCCGACGAATAGCCTCCCTACGTTAGTGTGGGTGGATAGTTCGTTCAAATAATAATGAACTAGAGTTCACTGATGCCTACGGGTCCATGTTATATGTTATAGTTAGATCATTAGAATTACGACAATGTTATAGACGAGTATATCAAGTCAACAAGGTTTTACTAATATTTATATTTAAGGTTTATAAAGTCGGGTAAGACAGAAAGAAGTGCGCGGTGGGAAGGGATCGACGATTATCTTTTATACTTTATGCTAGCTGTGCCCGCGGCTTTGTCCACATTGTCATTACTTTAGTTTAAATGTAACCTATGTGTTATTAAAGGACCAAAAGTAACTATAAAGTACAAAATACCAAATTACGATCGGCCGTCAAATACTTAGTTTTTATCGATTGCTCGGATTCTACTCATCGGATCGAGATACCAAGTACCCCAATTTTTAAGTCAAATCTTAAGCTATCCAACAATGATCGCATCGCAATTGGTTCAGTAGATTTTACCCGATGTGCGAATAGACAGATATACAAACAGACAGACAGACACGATGAAAAAAATATAATATTATTCTTCAGTAGCTTATTTTATGTACCATATAGACCATGTTTTATTATCTTCATTGTACATACTTTTTGGTACTTACTGCTCTATTTTAAGTATAGATATTCTTAATGAGTTTGTTTATACTTATGTATAGACATACGTATCTTATGAGTACACTCATAACTTTTCAGATTGCCTGTGTGGACTGTTCAGTGCTCTTACGTGATCAACATGGCAGATTAATTTTATTATATCGATTGCTCTGCTTCTACTAATTGCATGAAGGAGTTACTACATCAGATTTTAAGTCAAATTCTAAGGTGGAAATCTCATTGCAATCAGTTCAGTAGTTTTTAGTTGAAGCGAAAACACAAAGTCATACAGACACTATTTTCAGATAAGTATTTTCAAGTTTCTCAATTTAAGTCCCCTAGACTAACCCTGTTATTTTTAGTCTAGACTAGTTTTTTTTAATGTCTCTTCAATTAATTTTTGTGACAGGTAGGTACCGCTTTATTATAAGTAAAGATATTAAAGTTTTTAAATTAAACTCTATAAAGCATTTGCAACAAAGTGCTTGTAATAAAACTTTTGCTTATGTTCAACCCAACACAATTGTGCTCAACCCAACGTGTGTCATTTTCTAGTCCAGCCAGGGACCAGTGAAAATATAATTGGGCTGCAAATAAATTCTAGTCTAACTTATTTAAGCTCAGTTTATTTAACGTTTGCCGTATGAGCGGCAATACGTATAACGAAATTAATTTGTCTGCGCTCTTCGAATTCTTTTGTAGCTTTATTGTGACACGCTCGCTTTAAGCTGATTAGCTACAAAAAAGAGATACGTGATATATTTGGACCTATCATTACATTATAAAAAGGTCGAAGTTTATCTAAAAATGATAGTCGATGTAGTAAGTTAACAAGACCTAAGATCAAAAATAAAATAAGGTAAAAAAATAACTAATGACGCACTATTGCGATGAA
The DNA here is from genome assembly GCA_946251855.1 of Alsophila aescularia. Taxonomy (NCBI): domain Eukaryota; kingdom Metazoa; phylum Arthropoda; class Insecta; order Lepidoptera; family Geometridae; genus Alsophila; species Alsophila aescularia. The sequence goes on along the minus strand of OX276376.1, from coordinate 21,911,445 downwards.
GACGAATCGATTGATACATATCTTGTCAAAATCGGGCCAAGTTTTTTTAGTTTGAACACATAACCCTTCTTTTGCCTTGCCGTAGTTGGGTGAAAATAGCCTAAGACACTCTATAATTGAAGACGAATTGGTTGACACCTCGCTTGTCAAATCGAATCAATAGGGGCGACATATTATACATACATCCATACATGCATATTATACATACATCCATACATACATACATACATACATACATAGACTGATTACCATTCCCTTGCTTCGCCGTAGTGGGTAAAAGAGCCATTGTGGCTTTCAATAAATAGAAGTTAAAAAAAAGAAGTTAAATATAGTTAAATAGTTCATAAACGACTTGGAGCTTCTGGAGATAAAGACATGGCAAAAGAAACAATCATGTGCTCTAATATAGTGATTGTGTGATCTCTATACAATAAATGCGCCTATCTGGACTTTTTAAATCTTATTAAGAAATAACATATTAAAATCTTATAACTGAATATTTATAAGTAATAATAGTGCCAGAAAATTAAATTTAAAATATTTTTCAGTATACTAGTGCGACATAGAATCATACGATACCGGGGTTTTTAGGTTCACACATACCATGTATTGTTTTCACTTGCTCCGTGCTTTTAAGGCCACGTTAAGCTGTCGGTCCCAGCTGTTATTGATTTATAGGAGTCAATTAGTCATGTCAGAGGCTCTCGGACTAGAGGCCAGCACTACCTCATACGAAAAGCCAGCATTGGTATCTAAAAATGTCTTCGAAATTACAAACCAAAATATTGAACAAAAGCTCCAAAAAGTATTGTCGCGTAGGCAGGGATAGCCTATAAGTTCTTATCTGAATCAAAGAAAGCTGCTTTACAAAGAGACCGAACAAAGACCGTAAGCGCTGAAGCACTTGCGGTGTAGAAATAACCTTTTAAAGATTACACGGAAAGTCAATTATAGGAAAATTGGGTTCCGCTCTTCTCTACGGCTACAAAAACCGCTCAAGTACTTGTTACTGTCGTCATGCTTTGCACGATCTTGGATGTTAAATGGCTTTATTTTATTTTCTGTTATTCCATAATCTGTCTTAGTATTTGTTTTAAATTTGATTGAAACAAGCAAAAGCGTCAACTCAGCTACTCCACCAATGCGGGGATTAAAGGGGACATCCTACTGACACACCACGCCCACACTCACTTATTGGGCCCCTGCGCCTCCCTTTCGTATTGTTCTCGTAAATTAACTATTGTACATATTTTGTTTATTAAACAATACTTATTTAATACAGTCTATCCTTTCATTATTCCTATCCACCAGTAGTTCCTTTAACACCACCCACTGACATATTTTTCAATAAAGCCGAAGCATGATCAAAAATACACTGTCTGACTGAAACTGACTTCAGCGCCCTTATTCGCTACTAGCTGATGCTCGCGGCTTCACACGCATGGTCATTTCTGTAGGTTATGTAGGTATATTGGTATTTTAGATCCTGGAATAGCACAAAGAGTACCTTTGTGCTATTCCAGGACCTAAAATACCAATATACCAACATTTGTTCAAAATTCCTTCAGCCGTCAAAATATTTTTATCGATTGCTCGGCTTCTACTTATCGGATTGAGATATAAAGTACTCCAGTTTTTAAGTCATAACATAAACTATTCAACAGTGAAATTCGCATCGCAATCGGTCCAGTGGTTTTTACGTGATGCGCGAACAAACAGACAGACAGACACGAATTTTTAAAATGATATATTCTTGTTCAGTAGCTTATTTTATGTACTCTAGACTCTTTTTTAATTATCTATATGTACAGACTTTTTTGTTCCTATTGCTTTATTATAAGTATAGTTAGATAGATGACCATTCAGACACATAACACGTCACGTTATAACATCTTCGTGGAATTGTTCATGAATTGTCGTAATGACGTCACACGTTTTCTGCAAGGAATTTCGTGTGGCATAGTGAATTAGAGTCCAGAGCTATAGAAATTATTTTTCACAGCACACCCACTCTTTCATATGAAACTACCTATCAAAAGGCGTCAAAGCATAAGGTATTCTTAGAAACTAAAAAGTAAACACTGGCTGAAAAAGGCTCATATTTGGCCTACGTAAATATGACCATGTTTCTGAATATCGCGCTAAGCTCAAGTGGCTTCCCATTCGTCGTCGCCCGAATGCTCATATATTGTCCCTCCTGTACTGTATTCTGTTCAACCCCTCTTCCCCGCGCTACCTTCAAGAGCGATGGTGGCCTAACGGTTCTGTAGTGCAATTTAGAATCCAACGATACCGGGTTCAAAAACTAGGCTCCGCACCAATGACTTTTCTAAGTTATGTGCGGTTTTCCATCGCGCCGTGCTTCGGAGGGCACGTTAAGCTGTCGGTCCCGGCTGTTATTGATTAATAGCAGTCGTTAAGCCATGTCAGAAGCCCTCGAGCGGCTTGATAAACTCTGACATCAGAAGCCAGCACTACCTCATACGACAAACAAACAAACCTTCAGGAACGTTTTGACTTCCTCCATACAGCAATAGTAGACTAAGGTCAACAGAGAATCTTATCTTGAAGATACCTATCCACAGAACTAATTTCTATGATTGGTCCTTTTCAGTTGAAGCTGTTCGATTGTGGAATGCCCTACATGTAGATATTAGACGCTCACCTTCACTCAACGTCTTTAAACATCATGTTAAAATGTTTTATTTAGCGCACTAGCTGAGCTGCTTCGTCTCAATTTCTGTTATTGTTAGGTATATATATATATATATATATATATATATATATATATATATATATACCTAACAATAACAGGTACATATATACAGGTATATATATATACAGGTGTATATATATATACCTACCTAATATACCTATATATATATATGTATATATGTATTTATCGATATTAGTAAGTATGTTTATAAACTTTTGTATATTGCATTACATTTATATATTTTATTGGTTATTCATTTATTTACTGATAACCACCGTCCCTTACGTTATTCCTCTCCGTGCACGGTTGTCTGGAAGAGATCGCTTTGAGCGATAAGACCGCCCCTTGTGACACTCATTGTTATACTTTATTTTCAGATATAATTTCTTGTTGTACTTGTGGTTTCCAATAAAGAGTTTATCTATCTATCTATCAAAGGTAAACAGAACAAAAAACGCTCATCATCAGTTTAAAATAAATGAAAATTACTTTTGATAAAATTAACTGTACAATATGAGTTATATGTAAGTAAGACAATAAATATCTTTTAAACTAATGCAGGCCCCAAGTAAATTGAAATCTCTAATCCGTCTTATCAGAGCGGCAACTTTCTAGCTCAGCTTTACTAACGATACAGAACGTTCGCTCCATGTCTGCCTTCAGCAGAAGCTCCGATAAAATAAGTCAACCACAGCTCTAAAGCTTAATTACTTTGCTATTAAAAAGTAAATATATATGTCTATGAGAGATATGCTCATTCAATTAATTCATTCGTTGCTTCAAAATTTCCTCTTTGATACCTGCCGAATGGTGACTCTGACCAAACCATTTACTCATTTACCTCGTTCGATGGATCTCGTCATTAATAAATTGCTTAATTGTGTCTGCTTTCATTTTATGCTCGAGTGCTTTTAGGCAGCGCTCATACGAGGCGAGACCTGAGAGTTATTTTAATACAGTTATAATTTGATTGTAGCGTTCCCGTGACTACCATCCAGTTCCATAATCAGATCAATTGTACCATAATATTTATTGTATTGTCATCAGGAACTACACGTGTGTGCAAATTTTCAGCTTCACTGGACGACGCACGTCGTTAAGTAGTTCAAATTGACTTGCATGATTTATCCCAAACATACATCCATTTACACAAATAAGTGAGAAAAAAAGTGAAATAAAGGCTTGTAAAAAGGGGCCTATTCAACAGAGCTACTTACTCGGAAACTTTACACTATTCACTCTGCACTTTAAAGATTACATTTTACCTATGTCTCTCAAGGAGTTTCTTTAGTCCTTTGTCTATCCTAGCTGGCTGTACTAATGTTATCGAAGCCAATATATAAAAGTGAAACGTTGTCTGTTTGTTTGTTTGAGGAGCTTTCACGCGATAACGGCTGGATGGATTTTGATGAAATTTAGAATGCAGATAGCTTATACCATGGAATAAACAACATAAAATATTAACACTTCCAGCGCTGTACATTTTAGAAATTGCAACGTTTGTAAAAACAAATCCAGAACTTTTTCGTCGTCTGTCTGATGTTGTTGTACGTAACAGGCGCGATAAAACCAGACTTTGTGTTCTACGATCTAAGACGACATTAGTGCGGAAAAGTGTCTTCGGCATGGCTCCTACTATTTACAATAAAATACCTAAAGCTTTTAAAGTATTAAATAGTAATTTGTTTAAAAATAAATTAAGAAATTTACTGGCGGAAAAATGCTATTATGATATCAATGAATTCCTAGCTGATAAAAAAATCTGAATGAATAGTAGAATCACTTGATAGATAGACTTTACCTCCAATAATCACCTTCCGCCATGCAAAGAAGACGCATAGGGGATTTCTGGACAATATGTCAAAAAAAAACCCTTCGCAGGGAATTGTGGAAAGGCATTTATGGAATAAGCCTTTTAAACGACTAATTTAATTAATTGACATATTTTTATATTATTTGATTTATAAATTGCATTTTGTTTTTTTCATTAATAACGACTGATTTAATTAATTGACATATTATTATATTATTTGATTTATAAATTGCATGTTTTTTTTTTTCATTAATTTGTATTTTAATATTTGTATGCCCTAATGGCAAAAACATGTGAACAACTTATTATAATAAGATCTTGCATGCTGATTTGTATGTATACCATGTTTTAATGAATAAATTATCTTTATCTTTATCTTTATCTTTAAAACATAGGATACTTTTTATCCCGGAAAATTGTATGTTTCTACGGAAAAAACTGGAAAATGTTGATTACTCACTGTAAGGAACGGTTGCCACCACAGAATGGTCTGTGGTTGCCATGGAAACGAAATATAAAGTCTGTCAAAAAACATCAAGAGCATTGGTACTATATTTTGTACTATTATTTATTCTGTGAATAGTCACAGAATAAATTACTGCATATAATATAATTATTATTTATTAGTAGGTATAGACCTACTTTTGCATTGGTTTTTAATATCCTAGAAGAAAATACTCGTAGGTAGGATGCTTGTTTCCGCGATACACAGTAGTCCGCGTGTACGAAGTCGCGGGCGGGAAAACTAGATCTATATAAACTGCGGTAGTTGTGTTGTCCGCGCTCTAAAATGGCATTGAAAATGTATGTTAATCGGCAAACTTTCGCTTAGTTGCGTGCCGTCTTGCTACGAGATAGCACGCGCACTCGACGTCTCATACCTAATTGTATGTCACGTCACGTCAGCTCTTCGAACTTAGTACATTATCAATAATGTGCATGTCTTTCCGACAGCATTTTTTTAATGATCCGATTTACGTCTGACAAGATGAGTAAGGTAGCTTAGCGGTAAGTGTCTCGCCTGCTCATAACAAGTTCAGTTCAGGCCACAACATAGCCTAAAGCGTACTAATTTTATATGTAAGTTGGTATAAGAAGTAAAATGTTTCTAGTGGAATTAGCGTCTGTGTTATATGAAATTGGCCTCTACATATCATAATAGAAGACTGGGATTTATAGCGTGAAGTGTTGCAGAGTTGCTTCGAGGAATAACTTCACCTTTAACAATCATATAGTACAAATTTGTACTAAAGCGTTTAAATCCCTAGGTTTCGTTATGAGACAGACAGCTAATGACAGAAACGCCATTATAACATTGTACTATGTATTTGTGCGTAGTAAATTTGAATATGACTCCTTAGTGTGGGACCCACATGATCAAAAGTACAAAATTATGCTGGAACGAGTCCAGAGAAAATTTGCTGGTTATATGTATAAAAAAATTATATGCCTTATTTATAAAAAGTTAAGCAATGATTAGTAGTACTGCGCACTACAATATTGTACTGCGCAGTACTAATTGACGTTTATTAACTTTTTATAATTAGGGCCGTAAATGGGTAGTAGCCATACTTGTACCCGTCTCTGTTCGTTGCTGGAATGATAGGCATAAATAAATACCTTAGAGTTGAGACGTAAATGCGCGTTATTGACTCATTTTTATTCACTGCTTAACGGAAAAATAGATAATTCGACCGCTCTAGCTCGCTGCTCATTGTCCACGCCGGACCGGTTGCAGCGGCGGCGCATGCGGCGCCTGCTCGTAGCACCGCCGGTGCGCTCGCAGACCGCTCGGTATGCTCCTACAGCCCAGGCCATTAGCTTCCTCAACGCCCTGATTGCTCAGGAACCAACCGTTGATATTTTTTGCACAACATTTGATATCTTTTAACGCATGTATCAGTTTTTTTTAGTATATAGTTTAGTATTTAAAAAAATATGTATGTACCATTATGTTAGTTTTGTATGTTAGCTTATATGTTTGTTGGCTTACTGTGCGCTTTGGTCGGAATGCTGCTAGTACAGTAAGCAATTGAATTGAAATAAATAAATAAATAATAATAGGTCCACAGGTTTTATCTCTCAAGGTATAAAAGTGACGGTGGGTAGATTTAGAATGCTTATTATATATGAGGAATGGAGTATTTTCATAACGCATTCTTTCACAATTATTGTTCTCGTGTCATGTGAGAACAACCTTATGTCGCTTCAACGAAAATTCATGTCCCATTTTAAATTTCATTTGATGAAAATAGCATCATTTCAACTAGGTAGGTGAGAAGCACTTAACCTTTTAATGATTTGTTAATATGTATTGTTAAGCTGCGTGATAAAAACTACTACATCATCTATGTGATTTGTAGAAGGCGACGTAAAAATACATTGTTTATTGTTACCCCACTACGGCAAAGCAAGGGAAGGGTAATTTAGTTAACTGTCTATGAATGTATGTATGTATGTATGTATGTATATATGTCGATGTTCCACCATAGTGTGTCGCTCTTATTAGTCCAATTTTTACAAGTGTGGTGTTAATAGATTCGTATTCAGGTATAGTGTCGGCTTTTTTTTTACCAGACTACGGCTAAGCAAATTAATGTATATGTATTCAAATAAAAAAAAATGGTCCGATTTTGATGACCGAGGTATTTATATCAATTCGTCTTCATTGAAAGAGTGTCATAGGCTATTTTTTACCCGACCCGGGCTTTAGTTAACTTATGTCTTGTAGAGAAAATCAAGGATGTCGTATTTTTAAGCTTGTGAGGAGGAGACAAGACACATTATAACACTTTATCAGTATACGCACCAATGCGATGCTATAACCAACTAACTACATTCCAAATGTTTCCGTGAAATATTTCCCCAGGCGGCAGTGAAAGACATCAATATTCTGCGAAATTTTAAAGACGTATAGCGCGTGTAAGCGGTATCCCGCTGGAGCCACTCACACAGTCTGAAGTGTCTACAACCTGCAGAAACAGCGAAAATTGGGCAACATACAATACAATACAAATACACTTTATTGCACACCAAAAACATTATATAAAAAAAGCAAGGATATACATTTACAAATGAAAGAGGTTTTATCGCTAAAGAGCGATCTCGTCCAGACAACCTTATATATAGAGGATCGGGGATTAAATACCTTTCTGTCGGTGGCACCATAATAATAATATACATACAGTTATGAAAAGAAACACAAATAGTACACTTCTTAACGATAAGTATTAACACAAATTGTCTAAAAACAAGTAAATGGAAGATAAAAGTGCAATACTCGGAAGGATGCACGAGTGAATCCAGTGCGGTTTCAGGGACCGGACGGGACCTCATTAATCAGTCTCCGAGGCATTTACTGTTTAGAGGCAGCCAAATGGAATCGTTGAACTAAGTAAAAAGTATATTCAATGACGAAATTTAACATAGGGACAAATTATTGTAATACAAATTACACTGTTTTTTTTAAGGGTTTAATTGTATAATGCTATCGCCTTTTGTTATTTGATGATGGTGTTTGATCATGGTAAACCTAGAAAAGGACTGCTGCGGGAACACTCCGTTTTTATTTATGGATGACGAAATATATTCGCTCTCAACTTGTGCACATGGACAAAAACACACTAGTGATGATAAATTATTACTGATTAAACGAACTTACCTGTAAGTGAAGTTCTATCATAATTATAGGAGCGCCTAGTCTAAAGAGATTTCATGGTCCTATATTATAATTTTTTAATTTTTAATTATAATTTTTAATACCAATAATGTGCCGTTTCATAACCTAGGTACTTTATCTACACTCATGCAACAAGAAGGTTACAAATTTAACCTTAGACAAATAATACTTGTTCTGAGTATATAACCTACCTTTTCTATTAAATATTTGTTGTAATATTTTCTTGATTTTGCTGGTAAAAGATCGTTTTCATTTTCTTTCCGGTTTTATGATGTCCGGTGGAGTCAAATTCTCCTCAATATCACTGCTGTCAATCATTTTTTCCCAGAATAAGACCAACAAACATATAGTTACTAATAAAATAATTTGAAATCCAGTCCAGCCGTAGAGTCCAGCAGTATACTGCGCATGCGCTCTAACTCTACTATTTAGTTTGTGGCTCTAACACGCGCCGCCATAGATAATAAACGGCCACAAAGAATTAAAACCTCCTTGGTCGGGTCTAATGAAAAAATAATAAATCAAAGCATTATTTGGTTCAAAAACAGTGCTTTAGTATAATTTTTCTTCTTATTAGAGACGTGCCATCCGTAAAGTTTGTCATTGTATTTTACGATATGAGTGTAGATACAAGTTTTTAAAACGAAGTATGGCAATCAATACAACAAATGTAACTTATTTAGTTGTAATGGCTAAATGGCATTACTCCTTTCAAATCTGTACTGAAAAATTACGCAAGTAAGCCAAAAAGATTTACCAAGAAGCCTGTCCGTTATCCAACACTCGGTCGCCACGTGGTATCGACATTTGGCGAATAGCCAGACTGGTGTTTGAGTTTGCAACTACTGTATAGCTCCATCAGGCATAATATTATGGTTTAGTTAGAATAGATACACTTCACACTAATATTATGTGTTTAAATGCAAAAATCTTTGATTTCTGTGCTTCTGTCTGTATGTTATCTTTAGACGAGTAGACGGCTGAAACAATCGAATATTTTGCATATTCTTTTGTTTCTGGGTATACAGGCAGGAACCTAGTAAGAGAATTGTAAATTAAAAAAAAAAGTGCATTTGTGCAAAGGCATATAACAAGTGTAACGGTATGAAACGGTATTTTGGTAATTGCTTGGAATAAAGGTAATAAAAAATAAAATGGGGCACGTCAGACCAAAAGTGGGATGAGTCGGGATTCTTGCCCTATTCGGTCACTCTGAACGCGAGGACGCTATACCTTTCTTCGGAATCACTCGAAACTAAAAATACTCGTTACTATTTTGAAATTAATAAAATTACCTGGATAAACTTAGACCGGAACGAGCTTCAAGAACTATTGGATCAAGACCGTTCGGTAATGTACTAGCTAGTGGGTACAATAGTAGAAGATAAAACATACAACTCAAATTCACCAATACAATATTTATTATCCTTGGTTTAATTTTGCTTACTTACTTAAAATCTAAGGAACCGTGCCGTAGGTACGTTGGACGGCCATTCAAGCTAGCATGTAATAGTGGAAGACAAAACATACAATTTAAATTCACCAATACAATATTTATTATCCTTGGTTTAATTTTGTTTATTTGCTTAAAGTTCAAAGAATGCTAGCCTGCAGATCCAACTCAGCAGCCAAGAAATACCAAGATCTAAGATTACCCTGTTATAACTAGGGTCGATATAGAACTGACAAAATTAAGTATTTACTCTAACAAAACATTGACGAATTTGCCGGCCGGCAGTGTAGTCTACTTATTTACCTTTTTCTATAAGATTTAGCCGTTATGTTAGTGAAGGTAATTCTCCATCCGACGTTTCAGCAATGTCCAATTCGCGTGAGAGGTAGCCAGGCTAGACCCCTCAGGCGTTGCAGGTGTCCAGCAGGTCGGTGGGGAACCAAAGTTCAACACTCCGGTTTACGAAATATATGGATAAAATACGATACCGCATCCCAAGAACGTGGCAGGAATCGTTGGGTATAATGTCGGCGTGGCGTGACGTTTTCGCGACACGGCGCCTTTTCTACTTAAATCCGGGGGAAGAAGCCTCCTTCGTGGGGTGTTTCAGTCCGGGGGAAAAACCTCCGTCGTGGGGTCTCAGTCCAGGGGGAAAACCCGCTGTGAATGAATAGACACAACGTCTGTTTAGAATTCGAGACTTTGAGAACGCTACCGCTCTCAGTTCGCTAAAATGGCGTCTCGAAAAATGGATAAAAGTCATTTCACAATCGCAATCATTACTGTAGACATTGCAAAAATACCAACAAAATCTCTCACCTTTTTTTACGGGTTTTATAATATGCAGGGAAAAAACTTGTCGGTCCTGCTAGGCTCTCCAGCACGAAAAGAAAGAATACGTCACTCATCTTCATTGTCTCGGTTTATTTCTGTCGCCGGATCTAGTTTTTTTTTTATTTAGCAAAATCTATCCGAATAACATTTCGTTTCACCAGGAAACCGATCAGCGCTTACACATGGGCTTTGGAAATGATAACATGGTTTTATTTTTATTTTTAAGATTTCTCACCCTTGAAATCACATTTGTTTATTTATCGTTTCTTTAACTATTTTTGACAGCTAAACAACTGCCAAGAGAAAGAATTGTTATAAACTATAGTCCATAAAACGTTCCGTTCACTTCCAGACGAAAGGTACGGAACGCGGTTTTTTTGCTTCGTTACCGTTATATTATCATAAAACTATATACTGTTACTATTAAATTATGATATTGTATGGGTTTGCTTTGGAAAAAATCTTCGTTCCTAAATTTAACATTTGTTGCATTTAATTGGTTTGTTTAATTTTATTTTCTATTTGCTGACATTGCGCGACCGTGCCGAACAACGGAACGTGCCCTTTTGTTTTGACAGCTAATCGATGCAAAGATAAGTAAAATTTCGGTAGAGGTCACCACTTGTCTCAGTGTTTATCAATTGCACTTTATTTATTATTTATTTATTATTTGATTCCCAGTTATTCCTTGTTCCCTTTCGTTTTTATTTCAATCAATTGACCTAATGAGAGTTATAAAGTCGTGAGCCGCAGTGCATGGACGTGCAACATTTATCGAAGTGTTTATAACCTCTGAACATGACCATTGTTCTTGGAACTCTGATTTACAGGATTATATCACGTAAGTAAACAACGTACGATAATCTATTTTGTGTACCCGATCGTCTGCTTTCGCTGGTATTCACCAAATACGAACGATAGTACTGTTTCAATCAACTATGCGCGACTTCAATGTCGTCATCTGTTAGATTCTAACAACAAACAATAGAATGGCTTGTCTGTTGTTTATTTACTCCAAAAACGAAGATACATTATAATACGTGAGTATATTGAGCAATATGCAATTATAATTCTAGTTTTACTATTATAAAGATGCGTTTCTATTAGTTGTTTATGTGCTGTCTTGTTTATTCCTACTTTTACTTGTCGAATTGTTGTTTTGTATTGCTAGTTATAGGTTTATTGTTTTTTTATTTAAGTAGCGTTTTGCCAACGCTACACAAGTTACCTAGATTTAACTTAAGGTTAGCGATTGTTTTTACATCATGAATTATTATTATTTTAATTTTAAGTAGAATCTTATTATTTTCTAGTTCTTAATATTGCATGTTTTTTTATTATTATTTAATGTTGTGATATGTTTTTTTAATAATAAATTTTACGATAATATTTGCACGCCTGCTAGGAGGCTGGAGGATACAGTGACATTAGAATCTTTAAGAACTGGACATGTAATTTATTTGTATTTCAGCAATTAAAGAAATGATTGATTATATTTAAATATTTCACAGAAAAACATAATTGTACCCTAAAAACAAATTAAAAAAAAACAAAAATAGACTCTAAGATAGAAATAAAAAGAAAGCTCAAATAATAAACTCATATTGATTGATTGATTTAAAAAAATTATGTTTTGTACTTTTGTTTTTTAAAGGCTTTTTTTTTGCACAATTTTTTTTTACCATTTAATATAAAAATATTTGGCTTTAATCTTTATCAAGAAATGAAGTTTCTGATTTCCATATTTCACCTATATTAGTATTCAATGTAATGGTGTCTCATGCAAATAAATGTAAAACTTGCGGGTACTACTTGAACACATATTAGCATCGAAGTTGCATCGAAAATCGGCACACACCGGCACGAATTAGCCTTCCAGCATAGTGCATTGCATCCATTTGTTTTAAAAATACAAAATATCACTGTAGGTCGCAGGCCTATCTACGCTGTAGGTACAGTTTTTTTTTATTACTCACTAGGCAAACGTTTGACCACGATCTCACCTGATGGAAAGCGATGATGTGGTCGAAGGTGTAGCACGCTTGCCTAGTAGATACCTATTCACTCTTGACTTGAACACATATGGGTTATAATTTACCGGAAACACTGACGAGGGCAGGGCATTCCACTCCTTTGCAGTTCTTGTAATAAATGAAGAAGCGTAACGCTTCGTTCTTGTGCGAGGTATTTCAACCATAAAAGCTTTGCTTTGCTTTGTGGTGCTTTGCCGATCGTCTAGTCGTACGGTGATGGAAATGTGATGGAGGAATCAGATTGTGCAGTTTTTGTGCAATCTGTAGAATACCGACAGGCTTGCTACCTCACGTCGATGCTCCAGACTTTGAAGCTTACTCGTTACTAGAGTGTCATCCCCAATGAGCCTGATAGCACGTCTCTCAATTGAATCCAAAGACTCGAGCTGATACTTGCAGAACCGTCCCAGAGGTGGCAGAGTACTCCAAAGTATAGTTAAAGCAAATGTTTAACTACAGGCAACTATAATGTTTGTACTGCCAAAACAACATATCCAAAAACTCGGCTACCCAACATTGTATTCGTTATAATGCAAATTGGAATTAGAGACGGAAGCTTTGCAAAATGTTTTTAGTGCTACTGTGCCTACCCGGGTCTCTGGGTACAGTTAACAGTAAGGACGAAACAGTAGATAAGCGAACTTGAACTATTAATTCAACTACTCGCAAGAATGTTTAAAGAAATAAAAGGATTTTTCGCCTTGATACTAAGAGTGAAGCAAAGCAATGGCAGCGGGCGTAAGTGTATGTGAGTGAATTAGAGAATGGCCAATATTTGTGGTGTTTTGTGGTTGATATCAATTTCATGATAAAAGACGGCTTTGGTTTTATTTTCTTGAGAACTTGACAGAATTAACGCTAGTAACACAGACGAAGTCTGCGATGAGGCAGCCGTTTGGCATAATATGGAGTAAATCTGTGCGTTAGGCTTGTGCTTACGAGCGGATCGGCATATCTTAAGTGATTCACTCTTGACTTTGGCGATGAAGTACCTACAGCGACGTGTATGTGGATCTGGATACCAATAGTGCCTGGAATGCGTGACAAACATAGCATGAGACTGCAAGGTGTTAATAAATAATAATAGTACCTTCGCGAACCAGACGAAGATTCAAACCTGAGACACTACGCTCAGCAGACAGGTTTACTACTAAAGGATTATGCATGCTTAATTAATCAACGCTATTATGCATATGTGTGTCGTGGCGATATCATAGAATAGATCATTTCATGAAATGGCTACATCATGAAAAAGTTATATTTCATGAAGTTATCAGTGACAGCTTGTGTGGCCAGATGAATGTATGATCAGTATTTGACGATATTAACAGCTAAATGGACTATACGCACGGCTACTTCATGATATGGTCAAACATTAGTTATTATATCATAAAACAGAAGGCGAGGGCGGAATCCTGACTTGGTTGTGATAGGTTAGAAGGCGAAGGCGGGAGCGAAGCGTAGCGAGCTCCCTCATTCGTCTTAGTTTTTTTATCAAGCCTACAAGGCTTATCTGTTTAAAGACTTTCGGTATCATGAAAACCCTACATTAACGATATTTATTGATATGGCCAACCTGGATTGAAATATCATTAAACGTTGATGTTTCCACAATATGATCACTTTAGCTCGCCATTTCATGAAATTATCAATTCTATGATGTCGCTACGACACATAATATAGGAATTGAATTAATCCTAACGTCCTTACTGATCTCAGGTTAGTGTATTTCCCGGCGCTCGAGGTGTATAATAAAAATGTAAATTGGCATAAAGCAAAGCGGTCTGAAATAGCATGTCACGTTTCTACTATGACAAATTGTGTATGTAACAAGTTTTTAATAGAGACGTACCGGACTGGGTTATTTTACGTGGTACGTGGATAAGTAGATACTTCTTTTCGTTCTTAATTAACTCTAAATTTTGTAAAAATATGCACATATAGCTTTGCTCAAAATTATTTAACCACTAGCTGCGCCCGCGGCTTTGTCTACGTGGTAAGGATATATTGTTTATTCCAAACTAAAAGTACTATAGTCTATTCAAATTACCATGTCACTGATGACGTTTGCTGAAAGTGATGGGATACAACATAACTTTCATATCGATAAAGTTATGGCCATGTGTGGTGTTATCGACATAATATGAATATTTTATTAAGGGCAGATATGGGCGAAGATGGGTGGGGTTTGGTGGGGATGAGTAGATATGGGTGAATATGGGTGAGGTGGGCTGGAGATTGGTGGGGATGTGTAAATACAGGTGGGGCAATTCGGTATAATTAGCTATTAGTACGTGGTGTAGACATTTCACGATAAAAAACGGCCTTGCGGGTGGGGCTGTACCTGCATTTTCTTATAAGATTATATTTCAACAAGTATCAAAAGTAGCAGTAAAAGTTATCAGTATCAAAAGGCCAAAATCATCAATATAGCAGCGCGCGTAGTTTATGCTTTCTGTAGGAACGTTAAAACAAAACTGAATAATCTTCAGTACATAGTCTGTGGACTCGATAAAAATATCGGAGCTAAAGAGAACGTCGCTTCGCTATTGTAAAGAAAAAACAGCGTCCATAAAATTATATTTTCTTTTATCTACGGTTGCCTGTTAATAATTATAGAACTTCATAAGCGTACTTATTTCAGGAGTAACTTCCTAATCTGGTTTTACTATAAATTTCATAAAACTTCGTTCAGACGTCAAATAGATTTTTATATATTGCTCGGCTTCTACCTATTGGATTGAGATGCATAGTACACTAGATTTTAATTCAATCCCTAAGCACATTACATATATAGCTAAGCTATCTAACTATGAAAACCGCCGAGACAGACAGCAAGACAACATTTTTTATTAAGTCACCTAGACCATTTTTTTGTTACCTTATTTGTACAGACTTTTTTTAACTTATTGCTTTAAAATAATTATAGATAGATACATTGAATTGCGTCTAAATGAAGTACATAAAGGCACATTTTTTAAATTTGTCAACAAAAGAAAATCCCCGGGCGGTGCGCGTTTTACTGTCGTATGATTGCGGTAATCTCAATAACTACTGGGCATATACTCGTATTTGGGAGCAATTTTTATCGGTGGTTCCATAGCTTTATTGTTAAGGAACGTCTAAATGTTTAAAGGAATTTCTAAATGTTTAATTCATAATGTTTTCGTATAGCAACTGATAATACGAGTATATTTAGTGAGAAATTGAAAAAAACATGAAATTATTACTCGAACGCACAATAAATGCTCGTAAATTATCCTTTCTTTAAAAGTATAAACTAAATTCAGTAGATACTTTATGTTTTCATAAAACATAATGGCAAACCCAACAGCGCTCTCGAAAACTGGAGCATCCGGTCTGCAACTTTAATTTGGTTCAAAAGTGCATGCAAAGCATGAAAAGCTTGCAAAATACAGCCAAATGAGTCTTTCAGCACTAAATTTCGGACTTTTATGAACAAACATTTTAATCCTATGCAGAACTGTCCTGAATAAGCAATGTGTTCCGTTTGGATCTTTGGGTATGGAACAGTAAGAACTAGCTTACGAAATGAGTATATATTAATTAGGTAGGTATAGCGGTAGTGATTAGTACCTCACTCGCGAGTAACTTTGTTGTGGTCCTCTAATTCGAAATGAGGAACTAAAATTTTGCATCATCTCATTCAGTTCCTTACTTCATATGCATGCGCGAATATGAGTGCACGAATGTCTCGTGCTAATCGGTGCTGCCGCCGTGTCGTTATCGCTCATGTACCAAATATTATTTCTCCTCGCCCACTGACAGCTCCATGATTTTCCTACTCAATCAAGTTCCCGGATTAGATAATTTAAAATATACTTGCTCGTTTCTCCTAACCTCAAGCGAGGGAGGAAATAAAACTGAGTGTGGACCGGAAACGCCGCAATAATCTGCGACACTCGCGCTTTGCACTTCACCTCATTTGAGGTATGAGGAACGAGGACCTGATGGCAATAAGGCATCTTCCCTTATCCTCACTTAAATCGTACGAAGTTTCGTTTCCAATTTGTTAATTTTGTAAATAGTTACTTTGTTTCCCTCGTTTTAATAATTTATAAGAGAAAAAAAAAAGAAAAGAAAGCAAAAGAAAAAAAGAACTCTAATTAGAAAAATGAAGAAAACTGGCAAGAAAATGAAAAACCTGACACTGGCAAATACACGACAAGTGTGACGCCAAATCCTCGAATGAGGAAAAGAAAAAAAAACTATCACTATCTAACGCGATGATTCTGTACATGACAGTTTAATTAATTAAGTCAAAATAACCACCATTATCAGTAGAAACTAAATTAAAGTTGTCATCATCATCATGTCAGCCTTTAGAAGTCCACTGCTGAACAGAGGCCACCCCCAAAGAGCGCCATGACGAGCGATCTTGTGCCAACTCCTTCCACCGACTTCCTGCGATGGCTACAATGTCGTCGGTCCATCGTGGGGGGTCTCTCTACACTTCGCTTGCTTGTTCGTGGTCGCCATTCGAGAACTTTTATTCCCCAGCGGTTGTCAGTTCTGCGAATTATATGTCCTGCCCATTGCCACTTCAACTTGCAAACTCTGAGAGCTATGTCGGTAACCTTCGTTCTTCTACGGATTTCCTCATTTCTGATTATATCACGTAGTGAAACTCTCCATTGCACGCTGCGCAACTCTGAGCTTTTGTATGAGACCAATAGTTAGCGACCACGTCCCAGTGCCGTATGTCATCACTGGCAATACGCACTGATTATAAACTTTCGTCTTGAGGCTCTGCGGTACCTGCGACGAGAAGATATGGCGTAATTTCCCAAACGCTGCCCATCCGAGTTGGATTCGTCGGTTGACCTCTTTGTCGAAGTTGGATTTACCTAGTTAGATCGTCTGACCTAAGTAGACACAGTGATCAACAGCTTCGATGATATCGTTCCCAACATAAACCGACATGGGTACGACATGGGCCTTTGACATGATGTTCGTCTTGCCCATGTTCATTTTAAGACCCACCTGTTGGGAAACAATATTGAGGTCACTGAGCATTGTGCTTAAGTCTTCCAGGGTTTCAGCCATGATGACTATATCATCAGCAAATCGAAGATGAGTGATGTATTCGCCATTGATGTTAACACCAAATCCGTTCCAGTTCAGAAGCTTGAATATATCTTCCAGTGCAGAGGTGAACAGTTTCGGAGAAATAACGTCTCCCTGTCTCACCCCTTTTTGCAGCTGGGTGCAAAAAGGTGGTGCAGTTGGTGCTTTAAATGGGGAGCTCAAGTTGGAGGTGCAAGTGAAAGTCAATGTTAAAGTAAAAGTGAAATCAGTTAGTCAAAGAAAGTTAAAGTTACAAGTCACAAGTCAATAGACACAAGTCACAAGACTCATGTCAAGTCACAGGTAGTGACCCCTCACTACCTGTGACTTACGACGATGTCACAGGTACATGAAGTGAAGGTGGGGAAGTGTGAGGAGGATGGAGGAAATTGAGGGAAGCTGGAAAGGAGTTGAAGGGAATTTATTAAAGTGAAAGAAGGGTGGGGAGAAGTGAGAGGAAATTGTGTTAAAGTGGGGGGGGAGAAAAATGTGGGGGTGTTTTTCGTTTTTTTTACATATTTTTACGAAATTAAACACGGTAAATTTCGCATTTGACTAAATCTGATAAATTTCAATAAGGGTCAAAATAGAGTGACTCTAATTTTTGTAATGTACATAAATCCAAAACCATTTAAAAGGTGTCAGATGATTTTCGACCTTGTTGTCGTATGAGCTACGTATTTTGACTAAATGAACACAGTAAATGCAGCATATGACTAAATCGGATTAATGTCAATAAATAAATAAAATTAATTGATACATAACATATATTCGGGACAATTCCACACCAATTACCTAGCCCCAAACTAGGAAACCCTGTACTATGGGCACTAGACAACGAATAAACATACATAGATACGAATATTACATCCATGACTCGGAAACAAACATTTTTGCTCATCACACAAGTGATTGCACCTTGCAGGATTCGAACCTCGCGTTTGATTTCGAGTTTCCCCTCTATCCCTTTACCTATCTATATAATTCCTTTTAATTTCCCCCTACGTAGTCCACCCCCTCCTTCCACCCGTTCTACTCTTGCAACCTTCCTCCCCACCCTAATCACACTTCATCCACCTGCCTTGTTGCTTCTTAGTTTTGTTATTTGACTAGTGACTTTTTTTACACTTATACTTTCACTTTTGTCCCTTTCAACCATTCGCACCCCAACCTTGACACCCCCAACTTGCATCCTCTATTTGCATACCCCCACTCGCATCCCCCATTTGCATACCCCCACTCGCATCCTTACTTGACACCACCAACTTGCATTCCGCATTCTTCACTTGTTTCTTCTACTTGCTTGCCCCACTTGCACCCCCCATTTGAAGCACCAATTGCACCCACCACTTGCATCTCTATTGCACCTTTACTTGCACTTCTCAAACTTTCTCCAAACATTCCCCACCCTCCCCTCACTTCCCTCCACCCTCTCATTACTTTTTCAAATTTACGCCGTCCTCCCCTTAACTTACCCCACCCTCTCCTCACATTTTCCTAACCTCCTCTCACTTTTTTGCTAGTTCCTCTATTTTCCCTTCACATTTCCTTACCCTCGACCTATTTCCCCTTCCCTTCACTCACTTCTCTTCACCTTTTTCCAAACTTACCACACCCTCCTCTCAATTTTCACCACCCTCCCCTCAAGTTCCCTAACACCTGTCAATTTGACACCTGTCACATATACAGCAATATTAGAATACAGAAATACAGAATACAGTAATATTATAATAATTAAGTAATGGGGGATAATGCCACATCAGTTATCAATGAAATTGTTTAAGACTGTACTGAACTAGTGGGAATCAAAAAATAATATATTTAATGTGATCTTTGTCCCACGGTAGTGGGAAAAAAGTCTCCCTAGTTACGTCACGGAACATCTCTCACGGAACTAATGGGAACAAACGCTCGTGGCTCCACCTCGCAGAAAACGTGTGACATCATTAGTTCATTACGACAATTCACGAACACTTCCACGATGAAATAACATAACACGACGCGATACGTATCTGAATGGTATCGAATAAGGGCCCTGTAATCATATTATTGTATTGTCATCGCTGGATACGAACTCTAGATGAGGATGAAATTCAGTTCCTTAGATTTCATGACATAGTTACAGTTTGACTTGATAAACTTACCTACTTCCTTCGGCGCTACTCTTGGCCTCAAAAATGTTTTTTTTTTCATTTCGCTCTTTTCTCGCCTCCCGACTCCATCCTTTAACCCATGCCGAGGTCATCGTACCTAAAGCAATCCGGTTTTCTTCATTGTGGACTTATCAACCAAACTTTTCACAATGACGGCTGGTAACATCGACGAACCCTCCTCTGTTATCCACCTTGGGACCGGCAGTAAACAATGGCAGAGCTACTTGACTTGATAAAAGCGTTATAAAATGATATCCTCAGAACTTTTGGGGATGATGATGAAGAAAATAAAAATAGAAAGATTAAAAAAAAGAGAATCTTCTCCTTCTGCAAGTCAAAAAATAACAATATTTCATAACTAGTGTATAAAGTTGGAATGTTTCCACTAATCAATGTCATATTAGGGAAAAGGTTCTAAAGCCCTCCGTGCCTCTGCTCCAGCCCAAAACAGTCGTTAAGGCCGCCCTAATTGTTTCCAAATAAGGATCGTTTTGTATACAATTTTAAATGGATTTTTGCTTGTTTACCTTGCTTTCTCGTTAACGAATTGTGAAGGTTTAAGAGGATTACTTGGGAGTGAAATAAATCAGTGGAAATTAATTCGAGCGAAAAACAGTATTTTTTTGGAATCACGGCGTTTTTGACGTCAGTTGAATATAAAATATAAACTGTTTTTTCGTGGCTAACGGAAAAATAGCCAGATTTTACACTAATCCTTTTTATACTCGTTATTGAGGTAAAGTTATGAGTTTTTTTTTGTTACTTGTGAACTGAAAAGAACGGGAAAACAAACTATTTTAAAGTCTGATGTGTTTGCAATCTGTTAAATCCTACACAAGACTTTACGTTAATTTTACAAAATCAAGAGGTTTTTTGCATGGAAAATTATTACAAGAGCAACTTTATATATAAAGTGCTGAGCGCTGCATTATGCAATAGTATAACTTGATATTTCATTTAAATATGATATAAAATGTGCTGAATGGCTGGCTATTCATTCGCCGTTGGAGATCATTTCAATGGCCGTAATGTGGATCCAACCTGCATTTGGCACAAGTGACTTTATTTGTAGCAAAAACTCTCTCTACGCCAGTCTAGACATGTAAGACAGTGGGATTTCACTGCCTCAAGTTTCTACAGACGTAAATGAAAATAAATGTTGTTTTTCATTTCACAACAGAAAATTATGCACAAATCTGAGTGAGTAGGACTACGTGTACCACAGTGAACTTAACACGAGCAGTAGTTAATTGGTCTGACATATAAATATTCAATAACAGCTATTAAATCATTTGATCATACGTTGTATGCAAACAAACCATAATAATTTGATCAGCAATATTATTGAATTAGGCAGCAAAATGACTACTTGAGCAGCATTACAATTATAATTGATTAGATAAAAACATATTGATGGTAGTCTAGTAGGTAAACTAGTGCGTTAGAATCCAACGACACCAGATTCAGTCCTTGACCCCGCACCAATGACTTCTCTATGTTTGTTATGTGCGGTTTTCCATCGCTCTATCCACGCGGCTTCTACTGGTTTTGCCTTATTTCTTTCGTGAAATTTGCGTTTTGGGAGAAAGCGTTTCTACCATACTTAACCATAATCAAATCCAATAATTCTGGTCTCTTTTATTAATCACAGAATAAACTACGTATACAGTTTAATATTTTTATCAAAATATGTAAAGAATTTGAATTAATGAGTGTTTAAATACCGACATATTCTCGAAACATATCTCTCAAGTTCGTTTACTGTTTAATAAAAAATAAAGAAAAAAGAAAAGCTAGAAACCTAGTTTATTCTGTGATTAATAAAAAACAGAATTATTGTTTTTTTTTACGGTTTTAACGCAAATTTCACGGAAACTGTAAAGCAAAACCTGTAAAAGCTGCGTGGGTTCCTATCCGGGAACAAGTTGTCGGTCCCGGGTGTTATTGATTAATAACAGTCGTTAAATTATGTCAGAGACCCTCGGGTGGCCTGACAAACTAACACTAGCACAACCTCATACGACGAACAAAACAAATCATTATTCACATTGCATTATGTATTTAACTGGTTAACCGCACCTACAAACGAAAATGTAATTATTCCTGGGGTTTTATCGACTGATGTGGACTGCGCTCGCAAAATCTACCACTTACATGTGATAAGTCATAAAGCAAGAAGGAGAAAGTAAAACTGAGCAAGTCTTAATGACAAAATAAATTAATTCTTTTGAATGATATTGCTGCAGATGTATTTAATTAACTAAAAAATAACGTAAGATCTTCCCGATATGCCATTATTTGCTGGTCAATCTCGTTTTATTTGCTCAACACAAGTTGTTGCCCAATTCCATTATTTTGCATCCATTATTTTTGAATATATTTCAGAGCTAATCAAAACGGCAATTTTCTGTTGACATTTCATTTATAGCCACACATATGATAACTGACACTTCAACAAAGGATTCAAGTTTCTTCAAACAAATTTTTGTACAGTTACTCCCTTGACACTAGTTTAATACACTTAAACAATTCGAGGCTATCTAAGAAATGGGCTTTTTATGCCTCCTACTGATGTGAAAAAGTAAAAATAATCCGCTGAGAGGTAAAAGAGGAAAATATATGAAAAGTGTTCAAAGTTTATGAGGATATTAGGCTGGTAGCAGTAAATGTTTGAGTTCTTTGCAGAGTTGCGATTTTTATCTTTTTATCAGATTAAAGAGTTGTCGGGTCGACAGGGATAGGGGGATAGGGTTATCATACCTCATGGTATAGTAATGTGAGATTTTGATTTGTTTGAATCCACTGCCAATTGGCAGGGAGTTAAGAGCAGTTGCCCACTCCTAGAACTGTACTAACAAAAATATTGTTCAACTCATTTGTGTAGTATTTTAGCTTAATTCGATGTTTAATCATCATTCATCATTCATTTTCAGCCCGTGTCCGCCCACTGCTGAGCATAGGCCTCTCTCTTTGTACGCCACCCATCTCGATCCTGTGCTGTGTGCACCCATGTTCGACCCACGATCTTTACTATGTCGTCGACCCATCTAGCCACTGGACGACCGACGCTTCTGTTGCCCGTTCTCGGCCACCACTTGGTCAACGTTTTGCTCCACCTGTTTTCACTCTGCATAGCCACGTGTCCTGCCCAACACCATTTGAGTTTGAAAATAGACACTCCGACGTCTTTGACCTTTGTACGGCGTCTTTTTTCTGTGTTTCGAACTCGGTCTTGTAATTTGATGCCAAGCATGGCACGCTCCATGGCTCTTTGTACAACTCTCATTTGATACACTGCTGCTTTCGTGAGCGTCCATGTATTGGCACCATAAGTCATGGGGGGCAGGACACACTGGTTGTAAAGGCGAGTCTTCAAACATTGTGGATATTTGGTTGATTTTAGAATGTCGAGCTTGCCAAATGCAGCCCAGCTGAGCTGGATCCTCCTAGATATCTCTCTTTGTTGATGTTCTTTACCAAAAGAAATAGTATGTCCAAGATAGACGTATTTATCGACTGTCTCTAGCCTCTCGTTCCCTACAAGGATGTTGTGTTTCGAGTTGCCAAAGACATTCACCATAACTTTCGTCTTGGACATATTCATTTTTAAACCTGCGCTCAAAGAAGCATCATAAAGTTCTTTCAGCATAACTTCAAGGTTATCTGGAGTCTCTGCAAATAGAACAAGATCGTCTGCAAATCTCAAGTGAGACAAGTAGGCACCATTGATGTTCACTCCTGATTTGTCCCAATCAAGTGTTTTGACATTATCTTCTAAGACAGCCGTAAACAACTTGGGTGAGATGGTGTCTCCCTGTCGCACTCCTCTATTGATGGGTAAACGGTTGCTTAGTGTATGCAGTCATACTTGCATAGTTGCTGAGCAGTAAAGCTCTCGGAGTAAATCCACATATTGAGCGTCGATGTGACAGCGATGGAGAGAGTTGAACACAGCCCAATGCTCGACACTGTCGAAGGCCTTTTCGTAGTCGACAAAGGCCATGCAAATGGGCCGGTTGAACTCCTGACTCTTTTCCATCAGCTGCTTCACCGTGTGGATATGATCGATTGTGGAAAAGCCACTCCTGAAACCATCCTGCTCTGCGGGCTGGCATTCATCAAGCTGGCGTGTAAGTCGATTGCACAAAACTTTTGTAAATACTTTATAAATATGTGAAAGAAGACTAATTGGACGGTAGTTTGCAAGTTTTGAGATATCGCCTTTTTTATGAAGGATGGTGACAGTTTTTCCATGATTCCGGGGTGCGCGAACCATACATGACGTCGTTGAAAAGCTTTACGAGCACTGTTAGAGTTGTATTACCACCAGCACGGAGTAGTTCAACAGTTACGCCATCCTCGCCAGGGGACTTTTCGGCTTTCATTTGGTAAAGTGCTTTATTGACCTCTCCTGGTAGGATTGGTGGTAAGCCATCTACATCGCGGTATTCAGTAGGCGGGGCTCTGTCATCTTACCCTGGCAATTCTGACTCTGCAGATTGTGATGCATAAAGTTTCTCGTAGAACCTTTCAACAACAGTCATTATTTGATCTCTATCTGTGACAATGTTTCCATTTTCATCTTTAAGTTTGACAA
The DNA here is from genome assembly GCA_946251855.1 of Alsophila aescularia. Taxonomy (NCBI): domain Eukaryota; kingdom Metazoa; phylum Arthropoda; class Insecta; order Lepidoptera; family Geometridae; genus Alsophila; species Alsophila aescularia. The sequence continues at coordinate 21,887,079 of OX276376.1, read as the reverse complement.
TGTGTTTAGTCCCGATGCTCAATTTTCTTCTAAACACTTTTGGGCCGATGTTTAATACCTAGTAGAAACAGTACGTAGTATAAATTAAAAATCTGTCTCTGTTATAGTCACACTGAATCATGACTTGGCATGTAGTTAGTTTAAGACATGTGTGCTCGGAGTACATGACACGGTTGTTGTAGCAGGAAGTATTTTTTTAAATTACCATTTTGAAATTGTCTAGGCATTAGCATAAGATATCCATACCAATAGATTAAAGTTAAACGTTGCCTGTTAGTTTGTTTGTTTGTTTGGAAAGCTTTCACGCGATAACGGCTGAACGGATTTTAATGAAATTAGGAATGGAGATAGCTTATACTCTGGAATAAAACATAGGATTATTAGGATTATTGTATCATCAATTTCATTTCTTGTGCAATAAAGAGTTATCTATCTATCTATAGGATACTTTTTATCTCGGAAAATTGAAAGTTTCCACGGGAAAACTGTAAAATGTTGATTACTCGCTGTAAGGAACTATTGCAATGGAAACGAAATAACTAGTCTGTCAAAAAATAACAAGAGCATTGGTGCTATACCTACTTTCGCATTCATCATCATCATTTTAGCCTTTAGAAGTCCACTTTTGCATTGTTTTTTAATATCCTAGAAGAACATAAACAATACACATTAAACAGTAGTCCGCACGGACGAAATTGCGGGCGGGAAAGCCAGTAATTTATAAATGTCAAAATTGCTGATTTTTCTTTAAAGCTCTTGTAAGTTATATCATCGAACTACTAGTAGGGCAGAATGGAACAACGAACGACGAATCCAACTGATGAGGCCTTAAAACTTTTCAAATACCTCTCATAAGAGGTAACATTTCCCCCCACAGGTCACAATTACCGTAATCTCTGACAAAGCAAAGTAGCCCTTAGCTATCGATTGTAAGGGTCAAATATATTCAAAAAAGGGCAATAGAATTCAAGTAATTTACCCGGGATTTGGTCTACCATGATCGATGAGATGTCAATTGGATAGCAAAATGCCAACCCCGTTTTGGGCGGCGGAAACCAGTCCACGTCCGATCCCTTTTCAATTGCCCTTCACACAACCTTTTAACTTTATGCCGGCCTCGTCAATGAGCTGAGTTTTTGACAGGTAGGCATTCTAGTGGGTGAAATCGCCCTCGTTTCGCGAATGGCAAGTGACATGGCTGGAATACACATGCTATGTAGTGGCACAAAAACATGCTAATTTCGAGAAGATGCTACTTACATCAAACAGTTGTGTGTATACGAAAAGAGTATGCTTGTGAAAAAACACGCTACTTAGGTAGCACACGGAGTGAGGCGCGGGTCTGGGAAGGGGATAGTTCCAAAGCAAGTCTGAAAGCGTTTTGCGAGCATGCTCGAAGAGCATGCTATAAATGAGCATAGGTACGGACAGACATGCTCATTACTAGCAAGAAAGTTTGCCATTATTGATCAATTGCTACATAGTAGCATTTGTGTCCAAACATTGCTAGTAATGAGCATGCTTATTTTGTTGTCGTTTGATTTTTGAGCATGCCAGCAATGGTGCGGGTGGAAGGTGGCGTGCTCCGAGCCCGTCTGAATAGCTTTGTTTACGAGCATGCTAGTATTGATTTGATCCAGTCCGCGACAGGTTGCGTGAAGCGTCATAAAAAAAAAACAAATATGTCGCGTTTGGGAGAAGAAAAAACCATGCTTTTCCTGAAGTTTTTTCGTAGTTACGAATGTCTATGGAACACACGCTCACCTCTATGAAATCAGTTTTGTTGCACCGTAGAGATAGTATTGTTGCACGCATTACGATTATTTTATTGAGTTTTGTACGAATAGAATTGACACTATTATATCTTGAAATAGAATTGACACTACTATATATATTTACTTGCAAAACTTCTATTTTGGCTGAGAGCTAGTGCTTCAATGGCATGTGTGTCCATTTTTTTTTCTTTGAGCACGTTTATTTAAAAGTATGCCTAAAACTAGCTTGCTTAATGCTAGCAAATGTGAACAGCTGCAGACCATGCAAGTTTTAAGCATGCTTTTTATGAGTATGTGTGTCAGTAGCATATACCTAGTAGCAAACAAGCATGCTTTTCCAAAGCATGTTTTTTCCAGGCTTTATTATCGTGATTTATCCATAATAATTAATTGTTAGCCAATATATGTTTAATTACTAGTGAATGCATCAAGGTGGTAAACAATACCTAACACACACCTAATGTTCACACCTAATGTTCACACCTAATGTTCACACCTAATGTTAATACATTTATATTGGAATTGTAATGTTGTCAAATTCTAAGGTAAATTTTTTACTATTTAAAAGTAATTACTGGGAAGCACTAGCTACCAAGATACGTTTGTCCTAGCATCCAGTTTGGTAGGGCCGCAAATTCATTGTACAATTTTTATATTTCATTCAACTAGTAGTTTTCTCTCACTCTTGAATAATCAATACCACAACTAAGCAAGAATTTCACCACTAAGCACTGCAGACTTACGCTTTTAGAGTCAAACTTGCTTGTAGGTTCTCTAAAATATATCATCTCACCACAAAGTGTGGTTAAAGGTTGGACACCACCGGATGCGTGCGAATTAGTATCTTTTTTCAGCTTAATAAATCTGCTTTCAAAAAACTAGTTATTCGTTCTTTAAAACAAGTTTCTAAAGCAAAATTTTAATTTATGCTAAGCCCCCAATCACGCTGAAGTTTAAGTAAGTTCTTTGTTTATACAAATTATTTGATTACACTTTCTTACATTAGTGGTTCAATTTTTTTTTGCAAACAATCTACTTGTGTCCAGTAGCGCCATCTAGTTATCTTATTGTAAAACTAACATTAATAACCAAGGAGATCCATCAATCCCTACCTAGTAGGTAAAGGGCTGATTCCACTGGTAAAAGCCTAAAAGTGAATTTACTGCATTGAGGAGCTATTCTGCTCATCACGCCGAAGATCCTCATGAGATCTTTACCAATTTTTAATAAGAACAATTAAAAGTTACTATGTTTCAAATAAAAATTAATTATTAAAATCGGATCTAAGAGGGCGGAGATATTCAGTTCTTTTTGCTCCTTTTTGGGAGAATCAAAAATCCCCAAAGACTAAAAAGTTCTAAAAATTCGTTTAACCTGCATACCAAGTTACGTCTAGATCGGTTGAGAAATACGATCTGTAGAAGAGAACAGCCGGACTGACATCCGGACAGACATTCACACATACGAAATAATTTTTGCCCAAGCTGACGGAGACGCTTCGCTCGCGCTTCGCGTCTGCTCGGCCCTTAAGAACATACTGAACATCTCGATTAAACCAGCCTTGTTTAAAAAAAAACGCTTTGAAATCTGTCCATCCACTTAGGAGAGGAGGGAAAATGTTTATAAATGTTCATAATGTCATTTGTAAGTTTCAAACTAGTGCACATCGTATATGATTGTGTATGTGGTATCACCGTCCTTTTTGCTTATTAAAAAATAACAAGTAGGGAAATAATTATTACTCATCCCCTCTCCTCCCCCTTCCATTATTACTTACGAGAATAATATAATTATCATGTCTTCAATTGATATCTTATCACGCTACGCTCCATCAAATAGCCATAAGTTTCCTCTCAATGTAAAACATTTTAACAAAACCCTGACTTCCATAGAAGCCTATAAGAATATAACAATGGAAATCCTATGCCTATAAAAGGTAGTTTGTAACAGCAAAAATAACCGTAACCTCGTATCCGCGTCCTGAGTCAATACAGAAGCAAATTAAATAATATTTTATCTCTGCTCGTCGAGGATAAAATGATTTTCTCAGTGTTGTGTAGATCTGATGTTTTGATTGTTGGAAAAGTTCTGATGGCAAACAATGAATAATGCAGATGCGACAGACCTCTCTCCGACAGGTACTAAACTAAAACGTCTCTATCTTGTAACAAAAAGCGCTTGAACATTGTTCCTGAACAGTTTCTGGTATACATACATTATTCACTAGGACCCTCTTTGTCGTAAGGAGAGGTAACTCGGAGGATATTCTCTGGGGCTGATGCAAGGACAGGAGAGGTCAAAGCAATCAATCGACACTTGGATAGTTCTGACCTCTCCTTAATATCTATTTAATGCAGTTTGATGCATTGAAACTTGAAATTAATGGATGTCTGGTGAAGAAAATGTTGCGTTAACATAAAAAATATATATTGAAATAAGTGTTTATAGAAATATGTATTTAATACCTGACTGCGCAGAGGGTATTGTGTTTATCTGTCTATGTATGTATGTATGTATGTTTATTCCTTTGTGCCACTATAAATACCAAACGCGTGGACCGATTTTGATGATTCTTACGTCAATCGATTTTCTTAATCTTGCGAGTGCTATAAAGACAAGACAGTAATCAAAATTTAATATGGCGACAACAAGACACCATATTGTGAAAAAGACAAAAATGAATGTCGACGAAATATGATAGATAGATAACTCTTTATTGTACACCACATAGAAAAAAAATACAAAAATATTTACACAAACATGTATGGTGCAATGGGCGGTCTTATCGCTAAAAAGCGATCTTTCCCTGACAACCTTTGTATTTAGAGAAATTAATATACAGCAAAGACGGTGGAGTATTATAATATAATAAATCAATAACAAAAAACTGAATACAATGTATAAATATATTAATTTTAAAAAAACAGACGTATTCAAATATACCTACACATAAATATGTAAATTTATACATGATAATAATAAACTTAATTACATTTACTCATATATTTATACAAAATATATAAACATAATACAAGTGAAACGACAACATAAAATAAATATCATTATATAGCTATTTAAAAAATCATCTGTAGGTTTCTCTCGACATTTTTCATTTCGAATGACCATTTAGGATCTATAACGGTTTAAAGTTGGTTAGCAACCATTCTCACTATTATTTTTTGCCTCATTTAAGTTTTATTCGCAGTCGTATTTTTTTTAGCATTTTCGATTATTTTATTCTCTGGGATTTAAAATGTAGATTTATTTTGAATACTTTTCCAGTTTAGGATAGCAATTTGTCACAGTACAACGTCTTTAGTTTTTACTAGATTAAACGCGCTCTAACTAAAAATGGGATGTTACTGTAACATATCCAAAAATAAAATACACTTCTTTTAACCTATATGTAAAACACGTTATAAAAATTAGGAGTACCATATATGCGCGAGGCACAAAAGCTGGAAAAAAAAAATTGCGGAGAAGCGCGTGTGGCTATTACTTCAGGTTATTTCGATTACTGTGCAAAGTGCGGAAAATTCCTGTAGACTAGCACCTAGTTTCGCATGCAACACGTCTGCGAGTAGACGCAGGTAATATAAATGTAAATTCACTAAAAGAATCGCAGCCTGCCACCACATCAGACGCTAGACACTTTTAGTTCAATATTTATGAGTTAATATTTCATTTCGTGCGAAAGTCATTCAAAAGTATCGTTACATTATTCGAGAGAAATATGGTGGCAATTTAAATTGTGCAACGTTTTATTAAGTAATTCAAACTACAAATGATTTAAAAAACTGCTCACGTCTCATTATTTACATCATCTGACACCAAGCAGCATTATTTATCACACGAATTTGTGTAGTAATGACATAAATTTAAATTAATTTTCATGTTGACTGCTTTATTACCCAACTACAAAAAAGCAAAGGAAGGGTAATGATTTTAACAGTCTATATACGTATGTATGTATCTATGTTTGTGGGTATGAGGACGTTCTATCATAGCGTCGCCCCTATTGGTTCTATTTTGACAAGCGAGGTATCAATCGATTCGTCTTCATAGCAAAAGAGTGTCATAGGCTATTTTTTACCCGACCTTAGTCGGGTTTGAATTTTTGAGCTTATGTCTTGTTTTACTGGTGCACAATAACCAGATTTTTCCATTGTTGTATTGTTTATAAGACTGGAACAGGTCGCACAATAAGTATTATCAAAATAACAGTTTGACTAACCTCGACGTATCAATCAAATTGTATTGACCGTGGTCAAGAATCTGTAGAAAAGATGGCTTCAAAACCGCCAAATCGAAAGTGTAGCGCCCAAGATATGCCGATCCGCTCTTAAACCCAAGCCTTACGCACACACTTACACCATGTAATGCCGATCGGCCGTCACATCGCAGAAAGCTCTCGTCCTTGTTAGTCGTGTAAATTCTGTAAAGTTCTCACGAAATATCAAAAACAATGCAGTCTTTTGTCACAAATTGTAATGAAATTGTGTATCAACCACAAACACCAAAAATTATCCACTCACGCACACATATGCAGCCACCATTTGGTATCACTCGTTTCTTTGGCGTTATAAACTTTTTTTAAACCTTCTGGGCTGGGGTGACTTTATGAGTACTTGTTGTATTTCCAAAGTTATAGTTGATATAAATATTGCACCAAGAGACGGAATATCTTTAAATCACTATTGACGTTCTTTTTACTTGAGTACGGCGAAGCAAGGGAAGTGTAATGAGTTTAACAGTCTATGTATGTAATTTGGGTGTATGTATGTGGATATTCCACCATAGCCTTGCCCATATTGGTCCGATTTTGACAAGCGAGGTATCGATTGACTTCAGGGAGTGTCATAGGGTTTTTCTTTACCCGACTACGGCGAATCATAGGAAGGATTATGTGTTCAAACTAAAACTTGATCCGATTTTGACAAGTGAGGTATCAATCGATTCGTCTTCATCGCAAGAGTGTCAAAAGCTATTATTTACCCAACCGTAGCTGGGTTTTAGTTTTTGAACTTATGTCTTGTTACATAACCTACATCGGTAGTCTAATGAGTAAATCCAGGACGATCTAATAGCACTTGGTCCAATACGCATTTCGTCCAAATCGGCCTATTGTTGCATACCTAGTGAATAACTGATGACTTGACCGAGTAATCCTAACACGCGCATTGATTAAATGTTTGCATAACTGATTAAACATGGAACAATATACCTATTCGGAGTATTGATTGGCTTTGCATGTGAGTTAAACACATACAATATAGACCACTAGGTTTGACAAAGATAAAGAAACACTCATATCTTAAAATACTGATTATGAACACAAAAATTGTGGCATAATGATAATAAATACATTACGCAGGGCAATACTCTAATAAGTTTTTTTTTTAAATTATAACACTGTTTTTTGAACTAAACGATGTTATAATAATATTGTTTTAAACCATTAAAGCACCATTAAGGCACCGACGAGGCTTTGGCCATTTATTATCTATGGCGGCGCGTGCTAGACCGTATGCGCGAAAATTCACTGTAAACTGGATTTTGGCGCCATAATTTACGTTACATTAGTCCTTACCAGTTTGTTTGTTTGTTTGTTTGTCGTATGAGCTAGTGCTTGCCTCTGATGTCAGAGTTTGTCAAGCCGCCCGAGGGCCTCTGACATGGCTTAACGACTGGTATTAATCAATAACAGCCGGGACCGACAGCTTAACGTGCCCTCCGAAGCACGGAGCGATGGGAAACCGCACATAACTTATAAAAGTCATTGGTGCGGAGCCTAGGTTTTGAACCCGGTATCGTTGGATTCTAAAGTGCACTATAGAACCGTAAGGCCACCATCGCTCTATCAAGTATCATTCATTTTAACACATACTATCTTCTTCTAAAATCCATCCAGTAGTTTCAGCGTGTAATGTGTTTTTTTTTTTATCCTGCGGGAACCATTATTTTTTTTTCGGGATAAAAAGTATTTTATATGTTAATCCATAACATAAGCTATGATTGTGCCAAATTGCATCAAAATCGGTCGGGTAGTTTCAGCGTGATGCGTGTTCAAAGAGACAGACAGACAGACAAAAAAAAAAAACCTTTTTGCAATCCATATCGATTTTGAAGTTCATCTCAATTAAAATGTTCAAACAATATTTAATGAACAGATTTAGCCCAGTTACAGTTTTATTATAGTACTAGCTGTGCCCGCGGCTTCCCTCGCGTGGTCATTTCTCTAGGTTAAAAGTACTCTAAGTGCTATTCCAAGATCTAAAATAAACATTTGATTAAAATTCCTTCCGCCGTTACAAAGTTTTTTATCGATTGCTCGGCTTCTAACCATTGGATTAAGATACCAAGTAGGTACCCCAGTTTTTAGTTCAAATCCTAAGCTACCCAACACTGAAAACTGCATCGCAATCGGTCTAATACGTTTTTACGTGATGCGCGAACAAAACATACAAACAAACAAACAGACAGACACGAATTTAAAAAATGTTCTATTCATAGACCATTTTTTTTTAAATTATCTGCTTTGTATAGATTTACGTTTTTATTGCCTTATAGCTGTGCCTGCAGCGTTGCTCGCGTGGTAGTTTTTCTGGGATATAAGGATCCTATGAGTTATTCCAGTACCAAAAGTACCACCAGTTTAATGTGTTATTGTTGATGAAAAGTGTTATCCTGATTAAAAATGCCCGACAGCAATGTTAGTGAGGATAGGATAGGATTGACTCCACCTGACATCACGGAAACAGGAACGAACATGACGAATGAGTTTTTACCAGCAAAATCAAGAAAATATTACGACCAATATGTTTTTCATTAAAATTAAGTTTCAATTGCATGAGTGTAGATAATGTAGTGTATGAAACGGCACATAACTAGGTAGTAAAACACTCGAGTGATACTATTAAAAACTCACTCTCATGTTTTAATAGCCCTCATTATACAACCGTTTCATAAACTACTATATCTACCAGTTAGCTTTTTTAGCCTATGGGCACTGGTCCGTCTATCCAAAACCAAATATTAAACTTGTAATTTACGGTTTTGTTACCCAAAACCGAAAATATCGTAAGAGGATCAAACTTTTTTCTTAACCTGTGAGATAGGTATCGCTGAAAATAACTTTTTCACCTCACAAGCTCAGAAAGATTCTGTTTGTCATTTGAAATCTGAGTGCAAAATTACATTTTACCCGCTAGCGTGGAAAGAGTTTTTAAAATTTGAACTTTTCTATTCAATAATTTTCTATACCGACAATCCATTGAAAATACTTTATTACTAATTTATATTATATTATTATCCGATTCAATTCTACTCTACTTGACTCTATTCGCCTCTTTTTGACTCTACTCGACACTACTCGACTCTACTCGACACTACTCGACTCTACTCGACTATAATCAACTCTACTCGACTCTACTTGACTCTACGCAACTCTACGCGACTCTACTCCACTCTAATTGACCCTATTCGTCTCTTTTCATTTTCAATTCTGTTCTACTCTGTTCTACTCTATTCTACTGTGTTCTACTCTATTCTATTGTGTTCTACTCTGTTCTACTCTGTACTACTCTATTCTCCTCTGTTCTACTCTGTTCTACTCTGTTCTACCATGTTCTACTATATTCTACTATATTCTACTCTATTCTACTCTGTTCTACTCTGTTCTACTCTATTTTACTCTGGTTTACTATATTCTACTATATTCTACTATATTCTACTATATTCTACTATATTCTACTATATTCTACTATATTCTACTATATTCTACTATATTCTACTATATTCTACTATATTCTACTATATTCTACTATATTCTACTATATTCTACTTTATTCTACTATATTCTACTATATTCTACTATATTCTACTATATTCTACTATATTCTACTATATTCTACTATATTCTACTATATTCTACTGTATTCTACTGTATTCTACTGTATTCTACTGTATTCTACTATATTCTACTATATTCTACTATATTCTACTCTATTCTACTCTATTCTACTCTATTCTACTCTATTGTACTCTATTCTACTCTATTCTACTCTGTTCTACTCTGGTATCCTGTGTACTACTCTGTTCTGCTCTGTTCTGCTCTGTTCTGCTCTGTTCTGCTCTGTTCTGCTCTGTTCTGCTCTGTTCTGCTCTGTTCTGCTCTGTTCTGCTCTGTTCTGCTCTGTTCTGCTCTGTTCTGCTCTGTTCTGATCTGTTCTGCTCTGTTCTGCTCTGTTCTGCTCTGTTCTGCTCTGTTCTGCTCTGTTCTACTCTGTTCTACTCTATTCTACTCTATTTTACACTGTTCTACTCTGTTCTACTCTGTTCTACTCTGTTCTACTCTATTCTACTCTGTTATACTCTGCTCTTCTGTATTCTACTCTATTCTACTCTATTCTACTCTACTCGACTCTACTTTACTCTTTTTAACTTTACTCGACTCTACTCTTCTCTACTCGACTCTTCTTGACTCTAATCGACACTTTTCGTTTCAATTTGACTATATTTGACTCTTTTCAACCCTATTCGACCCTATTCGACTCTATTCGTCTCTTTTCGAATCTATTCTATTCGATTCTGTTCGACTCTATTCTATTAGGTTTACACATCTTCCAGGCATCCCGCGACGGCTCATTTTTTATTATTATTATAAATTCTAATATAATATATTATTTTAGTTGTTTTTCTTGCATCTAGCATTGTCCTCGCTGTAGTGAGGTGAAAAGTTTTGTGTTGCGCACGGCAGCAAAGTTATTTGGCGTCTCGTACTTTTGAAACCCTTGCTACACTCATGATTCTATATTTGAACCACACGCTACGCTCGTGGTTCAATCCTAGAATCCTTTGCTTGCTCAGGTTTCAATACAAGTACTCTCGCCAAAAAATCACTTTGCAGCCTTGCATAACAAATAACTATTTAAGTACAGAACAAAAGGTTTTTCTTTTTACTACCAAATCCATGAGAGCCTGTCAAAGTCAGTTTTTTTCGCTTTTCAGGGTTCCATATTTCATAAGATTCATTTCATGAATCGTAAAATTATGTCGATTAGTGATAGAATAATTTTAATTATTCGACATAGACTCTAGAGTTAACTTTTGCCACTATGCTTTATCGTATAGTTTTTCCAATTAGGCTGGTGTTCACCAACATAAGAACCATGATTAAACTATAGTTAATTAGAGATTATCATAATATATAATTTTAAAAACCAGCTGTGGTTTATCGATTAAAAATTTAATATTGGTGAACTACAGCCAGACTTATAAAATGTGAATGGTAAATGTATGAATTTCAAATTTATTATGACCTTTAACATTTATCATGCGTTTCAGTGCGATCAATTCGAGCTTTTTAAGGGGTCGGCGGAGGATGAATTTTCCATACAAGATAGATAGATAGATAGATAAATTCTTTATTGCACACACCACAAACAAAATCAACAAAAAATAAAGGAACAATAGCAGAAGAAGTGTAATATGGGCAAATGTAAAATTTGAGTATATTTCCACAGTGTTATAATATTATTCGGATTTGGATAGTGCTTATCTATCTATTCCCAGCTGTATTTTGTTTTTAAAATACTTACCTGAACCGATATGTAAGCAAATATTGCATTTTTCTTATTCTCAAGAAAAACATACAATTCGCTTAAATTTCAGGTAAGTATTTTGAAATAAAATACAGTTTCCGAAATATTTCATAACACTGTGGAAATATGTTCCAACTACAAATGAATTTGGTATCACGTTTGTATGGAAAATTCATCCACCGCCGGACTCTTAAAACATAGTTAATGTGACAAATTAGTATTCTCTGATATCAAATATTCTGTATCACACTGAATAATTACAGTTTATGTGAAAAAATATTATTCTCTAATATCAAATATTCTGTATCACACCTAATAACTTTACAGTTTATGTGAAAAAATATTATTCTCTAATACCAAAAATTCTGTATCACACTGAATAATTACAGATTATGTGAAAACATATTGTGCTCTAATATCAAATATTGTGTATCACACTGAATAATTAAAGTTTATGTAAAAAAAATGCTCTAATATCAAATATTCTGTATCACACTGAATAATTACAGTTTATGTGGAATAATATTATTCTCTAATATCAAAAATTCTGTATCACACTGAATAATTACAGTTTATATGAAAAACTATTATGCTCTAATATCAAATATTCTGTATCACACTGAATAATTACAGTTTATATGAAAAAATAGTACGCTCTAATATCAAATATTCTGTATCACACTGAATAATTACAGTTTATGTGAAAAAATATCATTCTCTAACATCAAAAATTCTGTATCACACTGAATAATTACAGTTTATATGAAAAAATATTATGCTCCAATATCAAATATTCTGTATCACACTGAAAATATTCCAGCCAGCCTTCTATGACATGATCAAATTCAACTAGGTACGATTTTGAATTGCAAACTAAATCAATGATACAATAATTCAGTTTATTGTCATTTTACACGACTCTACATTTTTAATATAGCAAATGTCAAGGTTCGTGAAGTCATCTACAGATTAAATAAAGTTGAAGACGTAATTATAACCAAATAACTGATGATTGCGACACTTCGGCTAGCATAATACTATTAAGGGGTGTGGAATGACCGATAGTTAAGACAAAATTTATACTAAAATATTTTTTATGTATTAATTGAATTGTTTTTTTTTTTTTTGATTTTCCAAAAAAGGAGTGTAATGTTTTTAGGATTCATATATATATTTATGTTTCTATGTACATTGTATATGAGTTTCTTCGTTCCATCATAACTTTTAAATGGCTGAACACATTTGGATGTATGGGATGTCGTTAGAATCCTTAAATCATCACGAGTTTTTTTTCAGTTTGTTTGGCAGTCGTGTTTTTTCTCTTAATATTTTACTAATCTTACATCAGCAAATTTACATATTTTACAAACATGTTAGAAAAACATTAAAAACTTTGTCAAATTGTCACTAGAGGACAAACACAATTCGACGAAAATTAAAAGATTTAATCTCTGATGAGCCAAATCCGAATTTACCCCATATTATTATGTATGGGGTGAAAACCCTGGAGATCCTTCATAGTTATCTTAACTAGCTGTACGTGAACATATTTGGTACCACGATAAATTACATGAAATTTGCTACTCGTTTTTTCTTGAATCGGCGTCAGTTATTATATCTATCGCAACACCTTTCCTATTTCCTTCCTTCCAAACGTCAGAATAGTGACATGACATTACATTGCTTGCGGGTCCACCTTCTGCCATTGTTGCGACGCCGGTTATCGAAAATTAGTTTATCGCCGATCAATGAGCTCGCATAGCTCAATTCACTGCATTATTAACCTGCAAGCATCAAGAATCAACCAGCCAAAAAAACAGCAAATCAAACTAGAAGTGGAAGAGAACATTTGCCTGTCGCATCAGAACCAGCGCCATCGAGGAAACAGCATAATATCAGAGGATCATGCGTGAGTCTTTCGCTATCACCTTTCCCCCTTTTCTCGCCCAGTAACAATAATAATTATGAGAAACTAGGACGAAATTAACTCCCCGAAAGCAGCACCCATTCCCGAGTATGACTTGTTATTGATTATCGCAAGAAGGCTAAAGAAATAAAGGTTACCCAATTGCTCATCTGTAGTATCCGATCTGAATTTATCATCTCGCCCATTTTATATCTGCTAATTCCATTCTTGATCAGAGTTGGTATTTCGGTACTTCTGTGACTAATTTGGTTGATATAAACATCATAATCATCATTATTTCAGTCTTTAGAAGTCCACTGCTGAACATAGGCCTCCCCCAAAGAGCGCCATGACGAGCGATCTTGTACCACCTCCAACCAACGACTTCCTGCGATATCTACAATGTCGTCGGTCAATCGTGTGGGTGGTCTCCCTACACTTCGCTTGCTTGTTCATGGTTGCCATTCCAGAATTCTCCAGTGGTTGTCGGCTCTGCGAACTATACGGCCTGCCCATTGCCACTTCAACTTGCAAATTCTGAGAGCTATGTCGATAACCTTGGTTCTTCTACGGATTTCCTCGTTACAGATCTTATCACGTAGAGAAACTCACATAGCATATAGCATAGCTCTCTCCATTGCACGCTGCGTGACTTTGAGCTTATGTATGAGACCAATAGTTAGCGACCACGTCTCAGTGCCGTATGTTAAAATAGAGGGTGTCAGAATGAATTCAAATTTCATAACTTACTTTATTTTTCTAATACTTATTATATTTTCAACCCTTTTATTTCAATACTAAAGGATTTATTTAAGATAAGTATGTTTGATAACTGATGATAACGAAATAGCTCCAAGCTACTCTTTATCTAAATAATATTATATTCGCTCTTCAAACCAAAGCAATTCAATCAAGAGAGCAGTTTGAAATGAAATGAAAGAAATATAGTTTTTTTAAATACGTTAAAAATACAATTACTAATAATGAAAGATCGTAACCCAACTGTATATGAACGAAAAAAACGACAATATTTTTTGCGGCCGGTTAACGGAGTGACTAGGTGCCCCTGACTGCGAAGTCAAACGGTCGCGGTTTTGAATACCGTAAGGTGCAAACATTAGTGTGATGAGCAGAAATATTTGTTTCAGAGTCATAGATGTTATGTGATTCTTAGCTATGTTTTTTATAGGTATTATAATTGCTGTTGATCTCTACCAACCAACCTCTACAGCTTCACCGGAATGGGGGTGGGCGCGAAAGGGCTCCGCCGTAAGGATTAAATTTTGGAGATCTGCTCAAGGGCACTCAGGGGGTATGAACTTCGGCTTTGGCGGTCGCCTATATTACGGGATCAGATTATCCGTTGTCTAGTACTTGGGGCTAGGTAATTGGTGTGAATTTTCCTATATAATATTAATATATTTCTTTAGGAAAATTCACACAGATAAAATATATATACACACATTTATATACATATACATATATATATATACACCAACTAATCAGGGGCAAGTTCACAATTTTACGGTAGTGATAAAATCGCAGAAAATGGGATAAATTATAATTCTGTGCACTGATGATTGGTTGATAGTATTTGATAGTGCATGTGCGTTTACACTTTTACGTTTGGAGACGTATAGATCGTAATATATCCAAATTGTATTCATTTTTATTGTAAATTGAATTCTCTGTTCACCATTTTTCGTCTGTCTACAATCTCGCCGGATTTATTGCAATCTCACGGTTCTCACATTTTTACGGTTATAACTATATATAAACCGAAGTCTGCAGATTTAGGAAGGAGAAGGGCTAACAATGCAGATATTATGTATGTAACTAGTAAAACTAAATAACTCCTAGAACTGCTATTTTTGAGCTCCAATATCTAAGAAATGCCACACTTTAGAATCGAGACTTACCCGTGGTACTACCGGGTGGTGGTAGTTCCACCTTAAATATATTTTGTTGCACTAAAGTTCTTTATCGTTTCATTAAGGATTGATATAGTGGCATCGACGTCGCTATTATTTCATAATGGTGGCAGGTTAAACTTGTAGGTAGGTATGGCAGATATTATACGGATTAGTATAATGATTTATTATTCTCAACACCCCATTAAACAGACTGTAAACATACAAATCAGACTGCGGTCCACGGCGCAGTGGCGATTTCTAAACAAGGTCTCTTTTAAAATTAAACTTTATAGCAATTGCGATAGAACCCATTAGGGTGTAACCTTAATTCAAGGAAAACTTATTTTCAGAAGATTATTCACTATTTACGTATTCTGAAAATTAAAATTGTTTTCTGTAGTAAATTCAAAATAAAATCAACGATAGCAATCTCCATATCACCACCCTAAAGCACCGTATTAGAACCATTTTATATTGCTCCAAAGACGAACGTGGGATTTGCCTATCGCACGCAATCGCGGTCTCTAAGCCACTTTAAGCATTTCTTTAAATCTTCCCCGGAGAGTTCAGCAGAATCTTTGTTCGGATCGTTTCAATGAAATTCAATTTCGTTAGGATGTGCACATTTGTTTTATTTTTTGCGTAACGATACGTCGCTTATTGGGCTTTCAGATCCTTTCTTAGATAGCCTTCTGAATGGGTTGTATATACGGAGAAGTTTAAATCTAAAAAGTTTCAAACTTCCACAAGTTATGCTCGAAGTTATACCATTGCCTGCAAATTCTAATAAGAATATTGATATGAATGAATTTTTTCATCAACTTGGAACTATATCTATTTAATTTCTTGAAATTTTACTTACTTTTATAATCTATCAGATTTTTAATTCATAGCTTACATTTGACACATATTTTTCAAAGTGTGGCATTCATCAATATTTTGCTTTTGAGTAATATAAATGTCAAATTTGTAAATTTTTGCCAATGGCATGATTTAAATAACCGTTATTAAACCACCACACAAAATGTTTCTGAACCGGAGCCTAAAATAAACTGACAAATACCGATCGGTCTTCTTCAATAAACCCAAACGGCTCGCCATTACCCGCAAATAAGTTAAAAGATCGTGTCGAAGCTTTTTCACGCGCTAAAGAGGGTCTCTAACTGACGCTGTCGTATGCATCTAGCATTTTTAATTTCTCCCACGAGGGGAGTAGTTGGTTAAAGTGACAAGGGTATAGAATTTCGACAGGCCATTTTGTTGTCGATGTGAATATTGGCCAGTGAAGACAGTCCTCTCAAACGCCGGATGTCAGTTGATGTATCGGGTCGCACGCTGCCCACACGAACAGTATAAATATATGCAGTGTTTATGCTCGTAAGATTTTAGAAAATTGAGAAAATATACTGGGTTTTTAAGAGAGCCCTTCCTGGTCCTTCTATCATCAACGCGAGCATGGTCGAAAAGCCTGCTGTCTCATCCAGCGCAATGTTTGAAAAAGAGGCAAAGCGAAAAGAGAGAGTTAGCGCCTGAACGGTCGGTTCGCATTCGGTAATTTCCGAATTATAACAATAATAAAAACATTAAACAAAAAATAGTGTG
Source organism: Alsophila aescularia (assembly GCA_946251855.1). Lineage (NCBI taxonomy): Eukaryota > Metazoa > Arthropoda > Insecta > Lepidoptera > Geometridae > Alsophila > Alsophila aescularia. Next base: position 21,870,281 of record OX276376.1, on the reverse strand, counting down.
CGGAAATGTAATAAAACTTGTTCCATAAAATACGTGTTTTTGAATAATCTTTATAAATTTGTGAAATAAATGTTTTTTATTTAGAATCTCCATTACATGTGCGTGGTTCCAATTAAGATGTTTTTTTTACTTTTACAATTAGTGGGTATATTATGAACGGCCAAAGTTCAGGTAAAATTCATGCGAAAAAGCAGATTTTTGGGGGCTTATACTGAATAATATTCTTCCAAATTTTTATTTTTTATATTCATAGTAACCTAAATATAGTGCACAAGATACCTATTAGTTCAAAATTTTCAAAGAAAGGTGTGTTACAACGCCATAATCACCGCTCTTAGAATTCACAATGTATAATTCAAACGTAGTTTTTGTTTTTGTATTTTTATGTGATCGAGATTGGATAAAATTAAAGAAAATATAGCAGTTTTTTTTAAATGTTGTTCTCTACTTTAATGCCAAGTTTAATGCATTAAAATTTGGATAAGATATAACAGTTATTTAACTAGTGTATCTATGTGGAATTCACAGTGAGCAAAATCTAGCTATTTAAAGTTTCAATCTCTGTTTTATATTGTCGTCCATTCAGGAGACGTGTTGGGCCGGTGAAATCGCCCGTGATGAGGCAATGATGGCTTCGTAAGGTGCCGTAATGTCACCTATACTGCCTTCATGACGAGGAAGGAAGCGAGGTCGGTCGTTGACATGACCTGGCTATTTTGGTCAACTATATTGAAACATGTTCCTACTGTTGATGTTACAACGTGATTATTCATTTTCATTATGTTGAAAACACTGTTAAGCCTAGGAATCAAAATTTAAATCAAAATTACAGCCTGTAAAACAAGCCAAGACAAATAATGAAAGCAGGGCAACTTTCTATAATTCGTATTCAAATCCAGACAACAAAGCCGTATGAAAAAAACTTACGAAAGTTCAACTCCTTTCTACTAAACAAAAGTAATCTTGGCAATAATTCAAGAAAGCCGTTTTGGGGCGAATAAGCGTTTTTGCCCAGGGCTTGGGTCTGCGGTGTTTTTATTTAAAGCACCCACATATGCAATTACCAGTTCAACGCTGGGACGACTCGTGTTTATTTGTAAAGCACCGACTTGGGCCTTCTCTTTATTGCTGCAATAAACCGACCAACAATAAAACTTCAGGTTTACGCAGTTTGCTTCGCAGCTTTACAAGCTGTAGTAAAGTAATGAGGCCACCTTTCTTCTGGTGAAACTACAATACAAAAGGTTTTTCTTCTTAGTTTCTTAGGCAATTACATGAACTACTGGAAGTATCGTCGTGATATATAACCACAGAAAAACCGTTACCGCATAATTTAAAGTTTAGCGCAATCATACTGCAGAGGAAGTAAAACAGAGAAAGATAACGTGCAGAAATGTTATCTTGAAACTCAACAATATTCCTGAGGCAAAGTTTCGTGTAGAGCCTCTACTCTACCTCTACGACGACACTTGATAAGAGCTACGACTGTTTTGCTACGTGTGGAAGCGCTACGTGCGATAAGCTACGCCGTCTTCGAAGTATTTTGGTTAAAGTAAAGGTATAATAAATATAAACAACATTTTCATTTTAATCGCGTAAGTTTTCTTATTTTTATAGCTGGAGATTGGGAATCACTTGCCCAATTTTATGTTATTTTCAACAGATACCATTTTAACAGCAGAGCAGATCGGTAGCGCGATAAAACACCACCACAAACAGAACATCACACCACCTAAAACTGAATTTACTAAGATAAGAGAAGTATATTTTTATTGAGAAACCCTTCAAAATCTAATAAAAACATAAAACCTTTTCAAATTGCATGAATACTAAAATAACGAATACATTATAATAAAACGTTGACAATCTCGAGGGGTCTACAATTGCAGAGGCAAGCACGTAGTAAATCTTTTCACCCTTAAACGGTTATTTACAGCACTATTAGCGATGGAGGTTCCCTCTGTAGCTGCATATGCCTTGATTATAATTCACGCAATAATATTTCTTATTAAGCAATATTTCAAGTAATTCCGTTAGAACTGCATGATTTATACGAGTGTCGATAACATGTGCGTACCTTGAACATTGTTACTTTTATTTGTTAGCTACACGTAAGTCAAACACGATTATTTTGGGTACCTTAAGAAGAAGTTTTAAAAATAATACCTTATTCACTAGCCCGTGACTGCAATAACGTTAGTAGTCGAATTTTCTTCGTGATGATGTAGTTATACCAAAGTACCTATTACTTTCACTATTTACGTTTGCGATTACTTGGCTTCTTCTCACTGGATTGGGATACACATTAAACCACAGCTGGCCGCCGACTCCGCGACGACCAGCAGTGCGGAGGAGTGAGTACTCAGCAGTATCCCACCTATACATTTCCCATATTCCCACACTCAAACAAAAAACGAAGACACGATTAAAGAGCACATCGTGGCCACCTAAACTAAAATATAAAAAAAAAGAAAGACGCATCCATTACTGCAATTAATAAATCATTCATACCCAACAGAGCCTCCACCAGTGTGAAGCCTGTGGGAACAGCTACCGACGGGTAGAAGCCCGTCGAGGTCCGGCACCCTCGGGGACTTATGAGAAATATCGTCACATTACACCAGATTTTAAGTCAAACCAAATGTAAGTGAAAAGTCACTCACTTTTCACTTACTCTTAAAGACTATTTTTATTTAGGTACATAACCAGTTGCTACGTTGCAGACGTTATATTTTTATTTAGGTACATAAAGGTTGACTCTCGATCTAGATCTCGATCTTGATGTGTAAAAAAACACTTTTATTGTGCCTTTTCTAATCTCTAGGCTCTATTTTTATTTAGTGTTACCTTTTAGTACTCTATAGGGGTAAGCCCCCATTTTCTAAATTGAAACTATAACTTTTATTTTTAACTGCTCTTTGTAGGTACTTTTGAAAGAAATACAATATTTTTTAGAGTAATTGTCGATTGGTTTCGTTTTGAGGTTAGCGTGCTTAATGTTTTCACAACTCATGATTTTTAAGCAAAAACAAAGCACACATGTTTTTTGTTCAAGTTCAACTCGACATAACATTTTGTTTCACGAGCACTTGAATAATTCCCTTTCAATAATTAGGCCAACTCTGTTTACAGTTAGTAAAAACTATCAAATTACGCGCGCTCCGTAACGTGATGTTTACGTCCAATCCTCGCAAAAAACATTACATACTAATAAAATTGTCAAACATGAAATATAGCCGATAAATCATATCCTTAGGTAATTGAATTTATTAATTTATTTATTTATTTATATTTAATGGTACAAAAGCAGTTATCAAATTACTACTTAAAAAAACTAAACTTAATTATAAAGTACAACTTATTAAATTTGATAACCAAAACAGAGTACACAGCATTAACCAAAAATATTAATTAAAAATATACAACGTCAAAACTATAGTTACTGTTAAATAAAATTAATTTTGAATAATGAACTTTTAAAACTGCAAAGATTTTGATGAAAAATATCGAGTTCGGAACAAACACCATTATAAAGATGACACATACGATGAAGTGGATTATTATGTGAAACTTTATTGATTGAAATTGGAATACTGAATAATCGAGGGTTTCGAAACATATGCTTATTAGTGTTGATATTTAAATGAATTAGTAGTTCATCACTTTGCTGGCCGTTAAATTTTTTATGGAGTAGGCAAAGGTCAGTGATTTTGCGCCTGAATGCAAGATTATGAAAATTAAAATGCTGAAGACGATTGTCATATTCGGGAAGAGTACGTCTCAAGCCATGTCTAATGCTTAATTGTCTTAAAAATCGCTTCTGAATAGACTCAACCTTATCAATATCAGTTTTATATATAGGTGACCACATAGAAGAACAGTAGTATTCTAACTGCGTTCTTACTAGAGAATTGTAGAGAATTTTGTATGAGTCAAGCAGTTTAAAAGGCTTAGCTGTACGCATTACAAAGCCTAGCATTTTACTGGCCTTGCGTGCGATGTTACCATAATGAAATTTATAAGTTAGCGAGGAATCAAACCATATGCCTAAATCTCGTAGTACTTTAACCTCTTCTAACTTGGTACCATTAATCGAGTAATTAAAATGTAAGGAATTCATTTTTTTTTGTAAATGTGTTATATTGACACTTATTAATATTCAAAGATATACAGTTAATATGACACCATTGGGTAAGAAGATTAAGTTTGTCTTGAAGATCACTGTCCTCAATGCTAGAGATCTCAGTGTAAAGTTTGATATCATCAGCATAAGCTAGACATTGACAGGTCATTATTTCCAGAAGATCATTAATAAACACCAAAAAAAAGGAGAGGACCTAAATTTGACCCTTGGGGAACTTTTGATGATGGTTCAAATGGTATGGACTCAAAACCATACAAGGCTACCAATTGAGTGCGATTCTTCAGATATGAATTGAGCCAGCGATGAAGATTGCCATGTATGCTAAGGTGTTGTAATTTATTCAGGAGTATATCATGGTTCAAGCAATCAGACGCTTTAGCAAAATCTGTATAAATTGAGTCTACCTGTGATTTTGTATTAAAAACTCTGCATAGGTAGTTGGTGTATGTTAAAAGATTAGATGCAGTTGATCTTCCACTAACAAATCCATGTTGATTGGAACTAAGCCTATGTTTAAAATGGTTGTATAATGGATCGTAGGCTATGCTTTCAAAGTTTTTTGCGAAGCAGTTTAAGATACTAATGAGCCGATAGTTAGTTACATCAGATTTATCACCAGATTTGTGAATTGGTGTGATTTTGGTAATTTTCTACAACTCTGGGAAAACACCCTCTTTCAATGATTTATTAAAAACGATAGATATCGGAATAGTTAGCGCAGGAGCACACATACGAATGAAAATTGGTGGGATTCCATCAGGTCCACTGCCTTTTTTTTATATCAATTTTATTGATATGTTTAAAGACACCATGTTCAGTGAACCCAATATTACTTAATGTGTAATTTGAAGGAGGAAAATTTGGAATGTATGTACCACTTGTTGGATTATTAGAACTGTAGACTGAAGAGAAATATGTTGCAAAAAGGTTTGTTATGTCCGTTCCGGAGTTAGCCGCACAATTTTTATAATTAACTGATATAGGAATGTAATTAGTGATCCGTTTAGCTTTAGTGTATTTCCAAAATGCTTTTTACATTATCTTTAAGGTCACTCTCAATTCGTGCAATGTAAGACTTAAAACACTGATTCATTAAAAGCTTAGAGCGAGTTCCGTTGATACGCATAATCATCGTAGTCACGAGGATTATTATATATTTTATATCTGTGATGATATTTATTTTACTCTTTCAGTGTTCTGTGATTTAGAAAACCATGGTGGATAACGACTACTTCTATTTAAAGCGGCTGGAGTGTGCTTATTAATAATCGTCCAGAGCTCATTATAGAATAGTTGTAAAAAGTCATTACAGTTTAGTAATTCTGCTTGATTATGCCAGTCAATAGAATTAATATCTGTTGTGCATTTTGCAAAGTCAGTTTTTCTAAAGTTTAATTTGGGTAAAAACTTACTACCTTCTTTTAGAATTTTCGTATCTACTTTTATTAGAAACTCAAGAGAAGGGTGGTACTGGTCTTCCGGACTAATAGGGAAAGAGCGAGTTACATTAAACTGCCCAATATCAGTTAAAATTAGATCAAGCCCATTGTTAGTATGGTTGGGGATATTGTTATATTGCTGAAAGTCTGTCAAATCCATAAAACTGCTAAGCAAAGATAGTCTTGTGTTACCCGTGATAACAGAACTTATATGGTATTTTACCCAATGAGTATTAGGAATATTAAATCTCCCATAATTAAAGTTTTGGTGTTCACTGATGATGATAATATCATATGAGAACATCTATTTAAAAATATTTCGAATGTATCATGCACAATGTAAGAAGGAATGTATACTGCACAAATATTTACAACTAGATTTTTTAACTTTATACGTATCCATAAGTCCTGTCCCTGAGGGCTCACCTCAAAGTCAAGATTTTTCGATAAAGCTATTAGTACTCCACCGCCATGACATTTACTATATTTTTCTTTAAAAATAACATCACGATCGCGCCGTATCACTCGATATCTTTCATCAAACAATTCAGACGATAATATAGATTCATCTAACCAAGTTTCACAGAGACATATTACATCGTAGTTATTGCATAAAACCGATTTATGTACATCCAAACATTTTTTTCATACCTCTTATGTTTTGAAAATATATTTTCAAAGCCATTTTGATGAATTAAATATCCAAAAAATAAAACAAAATATGAAAAGAAACGGAAAGGAAAACTAAACTAGTCTTTCCAAGGACTGACTGTTCTTAATAAATATATAGCAGGAGTTCTCATCCTTACGGACATAAATATGTCCTTCACGGACCCACAAAAATTTGTATTGCTTCTCCTTGGCCTTTAGACGTGCGGCGGCGTGCAAGTTATTCACAGGCGAAAGATGCTCTCCAACAAAGATCGCCGAAGTCTCCCCAGGGATGGCCACAGCACTCGTGTTTAATCTGTTATTGGGGTTCGATTTATTGTACTGCGATACAGCCGAGATAAACTCGTCTCGGCATCTCAAACTTTTCAACTTAGCAATTATAGTGCGTGGTTTCTTGCTTTCTTTATTGAATTTGGCAACCCTAGTGACCTTCAAAAGGTCACTGTCCTCAAGTTTGTATGAAACGCTATTAGCATTTTTTTTCAAATCTCACATACATTTTCAGATCTTACTTCATTCGCACCATGAATTTCTACATTGCTTTCCCTCGTTTGCTGTTCAAGCATATTGATTTTGTCAGTCAATTTGTTTATTTCCTCACGATGAGTAGTAAGTTGTTCATCATGGTGTAACCGAGCTTTGTAAATCTTTCAGTCGCTCTTCCATTGGCGAAACAACAATTATCATTTGTTCGTGTATTATCTTAGGTAGCTCTGCCTTAAGCGCAGTCACAATATCGTTTTTCAGGGCCATGATCTGTGAGTCGTTATTAACTTCTAGTGCCACAAGGACATCATCATCATCGTCACCGTCGCTAGTTTGGCATACCAAGGATGGTGCTGGCTTAATAGGTGTACTCGAGTTATCACCACCCCGCTTAATCTTAGCACAGCAGTCCGGAAATGACCACCCTTCAGCAATTCGCTTCGATGGAAGTGCTTTGCTACCCTGATAATTGACACATATCTGGTGAAAATCGGATTTACATTTCGGACACTTAACCCGATGGCGTTTTATTTCTTCCTTACAGCCCCCCACATGTAAATGCCATTATTGTAGTGTATTCTTCAATGATTTCTTTATAAAACAACAAAAACAAAATATGAAAAAAATAGAGTGCAAAATGTAAGCCTGTAATGGGAATTGAACGAGGTTCCGGGCGAGGCGCTCTCTGTATCCGTACGTTCCACACACTAGACCACCGTAACAGATAACTGAGACGGCGAAATTTATGAGCAGGTTCTCCAGTACTTGTGTTTTGTTTGCAATTGTTCTTTCTTAGGTTTACCCCCAAGTTAAATTTCTCAATCGTAAATTCACATATGATTTGGGTTAATTTACGTTTATTCACTGGGGTTTTTAAATGTATTTTACGAGACCACACACATATACATTTTGTTTACACTTTTCTATCAGTGATAGCTCGACAGTGTTCACGCTATAGTGACCATGGACGAAAAAAAAGAAATAAAGTAATTGAATAAGGATATGATTTAAGAATACTTAATTAATATTTCATGTTTGACAATTTTATTAGTATATAGAGTTGTGAAAACAATAAGCACGCTAACCTCAAAACGAAACAAATCGACAACACTTTGACGTTATGTGAGTTAGTACCATAATTTAAAAAAACATAATATATATTAATAAAAAAATAAAAATTATAATAATAAATTTATAATAAATTTATTAATAATAAAATAAAAACAATATTAATTTCATAATATTTATTAATAAATAAATATTATGTTTACGAAATTAATAATTACGTGTTTGACGAGGGAAGAAAAATATAAATCAATATTGTGAAAAAACGGAACGTTGCGTTGTGCTCTAAATTAATTGTAAATGTTTGTACTTTAACTGTGGATATAAATTTAACCATAGACAATCTGGTATAAACCAGGACTAACATATTTTTTTGTTATAAGACGTTCTAGGTTTACCGGTACTTGTAATCCAATTGAAAACATTTTTCGTATTAAGAAGTAAATAAATAAAAGTAACCATCAGCCTGTATTTGCTACTGCTGGACATAGGCCCAATGAACACCACAGCGCCCAATCTTCGGCTCTTCTCATCCAGTTTCTGCAGGCCACCTTCCGCAGGTCGTCACTTCACCTGGCAGGTGGGCGTCCTACACTACGTTTGCCAAGTCGGGTCTCCACTCGAGGACACGACTATCCCAGCGGCTGTCAGCTTTTTGTATAATTATACAGGTGCGTTAATGAAATTCACTCTTCGTAAATTAAACTAGTCTATCGTTTGTTGAGCACGTTTGATACAATACTGACTAGTGCTTTACACTGGCTATTGCCTTGTGTGCACAGCTCTAGTGACGTGGAAACTATCCGTTCAATAAAGTTAATTCTGTAAAATATTGAAAATGCCAAAGTAGTGGTTCGTTATCTGCGTCGCGTCACAGAATAAATAATAGTACAAGATCGCGTCGTAAAAATGGGCGTAATCACTAAGAAAAATTTGTTCAGCCCTTGATTATTTTTCTGGTTCGGCCGTTAAATAAAGTGTCATAGGCTACTTTTTTGTAAATCGGCAAGGCAAATGTCAAAATATGTTCAAAACTTGGTCCAATTTTGATAAGAGAGAAATCAATCGATTTGTCTTCATCGCAAGAGTGTCATAGGCCATTTTTTACCCGACCATAGTCGGGATTTAGCTTATGAACTTATGTCATATTTAATTATCTTCTTTGTAGAGAAGTTTTATAACTTAGTGCAATATTGTGTAAAATAGATACAAAAGTATATTTAAATTATAACTGAAATTGTTATTGTAACTTAAACAACAGTTACGCAATGAAACAGAATTACCTCCTGCTGATAACAGCAACGATATCCGGACTTGTCCATAAGGACAAGTCCGGATATCGTTGCCAGGACAGCACTGCTTGCAGGCCGCTTCATTAGCAGCATTTGTTCCACTCGTTACACGGTGCCTGCATGCTAGCTTTGCGCAAAGTGTTCCCGACGGCGACTCCACTTTGCTTTGTGAACTTGGAGCTAAACAGTGGAAAGAGCCTGTTGTTTTTAGTTGTTGTTTAGATTGGTTCAATGTAACAGGTAAATATTTTTATCTACACTCATTTCGTAAAATCTGGATTATAAACTCAAAAATGGTGGCATAATGATATACATTACGCACGACATGTCTCTGATAAGAAAAATAAACAAATTATAACACTGTTTTCTGAACTAAACGTTGTTATAATAATATTTTTTTACCATTAAAGCACCGGTAGGCTCCACACCTACGAGGGTTTTCGTCATTTATTATCAATGGCGGCACGTGTTAGACCGTATGCGCGCTAATTCACTGTGGACTGGATTTTGGTGCCAAAATTTACTTTACATTAGTACCTAACCAATTTTATGTGATTTATTATGTTGATCTAATGTTTTATCCTGATTAAACACGTGAAAACAGTGTTGGTCAAGAGAATTTGACTCCACCTGACAACATGGAACAGCAACGAACATGATTTACCGCCGGTTTCTGAAAGGCGTGTGAAGTACATATAATAATAAATATATGAAGGGCTAAGGGGAAAAATTGTCTAAGTCCATTTTTTCTCAAATTGTTTTTTTGTAGTCTATGGCCACAAAAATACTCATTTCATATTATGAAATCTAAAACAAGGGTAAAAACGCGTTGTGTAACAAGTTATTTATGTTGTATTTCTTCTTTAATAGTAAATAACTAGCTAAGTCCGTGACTTGACCACGTCTTCCCTACAAACGGAACACACTCGAGAAATGTCACATTGACGTTGACTTTGTTTGACCGTGAATGACGTTTGTTTTTCTAGATCTGTGATATAATGGTTGATAAATAATTGTTCTAAAAAGGTGTTAGTCTGCATTTATATAAACAAAATGAGATATATTATACCTTAAATTCACGGAAAACAGGCTCCTGGAATTTGCTCAGACGATAGCACCCTTAGTATGAATTTTCAGTTATTATTATTATTAGGCACATTTTATGCAAAAACAATTCCGAATACATATAACATACAATGGCCATATAGTTCGCAGAACCGACAACCGCTGGGGAATAAAGGTTCTCGAATGGCGACCACAAACAAGCAAGCAAAGTGTGGGGAGACCCCCCACATGATTGATCGACGACATTGTGGCCATCGCAGGAAGTCGGTGGATTGAGGTGGCACAGGATCGCTCGTCATGGCGCTCTTTGGGGGAGGTCTATGTTCAGCAGTGGACTTCTAAAGGCTGACATGATGATGATGATGATAACAATCAAAATGTCCTTTCAAAATCGTTCATTCTAATGTATGAGCATATTTCAAGTCCACCATAACAATGCTTTCAAAACTTAAATTGTCTACCCTGTAATTTTTTATAAATGTGAATTAGCTAATTCTTCCCCTTCATATGTAATCAGGGTTGATGAAGGATTTAAATATGATGTTTCATTAATACTTGGTATATTTTGTAGCTCAGTAGATATTCAATACCATTCAATAACGTATTCCAGAGGTTATCACTAAGTTTATTGGAAAAAAATGTGCAATTAACTAATTGCAAGTTAACAATCCTTTGACATGCGAAAAAGCTTACAGGAAACCCAAAATTGCTTCAATTGACGTTTAAAAGTAGATTTGACATTTGCATAAACAGGCTGTCACATGTGATTTTCAGCAACCCAAAATGCGTTTGACATTGGATTAACAGACTGGAGTAATTTTTTCACTAAGTTGCGTTCCAGAAACCTGGTGTAAATCAAATAAAATTGGCAAAATACCAGGCCTGAGTTTCCTTGATTTTGAGGATTTCCATTTTATTTTTGAGTTTTCAATCTCATGTTTTTTCCTTTTCAAGTGTAATCTAATATCTTAAGCTCTGTCATCTCTGAAATCTAATCCTCTTCTGTCTATTTTCAAAATATTTTTACAGGAATGTCGAATACTCAATAAGAAGTTATATACAAAAAGGTAGAACGAAAACATAAAAATAGAAAAATGAAAGCATGAACACTACAAGGTAAGTATACGTAGCATAGGTATCTACGCATAGCAAGCCTCAGGTGCAGCGCTCGCTCTGACTGCCACATAGGATGCCCTGTAATTATTGTTTCAATGAAAGGAAGTATTGTTGTTTTAAGCAAGCTAAAGTGCCATTGGGCTGGTCATATTTACCGATGAACCGTTCATAGTCGTTGGGGTGTACGAGTTCTCAAGTGTACGTGTAATACTAATAACTAATACTTACACTACGTTTAGGCAAACGTAGTGTAAGACGCCCTGTGGCCAGGGGAGTGACGACCTGCGAAAAGCTGCTGGCAGAAAATGGATGAGAAGAGATGAAGTGGCGTGCATTAGGAGAAGCCTAAGTCCAGCAGTGGACAGATACAGGCTTAGATTATGATGATGATGATGATTGTTGTTTTAATTTTTGTTAAGATAATAATGATGACAATAAAGCTGGCTGCGATGTACGCTACCTTCACATGGAAGCCATGTGCCCTGATCTGAGAAATTTACATACTCGATGTTTTTTTGTTTGTCGTAAGAGTTAAGCCGGCCTTACATTAGCTCTTTAAAATTCATCCTGCACCACCTTGCTAAGCAGTGATGTGGTACTACTGCAATGTAGGATTGAGGAATATTTATAGAAACAGTCCAAAATAACAGTTATGGAGGTATGTTAAAAGGATACGTTGGAACTGTTACGGAAAAAACCAACTGAACAATTATTTTGTAGAACTGGTTAAAACATTTTTCCCGCTGTTCTTTTTTGTAACGATATCTGAAAGTGATATCACTGTTTCAATTTTGAACAGAACTCTATTTTGCTCGAGGTAAGTAGGTCCAATACTGCACCATGTGATTTCTTATTTTATTTAAGTAGGTACTGTTTCTAAGCTCACATTGAGCGACTGAGTGTGAAAGACGGAGATCCAAAGAAAAACCAAGGTGGAAGACATAAGTAAACCTCAAGTGGTGATGAGAAGGACTCTTGGCATCTTGCATTGATGGCAGGTGAAGTAGGTCACTGATAGATTGGTGGCCCCGCATGGAAAATCGCAGCCGTAGAAGACCAGTGCAACAACGAGGGGTCGAGCTAAATTTGATATGACCTTGGCAAAGATTGTCTGGAAGCAGAGATGATAGTGTCAAGAGGGAGAAGGTTTATGCCCTGCATTGGGAGGATGAAGCTGACATTGATGATGATGATGATGATGATGATGATGATGATAATAGTAATTATTATAGCAACATCATCTAAGTAATATAACTACAACAAATTCAGTTTCATTTCATCATTGTCATAATCATCCTGGGGCATGCTCACCATCTGTTAACCTATAGGGCTGTTGCTTGTCTCACTCACTCAATTATTTCTTTCCATCGAAATGTTGACTGGAAGAGATCGCTTTTAGCGATAAGTCCGCCCGTTGTACTTTAGTTGTAAGATTGTTCCTATTTGTAGTATTTTTTTGGAAACTGGTGTACAATAAAGTATTTTCAATCTATCTATCTTGTACGACACAAAGCCCATAATAACATGTTGTTAGATAAAATAACTAATATTACACAAAAATAAGGTAGTGTACAAGTATCTTTAGACACCAAGTAAGTGGCAGTGGCAATGTGAAGAAAACATGGTCCGGCTTGATTCGACCTTGATGATGCCACAGGGCTCTTTCAGACGAACGGCACAATGCCGTCGACAGAGTAGCTGCGAGTTGATGGGCAAACCGCGAACTCTTCACGTGTCTGGAAATATTTTAAAACTAGCGACCCGCCCGCGACGTCGTCTGCATGGGATACAATTTATCGCGAAAAAAGCAACCCGTGTTCATGTAGGATATTGAAAAACAATGGAAAAGAAAACCACCTACGTATTGTATTCTCTTCGCCACCAACGCTGTTTATGCTTTTTGACAGACTTTTTATTTGTTTCCATGGCAACCATTCCTTACAGCAAGTAATCGAAATTTTCCAGTTTTCCCGTAGAAACTTACTATTTTTCGGCATAAAAAGTATCATATGTTTATTCCAGGGTATAAAGCTATCTCCATTCCAAATTTCACCAAAGTCCATAGCGTTAAAACTCGCCAAATAAACAAACGAACACCTTCACTTTTTCACTTTTATATATATATATATATATATATATATATATATATATATATATATATATGTGTGTGTGTGTATGCGGATAACGAACGACACCGTAGTGACTAGCGACCCGCTACAGCTCCTGTAAGTCTAGGCTTTTTGTAAATATTTATATGAATAAAAAGTATGTGCACCGCTCGTATCTCACCAACACTCCAACTTCTCGTGACCACGATCAATGCAACTTGATCGAAACGTCGAGGTAAATAAATATTAAGTTTTCAGCGCGATTAAGTCCCATTTAAGTATTTAACTATGTACTCCAGCGTCGTTGCACTATGACTAGCGACCCGCTACAGCCCCTTTATGACTAGGCTTTTCTAAATATTTCTGTGAAACGTAGTATCTTTGTTTGTTTGTTTTTTTTTTTGTTTGGGGATTTTTAACGCTAAAGCTGCCGATCCGATTGAAATTCTGTACAATATAGAGACCAACATAGAATATTTTTTATCCCAGAAAATGATAAGTTTCCAGGAGAAACTGGAAAATGTAGATTACTCGCTGTAAAAAACGATTGCCATAGAAACGCAAAAATGACTAGTCTGTCAAAAAAAAAACAAGAGCGTTCGTTGGTGCTACACTTTTGCATTGGTTTTTAACATCCTAGACGAACATAGGATGCTTTTTTCACGATAAACCGTAGTCCGCATTGACAAAGTTACGGGCAAAAGCTAGTAAATTATATTATTTGCAACCAGCAGTGCAAGCATGGATCTTATCGATCGATAAATTTACCGACTTTTATTAATTAAGTTTCACGTTAATATTAGATAATACGAGTTCAGTAGCACGGAACGTTCTTATCGACAACGACATAAATTCGATAAATCATTTTTAATATACAGATTTATATCAACAAAAGGAAGCATGAATCTTATTTTTGACAATTGTTGTCGATATAATGTCGGTAATTTTACCGAATTTATCGAATTTTATCGGCTTTCCAAAGTTACACGACAAACTTTTTTTTTGTAAATTCCTTTTCGGATTATAAGCCAAAACGTGGAGGTGTCAGAACATCGTGAGGCAAGTTTCAGGGATGCCAATGATCCTTTCGATCTGGAACAGCATTTTAAGATATTTATAAGGAAATTTCCCTCGCCCTCATTCAAGATGTTGAGGGCGTTTGAGAAGGAGTCGATCTAGTGGACTGCCTGCGCATGTTGTAGTATCTACTTTACATAATAATACCAAAATACTTAGTTACGTTTTTTTCTATTTCCAGAAATGATCTTTTGTTGTGATTGTGTCTAATGCTCTAATTATTATGGTACCTAGTAGGTACTCAGTCTAAAAAACTACCTGTATAATCATTGTTGTAGGTTCTATCACCTGTACGCTTTTTCACCGAGGGCAGTTGCACCAACGATGCATCGGCCAGGAATATAATATAGCACTAGGACAGCGCACTGTCAGACTTGTCAGGGAGGTGTCTCAAGCAATTGTGCAACGAGTTATGGCTAGTTATACTTTAGGTTAGGTTCAAGGAATATACTACTTTATGGTAGTTAGGTAGAATTCCAAATGACAGAAGTTTCTTCGTAACAACTCAAAATATTAAAAAATCTGGCAAATTGTGTCAAAAAACATTTTTTAGACTATTAGTCGTCTATCTGATATATGGTATAATCCACGAGTTGCCATTTTTTAAATCGATAAACTCGCGACGTGTTATCGAATCAATAAAATTTACCGAGAGGCTAGATCCATGCTACCGCATTTTGATAAAATTGATAAAAAAAAGAACTGTTTACCGGTCGATAAATTTATCGAATTTTATCGATCGATAAGATCCATGCTCGCAGGGCTGATGCCGGTTTATTAAAAAGTATACACGATCACACACAATTTTATACTAGTGGATCTGTGGGCTGTAGACCTCGCGTGCACAATATTTTTTTCAATCAATCTAAGGGTGCACATTAGCACCATCTAGTTACCTTATTGTAAAACTAACATTATAACCAAGGTGCTCCATCAATCTCTACCTAGTAGGTAAAGGGCTGATTCTACTGGTAGAAACCTAAAAGTGAGTAATTTACTTCATTTTTAGGAGCTCTTCTGCTACTCACGCCGAAGATCCTTATCAAATCTTCACCAGTTTTTTATGAGACTAACATTAAAGTTCTATCTTTCAAATAAAAAAAGAACCATCGAAATCGGATCATATAAGAAGAAGATAATCATTAGCTCCTTTTTTGCTCTTTTTTGGGGGAAGTAAATCAAAAATGCTAAATATTTTAAATAATTCTAAAATCGCATCAAACCTGTAGTCTTAGTTTCATCTAGATCAATTGAGAAATGCGACCTGTTGAGGAGAACAGAGATCCGGACAGACATACGAAGGCATTTATACCCAAGCTGAAACGATGTTTCGCTCGCACTTTGCGCTCGCTCAGTCAATTATACTTCACAAAACAAATTTATTACACATGAAATACTTTTGGAAATTAAATAAGGGGAGTTTAAGGAACGCAATTGAGAGATAATTGAACACCTTTGACTGCCGACGGAATAGTGGCGTTTCACTCCCGCCATCTTTTCATGCCATCTCACCACCAGCTGCTAGGTTCCGCCTCTTAGCGTGATATTCCTTGCAATATATTATATCAAATTTCATTTAAATCCGTACTCTACTTTCAACAAATATGTTTCTTCATATAAACTTTGCCATCCCCGTTCACCGCTTTAAAGATGAATTTTCAAATATTATTAAACAAGTGTTTTTATAATCGACTTCACAAAAAGAGACCGTGTATGTTTTTTTTTATGTATGTACGCTGATTTATTTGCATACCAAAAAAAAACATTGTTTGAAACCTTTGTTTTATACTCTCCAAGTGATTTCATATAAATTTTATCAAAATTGGTTCAGTAGTTGTTCGACAATAAATTGTGTTTTTTTTAGTAAATCCATTTGATTTTGTGTTTATATTGCCTCTTTAAGATTTCTAAACCGATTTGGATTTTTTATTTTGTTGTTGTTATATTCAAAAGAGTAAACTTTCAGTGTAGTCCCATATGAACTTCATCAAAATTGGTTCAGTTCTTTTAATTAGAAAATCTATTTGTTTTATAGTTTATGTTCTCTTATATATAAGGGTTTCTGAACCGAATTAGATGATGGTTTTTACTTGAGAAACAAGACTTCCAGTATAGTAATGTTTAAATTGAATCAAAATTAGATTAGTGATTTTAGTTATTAGTTAATCCAATTGAAGTCGTTTTTTTTTGTACCATAGTTTTTTGTGCAGCACTTGTTTAAGACTATATTTACAAAGTGTCATCATCATAATTTAATAATATAAAAGCGGTTGGTGCTTTGTCTAGGTGCATGGCCATTTGTTTGTCGTGAAACGTATACGCCACGTACAAATCGTGAGTTATACCGAATTAAAGATCACAAAAACATATGTTTTTCTGATTATCCTCTGTGCGTCCTGCCACGTTAAACTCCGTCTTTTGACAAACAATATATATTCGGTACATCATAGAGCTGAGCTGAATACACCTCTTGGGTACTCAGAGAATTTATCCTCCAAATTTCAAATCCCTACATCCACCGGTTTAGACTCTGCGTTGTCTGTCAATCAGTAAGTCAGTCATCAGGTACATCACGGTTCTGTTTTATAGGTTTACTAGTGACTCGCCCCGGCTTTACACAGTAAGCGCTCACATCGCGGAATTTTCTCACTTTTAGCATTTATATGTCGTAATTTCTAAAAAAAACCCAGCAATGAGTGTAATTCAAAATCATTTGCAGTAGTGAGTTTAAACGAAAGACTATTGCCTACTCACGTACTTGACAGACTTGTTATTATTTATTTTCCACGGCAACATGCCATTACGTTCCTTATACAGCAAGTAATCATCATTTTTGCATAGTTTTGATACCTTGAGTTACATTATTGCAATTTTCGTAGGGATCTCTAATTTTTTGAATGATGAAATATTGCCCATGTTACTCGCTGGTAATGAAGCATTTTATAAATGCAAGAATTTTTAAAATCAGTTTAGGATATTTAGAGTTTATACATTAAAACCAACAAACAAACATGCAAGCAATCAAATTTTTCCTCTTTAAAATATATGTGTTGAAGTTGATTAGTGTAAAAGAATATGTAGCTTATTATTGTTTATCTTTACATAAGTTAACATTCTATTGCCGTCACCCCAACTGATGTTGGTTGCAATTGACATCAATAAGTGCCGTTCGTCTGCAAGGTTTTGTAGGTTTTCTTAGCAAAATATTTAAATAATAACCATTTATTTGTGCTATTTGAAAATTGTGATTTAATGTAATGTGACAAGTTATTTTTTTGAATGACAAATGACGGTATTTTATTTGAGAAAGTGGATGCGAATATTTTCGAAAATTTGATTTCACCTAATTTGGTATGAAATGATCGATAATAAACTGTATAACCATAGCAAATGATTTATTTTTCCATGTGTTCTTTTTATGTGTCGATGACGTTGAGCCAATTATACCAAATAAGACCGCCCATAAGGTTTCATTTGGTATGATTGGCTCAAAACTATAAGAAAGGCGGAGCGTCCGGCCAGTAAGCGTAATTCAAAATATTTGAAGGCGGAGCTTGATGACATAAAATGGGCGTTTACTTACTTATGTCAAAGTATTGACGTAGGTAAGTTTTCCACATTTTCCATTGCTCGATTTATTAAATGTCTTTCACAAGCTTCTTGTATTAATAGCGCAATGAAACAGTAGATTATAAAATATCGGTGTCAATTTGAATTATGTAACCTAAACATTACTCCCCTCGTACTAATAATTTCTTGAGCGGATTTAAGAAAAGAGTCGATGTACATCTGACAATAGGCTAACTGCAACCTAGCTTTTGGCAATTTTGTGCTATTAAAAGATATTTTTTGATAATATACTGATAAGATCTATTTTTTAATGAGAAATATCAGTAAGTGCGGCTAAGAAAAACGATCTAAAATTTCACAATTTGGATTTTACTTTTTGTGGTGTTAAACAATTGAGAATAAACTGTATTACCATAGTATAGGATTTATTTTTCTTTCTGATTTTTAAACGTCAAACCTAGGAAGGAACTTAGCAAATACCTGCAGTTTCAAGGCTTTCTTTTTATAATGACTCATATAAAATAGGTCTAGATATCGCGTGATGTATATGATACATGTTGTTGAAACTTACGCTATTTTCAATAAACTAACGTAAACATTGCGCGCCTCGTGCTGATAATTTTATGAACGGATTAAACAAAAAGAACAATGCATGCCGAAGAAATTGCTAAATTCGACCTAAAAATTACTACTTTTGTGCTATTTTTTTAATATGCTTTGCTAATATACTAATAAGATCTATTTTCTAATGGGAAATATCAGTAAGTGCGGCTTAGAAAAGCGATCTAAAATTTTTCAAATTTTCTCGAAATACTTGACAATGAACTGTATTACCACGAGATACAATTTATTTTTCTATTTATCAAAAATATGTAGAAACTTAGTGCAAAACAAGCCAAATAAGTCAGATGGAATATTATACCATATTGCAACGTATTAAAATTTATTTTCAATCCGCATACCTCGCGATTGCTAAGAGGTATTTACATGAGTTTTTAAATTAAAAACGTGTTCTTGCATCTGCTTTTCACCTATTAATGAGGTTCAGATGTACCACATCACTAGCGAATGTCAAGGAGTAAGCGAGCTGATTTTTCTTAGGTGTGAGGAGGCTTTTAGTACTGGTACCTAAAACCATTACTCAAATACCTACGTGCTAAGATATAGAAAAGTTCGTAGGGGTATAATAATTGTTTGTTTGTCGTATAAGGTAGTGCTGGCCTCTGGTGTCAGAGTTTGTCAAGCCGCCCGAAGGCCTCTGACGTGGCTTAACGACTGCTATTAATGAATAACAGCCGGCTAAACGTGCCCTCCGAAGCACGAAGCGAGGGCCAACCGCACATTAAACTAAAATAACCGCAATTATAATAACCGCACGCGCATGTATGCGCTCAGTACTGCGCAATGTTAGATATAGCGCCACCCGATAATCTTCTGGTTAGAAAAGTCATTGTTGCGGAGCCTAGGATCGAATTTGACTGCAACTTAGATCGAGTTGGATTCTAAGTTGCACTATAGAACGTTAGGCTACCATCGCTCTTTACATACTCGATTGCTCAAACTTTGTTTATGTTTTATACAAGGTTGACTGCATATTTTTTATATTTATGGACGTTTGTAGTTAAGTTTCGGTTATAAATACTTACTTATGGGCACAGACAAATAATTAACTGAGTTTTATTTTTACATCAACGTAGATAATAAATCCTTTAAAGCTACCTGCAAATAAACAACATACGTGATCCTAATCCACCAGCGCAACTACAGTTATGGAACCCTTACTTTCTAGGGAACAGGTTTCTAAGAAATTCTATTACTTAACACCTCGAACACTGGCTTTAGCTGCTTAGCAGTGACGCGTTCAGTTATGCATTAGAAGCCCGAGCGGATCACAGTACCGACCCCTTTTAGGCATACATTAGCTATGATATTATTTTGAATATTTCACAATAAGACAGACGCTTCTTCAATTATAATAAATAGTCTCCAATGTTATTTCAATTTATTTTCTTATTATTTGTTTTATACAAATCACAGAATCTCTATATAGTAATTGAAACAGAATTTAATAAATCAAAACATTTGTTTCGTCTTAATTTCTAGGTTTTTATATAAAAAACTGAGCTGATATTGAGTATTATGGGGCATGCCCCGTGCACCCACTGGCTTCACCCACTGCACTAGAGTTGGAAACTAATGAAGAAATAATAGACAATCTTTGAATCAGTAAGTATAATATTTATTATTTCAGTCTATCACCCACAATAGGTTTAAAATACACTGTATCGGTGGCATAGAAATGACGAAATAACCGTCATTTGTATATGCTACTATCCATACTAATATTTAAAAATGAAACGTTGTCTGTTTGTTTGTTTTTTTGGGGAGCTTTCACGCGATAACGACAGGACAGATTTTGATGAAATTTGGAATGGAGATAGCTTATACCCTAGATTAAAACATAGGATACTTTTAATCCCGGAAAATTGTAAGTTTTCACGGCAAAACTGGAAAATGTTGATTACTCGCTGTAAAGAATGGTTGCCATGGAAACGAAATAACAAGTCTGGCAAAAAACTTCAAGAGCATTGGTGCTATACCTACTTTTATAAAATTAAAATAAATATATTCGGGACATTTCCACTCCAATTATCTAGCCCCAAACTAGGATACCCTGTACTGTATGGGCACTAGATAAAGGATAAACATACATAGATAAGAATATTACATCCATGACTCGGAAACAAACATTTCTGCTCATCACACAAATGATAGGACCTTGCAGGATTCGAACCCGCGACTGTTCGATTTCGTACTTACGATCTCTAGCCACGAGACCAACCGGTCGTCAAAACCACAAGGCGTCGTTTGGTGGTACTTTTGCATTGGTTTTAAATATGCGGGGGAAGGGCTACCCCCTGATCTAAGCGGAGACGCTTAGTTTAAAATTCAATATTTTTTTTATTGCATTCCTTAATGTACGAATAAGGTGGTAAACATAACTAATATAATAACAGATCAATAAGGACCCTGTTGGGCACAGCAACTACAAGAGAGCAGGAGTTATAAACCTACATTAGTTATACTTATAAAAGTTCAATTAAAGTTAAAATAAATTTAGATTCCTACTTTAGTTAAGTATATGTTTAATATTGTTTGTTATCTTTGAAGAAATCGTGCAAAGAATAATAACATTTTTTAATTAGAAAAAGTTTTAATTTAGCGACAAATACATTTTCTTTTTTAATTTCTTGTATGCTTTTAGGGATGTGGTTATAAATTTTAATCGACATAACATATGTGCTTGAGCTGTGCATTTTTAGTTTGGAGTTTGGAAGCGATAATCTTTCCTTGTGCCTCAGATTAAATGTGCAAGTAGATATGTCTTTAAGTTTTAAAGTGTGGGTACTTTTTTACAAATTTACAAAGTTCTAAGATGTATATCGAAGTAAATGTCAAAATTTTGTGCTCAATAAAGTATGGTCTGCAGCTATCAGTCGTAACAATATTCACCAAAATCCTAACGCATTTTTTTTTGCAGCATAAAAAGATCGTCTATTTCTGTGCTATTTCCCCACAGTATAATGCCATACTGTAGCCAGGCATGAGCATAGGCATAGTATGCAGAAAGAGCTGTCGCAAGGTCTGTACTTTTTTTCAATTCTTTTAAAGCATATGTAAAGCTACTAAGCTTTGATTTAACTCTTTGAATATGTGCTTTCCAATTAACGTTTGTATCTACGTCCAGTCCAAGTAATGTAAAAGAACTTACGCATTCTAAGTTATTGTTTTGGAAGTCGAAATTTATATCTAATTGTTTTCTTTGGTATGGTCGAAATTGCATAATTTTTGTTTATGAAAAATTTATTTTTAAGTTATGGTCGTCAAGCCAGTTCAAAACTTTATTCAAAATACTATTTAACTAATTATTTAATTCAGTTAAATTGTCAGGACATGGTTTGTCATTCAGTTTAATTGTTTATGAGAGAAACAGTCGTAACAGTTTATTAAGTAACTCATCTTTGGCGCTCGCTGGCCGCTACCGCGGCACGCTCGGTTCGCTCGCTCGGCTCGTGCGATGTGTAGTCAACCTACCTTACCCTACCCTACTTTTTTGCAACTTTTAAAAGGAAAGAGCAGAGAAGATAGAGGGAGAGGGAAGAGGAGGGAAGAGCAGCAGTTGAGTTGGTGCACCCGGGGATCGGTTAATAATTATTCTCCTCGGGGATTATTGGCTGTAGGCGATATCTGGCAGAGGCTTCTCCGCGTATCCCTCTGACACAGAGGGAGATGATTGATGAGCAGAGGGCACAGTGGATGAAGATAAGGGGGTCCGAGTAGCGTAACCACCAGGACGGCAGGATGAGAACCTTAGCAAAGAGCTTTTATCTCTGTAGAGGTTCCCATCTTGTGGTGTCGCGGGCTTAGCGGTATACTGAGTGGAGGGGGCTGTCCGCTCTGAACACTACTGAATATTGGCACGTGCTCCATGGCTGTTTGGTGCTGCACTGGACAGAGAATGACTGTAGTTTTGTGGTGCATGGCGGTGGAAATGGATTTGGAATGCCATGGAGCGGAGGATGGCGTTCATCCTCTGCGCTACTACTGGGTAGTCTGTCTCCACCCAGATGCTTGGTAGTAGTGCGGAGAATGTGACGTGGAGGTGGGCCCAGGCTTTGTTGCCCGGGTAGAGAGGGGAAGTCCTCAATGGAGGGCTTCGTCCTTGTGGTGCACTGTAACTTGGATAATTGTGGTGCATCGCAAGGTAGTGAAGACATGTGAATCAATCCACTCTCAACTTCTGTCCCTTTTCTTTCTGTGTAGACTTGTACTCTCCCTTTTCTTTCTGTGTTGACTTGTACTCTTGACACTGCTGTGGAAACTTTGCGGCAGTGTCAGGAGTGGGACTATGTCAGGAGTTGGAGAAGGAAGCAATATGCCCCTCCACCTCTAGCTTCCTCTGAGGCCTAGGTGGTGCACACGGAGGTATCTGACACCAGCATAAGGCATCGAGGTGGCGCGAACTGTGTTTCTGTGCGGCCATGGGGTGAAGGATAACTCTGTCTCCGCCCGACGGTGAGAGGGTCCTCTACAGGACCAGCGCCGTCGGGGCCGCGGACTAGTGTGAAAACGTACCCATAGCCCCAGCACAAGGCATAGTGTGGAACGTGGGTGTGGGTTTTAGTCGGTAAGAGTCCGTCATAACCACCTTGCTGCTCCCGCAGCTTGGTTGTATCCATGAAAATTAACAAAAGAAGAAAAAAATGATCATTCTTTTCTGCTTAAGAGAGGAAGGGGCAACCCGCTTTTCCCCAACCCCCCAGGGGCAACCCACCCCCTCCTCACCCCCACATAGTCAAATGCTCCTGCTAATTGCATTTCGTTTCAAATACATTAA
This sequence comes from Alsophila aescularia, assembly GCA_946251855.1. NCBI lineage: Eukaryota > Metazoa > Arthropoda > Insecta > Lepidoptera > Geometridae > Alsophila > Alsophila aescularia. Next base: position 21,846,849 of record OX276376.1, on the reverse strand, counting down.
AAAATGATTTAAAAAAAAACTACATGTCTCCGCGGGTACCAGGGGTAGCCCTACACCTCCCCCCCCCCCTCACTCTTGCCCCTTGATTCTATAGCTAACCCCAACATTTACTCTCGGTTGGTCGTATAAATAATTAAATTAAGGTTTAGATGAAACTTTGAATGAAAATATAATCATTAACCTAACGCCAAATAATTATTTTCAATCAAGCATTGCATTATAATCTGACCTGTGACTTATAGAGTTAATTTAGTAGGTACCTTTGAAGTTAAATTCTAATAAAAATTAAGGCGACATTTTCTCACGAAGGCTGTCAAAAAACCGCGTCAATTGAACGCTTCATACTGGAGCCACAAGCATCCACAGAGATATTAAAAAGGTAGTCGCGAACACTAATGCCAGGTACTCACACAGAGGCACAGAGCACAATGATAAGGGAGCAGCTGGCGTTGTCTGCCTGTGACTTGTCGTGCCGCTTACAATAGCCTGGCACGACCAAACATAATTCAGCCTCAATTAAAATCCGCCCGCATCGCACAGACTCCGCTCACGCACACAACCGCCAGCTCAATTTTAACGACGACAGCCAGTTTTATAAGCGGAATAATTTCAGGCTGTCTCGGATATTACCGTCGTCGCGAGATTCGCGTAATAAAATCTATAATGACGTGACATCAAACAAATCACGGCTTTAGCTAATCTTATGACCTCTTTAAGCCGTCTGGAAATTTCATTCTTGCGATGAGCTCCGGATAGATAGGCAGTTTTTATTCCGTCCGCGTAGAATGGCCTTGTTTTTGACTTCGTCAGCGTAGCTACACTTAAAACACTGAATAACTAATGTGGCACGTATTTAATTGACCGAAAAATCAATTGTTATCTGGGATCTTAAAACAAGCAAAGAACAACACTTATTTGTAGTAAGTAGTATTGTATATAGAATGCATTGATAGATAGCTTGACATAATAATATAGAACATATAATTATGCACTTGGTATGGTTTTGAACTACACGTTTACACATTCACCCACTCTATGCTACGATCCATACCAATACATAAAAGTAAATCGTTGTCTGTTTGTTTGGGGAGCTTTCACGTGATAACGCCTAGACGGATTTTGATGAAATTTGGAATGGAGATAGCTTATATCTTGGAACAAAACATTGGATACTTTTTATCCCGGAAAATTACAAGTTTCCACAGGAAACTGAAAAAATGTTGATTACTCGCTGTAAGAAACGGTTGACATGGAAACGAAATAACAAGTATGTCAAAAACATCAAGAGTATTGGTGCTATACCTACTTTTGCATTGGTTTTTAATATCCTAGAAGAACATAGGATGCTTTTTTTTGTTTTTTTTTGCGATAAGCAGTAGTCCGCGTGGACGAAGTCGCGGGCGGGAAGGCTAGTTACTTATAAAACCTTCGTCTTAATTATTTTTGATCCTTTGACAATGGAGAACGAGTCACATTTAGATAGATATCTAATAAACCCTAGCTTTAACTGCTACAATCTGCTACACAAGGAAAGCTTATAAAATGAATAAAATACCATACACTCAAAATTGGCTCCACGATATTACATTTCCTAATACAGGGATCTTTCGGAAATATAATCTTAAAGTCACAATGACCGCAACTGTAGAGTTCAAAAAGCTTTTTCGCTGGAAAATAGGAAAGGAACTCGACAGCAGTTCACATAAAGCTGAGCACGTTCTCTAGAATCAATACATAGGAGTCGGGAGTCTGTGGCCGCCATGATTTTCCATTTATTAGACCTATTCTTGGAAGTCCTGTCACGTTGATAGTACTGAAGTGGAAGCCTGTTCTTTGCGTTATTTTCGCTATTATAACGACAATTGACAATAGTATTGAGATCGCAGTGCTTCTTTACGTGAGCTTGACTGCTTTTGACCTGCTTTTTTCTGTTGTTTTAATCAAATTACAAAGTCCACTTTACTCATTTATGAATTAATGAGAAACACTAGCAGGCAATTTGTTTTCGAAATAGCTATACGTTTCATTGTTAGTTTATTATGGACATTATTCCACCGTGGTAAACTTGAGAAACATTCTTGTTTCACTCTGGAATGTTGGATGTATCCGGACAAGAAACTCATGTCCAAACAAGGAAGAGCGGATACGGCGAGCTAACGTGTTTGCTTTGATTTCACCTACGTATCTACTACCGCAACGGATAATCTTGTAGAGTGGAACTACGAGGCTACAAGATCGCTACGATAGTGCTACGAAATCTGAAGCTCGCGTGGGGAAGAAAACACGAGAACCGCGTAAGTTAGTGAAGAACTAACTTGTACAAATTTCATGTGTTTTTCATGACTTTCAATACATTTAAATTTCTAAAGTTATTTTTAAGTTATGTAATGTCAATGAAACGAGATTTATCTACCGATAAATTTTTCGTCTTTCAATGTCAAAACTCAATAAAAAAATGGGAAAAAAACTGCACGGCTCTTATTTTATCATGGAACTAGTGGTTTCGCACGCATGGTCATTTCTCTAGGTTAAAAGTACTTTAGGTACTATTCCAAGACCTAAAATACCAACATACCAACATTTGATCAAAATTATTTCAGCCGTCAATAAGTTTTTATCGATTGCTCGGCTTCTACTCATTACCAAGTACCCCAATTTTTAAGTCAACCCCTAAGCTATCCAATAGTGAAAACCGCATCGCCATCTGGTTAGTAGTTTTTACGTGATGCATGAAAAAACATACAGACAAACAAACAAACAACCAACAGACAAACAGATAGACATGATAATTAAAAATGTTCAATTCTTGTTCAGTAGCTTATTTTAAGTACAGACTATGGGGCATGCCCCGTGCACTTACTGGCTTCTCCCACTGGTGGGTGCACGGGGAATTTCCATTTCCCCGTCCACCCACTGCACTAGAGTTGGAAACTAATGAAGAAATAATCGACATTTATGAAGAAAAAAAAACAACATGTTTTGTAATTAGGTAACAAGATATTTTAAAGTGACAGATGTCAAAATAATCGTCAATTATGAAGAAAAAAAAACACCAAGTAGTATAACTAACTAAGTAGTAAGACATTTTAAAGTGACAGATGTCAAAGTGACATGTCAAACTTCAAAGTCATACGTCAACACCTGACAAGATTTAATCGATATCTTCGTTTTGGATGACAGCTGTCAAACTTAAAATGGCTATAACTTTAAAACTAACGATCCTGGACTAGTAGTTTATTTACAGAAGTGATAGATCTCATTGAAATCTTCATTTTGGATGACTTTAGATTCAATATTTTTTGGACAATCTTTTCTTTTCCTTACTCGTTAACGCTTGCGTAATATTAGATTGTCTACGCCATAGAGAAGAATATTTTTTCTTTCCCTCTTGGTGGTCTACAACTCTTACTTCTTTCTCTTGCATTTCTCTTTTTTCTTTTTCTCTTATTTGTATACTCCTTCGTCTACACGCTCAGATCGGCTATTTTTTTTCAGTGATTATTTACTACAACTTTTTTGAAATTACCTAACAATATTGTATTAACGTCACAAAATAGTGTAATTACTAGAACAGTAGTAACACTAAAACTACTTTAAAAAAACATCTTACGCCTACCAACATGAGTTTTTTTTTGCCAGAAACGTTTAATCGGTATTGCGGTTAAACAAATTAAAACTAAAGACATGAAAGTAATTTAATTTTGTATCAGTGAGAACAGAGCGACCTCTCGATAAATCAGCGGCAAGTATGCCAAACTCACCGCCGACGGCGCTCCTCGTAGTTTGGGCACAAAGGAACTATTCCAGTAGTTAAACAGTCTTTGTGTTCCAGACAGATTTCATCGACTTTCTAGCTTACTGGGCAGAGATTGAGTCGACTTTACTGGTGTCTTAAAAATTACAGTTTTTTTTGTGATGACTGATATCATTTATCACCTTGGACTCTGACCTTCAGAGAGAACAACTTTAAACTAATTGTGCCCGTAGCTTTGCCCGCGTGGTCTTTACTCTGGGTTAAAAGTAACCTATGTGTTATTCCAGGGCAAAATGTACCCATAAAGTACAATATACTATTTCATGGAAATTTGTTCTGCCGTAAAATAGTTGTTTATCAATTGCTCGGCTTCTCATCTGATTCAAATACAAAGTATACCAGCTTTTAAGCCAAAACCTCTAAGTTATCCATTGGTGAAAACCGCATTACAACCGGTATAGTCATTTTTAGGTGATGCGAGAGCATACAAACAAACAGAAGGATTACAAAAAATCAATGCAATTACAAAAATCTTGTTCAGTAGCTTATTTTAAGTCCCTTATACAATTTTTTTATCCGTCTCATTTTACAGACTTTTTGTTGCTTACTGCTTTATTATAAGTATATATATAGAAGATAAATGTAAATACAACGTACCTACCCTTTTCAAAAAATGTGAACCTAAGTATATCATTCTCAAAACAAACGGCTCGGAGCAACCGCTATAAATACCGAAGATCGGTATATTACGGAAGGAAAAAGCAACATTTTACCTTTTTTTTTCGATTAAAAAGGCCATTTTCACACCGTACAACAAAAGAAACCCAAATAAATACGGCAGAATGGTCGTAAACATGATGCAGGAAGTCTGAGGGCAATTTGTCTTCCCTAAACAAGGCTAAATAATTACCGTACAGCGAAAGACTTAGTCGCCACTTTCACTTGTATTAATTTAACTGTTTTAAGTTTTATTCTTATTTGAAACTTTTCAATCGTTTCGTACCGCAAATTCGAACGCACACAACACTTTCTTTTATGTCTTCCATGGAGGTAAACAAACTAGTAGAGTTCAAAAAGTATTTAAATAATGCCAAAGGAAACTTTTTATGAATCAATGCAATGGTAAACAAAATACACAATTTACTGATTTAAAACAAAATACTCATAAAAATATGCAAACATATAAAATAATGATATATCAAAGGGAATTCGATTAACCCTTCAGTGTAAGGTCACCACCGCTATTTCCGTTTCCTTTTGTGGTGCGTATATCGTCTGAGCCGTACATCATACTATAGGATTGCCAGCATAGGTACTCATATAAAAATGTACGGACAAAGTACGCTTGTGGAAGAAATAAATATTTACTTAGTCTTTCGAATAAAAAGTATTCACAAAATTATTTAACTTCCAGATGAACACAGAGATACAGGTAGAAGTAGAGGTGCTCACGGAATGTATAGCATTAAACCTTTGTATGAGTTTCGAGCAAATATTGTTGTTTATACGCTTCTGTAAGCGAAATTTTGTAATTCAAAACCAGTTAGATGGTTCTTTTTGTTACGTATTTGTTGGATGAAACGTGGCCACGCAGAAAGCCTCGTGTCTATTGACTAAGACAGAACAATCGCTTCGAACGTGAATTGAAACTGACATTGTTTCAACGTTGAGCGTTAGGAACTCATATTTCCCCTTTGAACTCGATTGTACCGATGACGAGGAGACAGGGGAGAGACGAAGGGCGAGGCGAAGACCTATTCAAATCCGGCGTCCCGGCGGGGCCGCCAGACCGGCGCGCTTCCGACTCCCGGCTCCCAGATATTGCCGTGAAGACATCTGCGGCCATCCGCAAACCCAATTTAATGCCTCACGAAATCTGGACAAAATAAATGGAAAGTATATTCTCCACCCCTTCGCCCAACCAACAATACCGAAACACACCCACTCATAAAATAGTCAGCCGCTTTCGACGACCTTTTTGTATAGCCTCTTACGGAATATGTGAGGTGGAGTTTACTCGAAAACTTCTTTATTTAATATTTAAAACTTCCAAACAATGGTTCACTAGGTAACGGAATGGGGACTAAGACCGTCGGTAGAATATCTTTAATAAGAATTGTGACACCTAAAGATTCTAAAGAAATGTTATGAATTATTTGTGATGGTTAGCTTTGAGGTTTTTTTTTAACTGTTCATTTCTTTGATTAGGTAACTTCTACAAAATACAACTAACTACTATAAAATAAAACCATTTGATAATCTACATTGGTTTATAAGTAGCCCACTACAGCGCCAACTGCAGCGTACTCAACAACCAGGTGGCATTGCATGATTGCACAGCTAAATTACAATGCTAATAACTAGCCTAAAAGCTAAAAATCGCACGCCTGCCCTGCCAAAAAAGAGATGCCTATAAATTATATACTGTTGGAATGTGCTTATCAATTTGATACTAATTATTAATTTATCAATTATTCACCTTCAATTTGATACCCATATTGTAAATGTAGAAGTTTTAATTTTTTTTTAATCTTAATATCGTGCCATACTGCTGCCATATTAATTTTTTCAATAAAATATATAGCTTATGTTATTTGGGGGGATGTAAGGATTCTAATGATAGCCCATACGTCTAAATCTATTCAGGCATTCAAAAGTTATGGTGGAAAAAAGAAACTCACATACAAACATACATCTCCCGACACTTCGCTTGCTTGTTCGTGGTCGCCATTCGAGAACCTTTATTCCCAGCGGTTGGTTCTGCGAACTATATGGCCTGCCCATTGCCACTTCAACTTGCAAACTCTGAGAGCTATGTCGGTAACCTTCGTTCTTCTACGGATTTCCTCATTTCTGATTCTGTCACGTAGTGAAACACCGAGCATAGCTCTCTCCATTGCACGCTGGGCAACTCTGAGCTTTTGTATGACACCAATAGTTAGCAACCACGTCTCAGTGCCGTATGTCATCACTGGCAACACGCACTGATTATAAACTTTCGTCTTGAGGCTCTGCGGTATCTACGACGAGAAGATATGGCGTAATTTCCCGAACGCTGCCCATCCGAGTTGGATTCGTCGAGAGCCATACTGCCGTCATATAGACTTTTTTCAGAAAAAAATATAGCCTATGTTACTCGGGGGATGTAAGGATAATAACGATACCCCATACGTCTAAATTTGTTCAGGCATTTCAAAATTATGGTAGAATAAAGAAACTCACATACAAACATGCAAACATACAAACATACAAACATATATGAATGCTAAAAACTGCTATGCTAATAACATTCATTTTTTTGGGCAGTCGTGTAAAAAATAACAATCCTTTTTTTGGGCAGTCGCGTAATAAGCACCATCATTATGGTTAGGTTTCTAAAAAAACTCTGCCAGTTGGTACGACCCAACATGCATTGCCTCGCTGGCGGCATTGCCTCGCTGATTTGCAATGTTAATTCAATTAGCCAAACGAGTACATAACAGCATTTTGGTCAAGGTTTTTGAGAAAATATAAACTTCCTGCAAACCCATAAAAATACTTAACTCGAAAAGATGAAATAAATTTGCAAACCGAAATTCACACCGCTCACTTGATACCGGAAAACAAATAAAGTCCCTCTCAAGTTTATCAAACAAGTCTCGAACAGATTAACGAGTTAATTTTACCGTAAATGAGAATCTACGGTTGCTTTATCCTTTGTTTTGGGGGAGGTGAAAACATTTTTTAAATGTAATTCCAGAAGCGTTCTGCGGGATGGCATGCGCAGTCTGATTCCCGTGAAATCCACGAGAGGATTTCCAAGGCGCGACGCGTATTTTGGGGGACTGTGTAAGCGAAAAATTTAATTTTAAAAATAACTCGTAAAGAATCCCTGTTTGCGACGCTGCAGTGCCGCTAGAATCCACTCCGCTGCGGAACCGCGTAGTGTTTCCAAATACTTGTGCCGTATTAAGAGCTCTCGTATTAAAACAATGCGGAGGATTTATATGCTGCTTGGTAAATATTCACTTTATTACTTTTTCTTCGTGGTATTTTGATACACGTTGGCTTTTTAGCTTTGAGGTGTCACTATGTTTGTGAGGACTATAGTTCTCGTCACTAGTCTTGTTTACAACGATCATTTGCTGGCTTATTCTTAAAACGATCGCCTGGCGCGCAAGTGCTTAATGTATTTTTTTGCTTATCTGGTTGTAAAGCCCTGCTTAGCCTTACTTTGTTTGGATTATGTCTATTTATTATCTAAGTAGCTTATATTGGCAGAAATGTAACAAAATTAAATTTGTTTCGCACGAAAAGTGTTTTAGTTTCCTGTGATGTGTCAGCAGTTCTAGAAACACATATCAAATTTCATAATCCACAAGAAACCAAGAACATTTATTATAAAATGACAAAACAAGAAATTTTATGAATTCGGTCGACTAGTTGACTTGTTGTAGTTTTGCTGGATTTTCTTCGGGGTACAAACTATAACCGTAACTAAGCTAACAATGCACTAATATGTCAGTAAATTTGACTTGAGATCACTTTTAACTTAATCACCAATACAAATACTTGGTTTAAAGCAATAATAATTTATGAAGAAAACAATTTATATACGTACGTACATCATCAAATTAAGTGAAAAAACACGACTACCCTGCCAAAACTAACTAAAAAGTTTTATGCGAATAAATGATATATTATTGGAATGTGTTCATCAGCCTAACTGGGGGGGTATATAAGGATTCTAACGATACCCCATATATATAAATCTGTTCAGGCATGTTAAAGTTATGTTGGAATAAAGAAACTCACAAACATACATACATACATACGTACATGAACCCTGAAAACATTACACCCCTTTTTTGGGCAGTCGCAACAAAATATGCTTGCAACTTAATGAAACCATGAAAAATATTAAGTTATATAGTAGTTTTTATTTATCTAATTTACTTTTTGTACCAAAGTAAGCCTCCATCACTGACCGCAATGTTTATTTTATATTCCTGTCTATCCAAAGGTTGCATGTAAGAAATTGCTAATAGCGATAAGACCGCCTAATGTACAACATTGGATTTTATGTATAATTACTGTTATTTTGTTTTTTATTGTGATGTGTTCAATAAAGAATTATTGTATTGTATCGTATCGTATCATATCGTATTGTATTGTATTGTGTTGAAACCATTAGTAGCCCTGTTTTTTTTTTTTGCAAAACTCCCGAATTCTCTTACTAATGCTTTTTGTGTTCTCATATCGCTATAACTATATTGCAACTCATGCGGCTAATTGTTAGTCCAGAATATTAACAGAATAGTGTTGTGTTTAATGTTTGGTTTTATGTTGTTCACGGAATCTTTGTAGGAAATGTGTATAATCACCTTCATTAATATCAATATAACCTGATGGCTATCATGCGTGGTACAAGGTGTAGGTACGATATAATAAGTGAACGTAATATATCATCATTTATATTATGTGTGAACACAGCTAATTACTTAGGCAGAGCGTTATATTGATGTTAAAGAACGTAATAATTGAGTAAAAATTGCAAAAAATGTTTAGTAGGAAGAGTGTATGGGGTCTGGTTGTTTGGAAAAGTGAAAAAAGAGTAATAACTTTAATTTTGAGACTTTTGGCCAAATCTTTTCTTACACGTGAGCAATTATTATCCCAAGTTCCTAACGACCAAAATTACCAAGAAAAAATTGTAAGAATGTCAATAGAGGAAATGCTCAAACTTTTCTCCGTCTAAAGGATTATTCAAAAATCGACGGGTGACAAAGTCGCAAGCTTTTAAAAACTTTTAAGTGTTGCCAGTACTTTTGCAAAGGCACTTAAAGCTATTTCACGGAACAATAAGAACACTGAGACGCTGGATGTTTCACATTTCTGGAGACGAGCACGAGGCGGTCTAGTTTTATTTGCGAACACCACATTTTGCAGAGGCACATTTATTTATTTTTAGGAAGAAAATAGTTGCCATATGATAACCGTTCCTCGAGAGCAAGAGAAAGTTTAAACTTCAAATAGTGCACTAATATGAAAGCCTAGCTCACTCTAATGTTAAACAACAAGACATCCATACCAATATATAAAAGTGAAACGTTGTCTGTTTGTTTGTTTGTTTAGGGAGCTTTCACCACGCAATAATGGCTCGACGGATTTTGATGAAATTTAGAACGGCGATTGCTTTTATCCTTGAATAAAACATAGGATTCTTTTTATCCCAAAAAATTGTAAGTTTCCACGGAAAAACTGGAAAATGTTAATTACTCACTGTAAAAATCGGTTGCCATCACAGAATGGTCTGTGGTTGCCATGGAAACGAAATAACAAGTCTGTCAAAAAGAACAAGAGCATTAGTGCTATACCTACTTTTGCATTCTAGAAGAACATAGGATGCAATTTTTACGATAAACAGTAGACCGCGCGTACGAAGTCGCGGGCGGGAAAACTAGTATGTTTTAAAACTAAAACTACGGTCGGGTAAAAATAGCCTATGACACTCTTGCGATGAAAACGAATCGATTGACACCTCGCTTGTCAAAATCGGTCCAATTTTTCAGTTTGAACACAGATTTAAGGTATAGATAGGTACGAGACCTTTGCTTCGTCGTAGTCGGATAAAAAATAGCCTATGACACTCTTGCGATGAAAACTAATCGATTGACACCTCGCTTGTCAAAATCGGTCCAATTTTTCAGTTTGAACACACATTTAAGGTATAGATAGGTACGAGACCTTTGCTTCGTCGTAGTCGGATAAAAAATAGCCTATGACACTCTTGCGATGAAAACGAATCGATTGACACCTCGCTTGTCAAAATCGGTCCAATTTTTCAGTTTGAACACACATTTAAGGTATAGATAGGTACGAGACCTTTGCTTCGTCGTAGTCGGATAAAAAATAGCCTATGACACTCTTGCGATGAAAACGAATCGATTGACACCTCGCTTGTCAAAATCGGTCCAATTTTTCAGTTTGAACACACATTTAAGGTATAGATAGGTACGAGACCTTTGCTTCGTCGCAGTTGGATAAAAAATAGCCTATGACACTCTTGCGATGAAAACGAATCGATTGACACCTCGCTTGTCAAAATCGGTCCAATTTTTCAGTTTGAACACACATTTAAGGTATAGATAGGTACGAGACCTTTGCTTCGTCGTAGTCGGATAAAAAATAGCCTATGACACTCTTGCGATGAAAACGAATCGATTGACACCTCGCTTGTCAAAATCGGTCCAATTTTTCAGTTTGAACACACATTTAAGGTATAGATAGGTACGAGACCTTTGCTTCGTCGTAGTCGGATAAAAAATAGCCTATGACACTATACCTGTAGATGAATCGATTGACACCTCGCTTGTCAAAATTGGACAAATAGAGACTATGCTATGGTGGAACATCCACATTCCCACATACATATATACATACATACATACACTGTTAAACTCTTTACCCTTCCCTTGCTTCGCCGTAGTCGAGTAAAAATGCACGTAATCATCCAGAGGCTACTTCGAGCCAGATTAAACACTAAACAAATATACCTCGGGACTAACTTACAGTACATAATTTTGAATGATTGTAATAGTCTGGACAGCTTTTTAATTTAATGAAGTTTTTTTTCATTAGGAGGCTCAATTTCTCTTTATATTTATGTGTACACTTTATTTATTTTTATGGAGAAAGACTAATGAAACCGGGGTGCTCTTTGAATATTTTTACACCCCTTAGACCCAAGTTTTTCTTCTTCATAATGCTTAAAATGATTTATATTTCGTCCAGAAATTTATTATTCTCATTACAGTTCCAAATTTTGTTCGCGCACGTGACGGGTCCCCGGCGTACACAAGGGTCTTATTAATTTTCACTTTTTCTGATGTTCTCGGATAAAAGTACCTGCTTATCTAAACAGGAAAATGGAAATGAAATGAGGGAGCTTTTAAAAGCCAATTAATCGGGCATAAATAATTTAGTAATAAATCTCACGGTAGATACAGATTTGAAATTATTGAAAAATGTAGCTGTTATATTGAAAGCAGCTACATTTTTCAAGAAGAGATCAGAAATTATAATGTGAAATGTTTTTAATTCTAAAACAAGTTTCATCTGATTTTATGTGCTGTTTAAACATTTAAACTCAATTGTTAACATTAATATCCATATATATGCTAGGTTTTTTGTCGTATGTGGTAGTTTTGGTCTCTGGTCAGAGTTTGGCAAGCCGCTGACAAGACTACTATTAATCAATAACAGCCTAGATGTGAAATCCGCACATAACCTAACTCAGAGCCAAGGATCGAACCAGGATCTCGTTCAGGCTCAGAATTTCTAGTGCCCTAGAATGTCTAGTATACTATATACATTTTAGGACACTAGACATTTTGAGCCTGAACGCGGGATCTTTGGTTTCTAACTTGCAAGTATACCGCTCGGCTTCCATTAATTTTAATACAAAAAAAAACAAATGAAAATATGGAATAGATGTACAAATATAGATGAAACGAGAAGCTGAGGGCTCTCAAGCGAAGAAACACGTTTGTAAAAATGTATATGATAACATCTCATGCTTGCGACGTAGATATCTGTTACGGACATTATTATATGAAAATGGTTTAGCTCTACTGTGAAATTTACGTGATATTCTTAAGAGGTTAGGATTTTAACGTTGAGAAATGCAGAGATGTGATTTATGTTAGAGCTAAATTCCGCGGGCATGAACGATGCACGTTGGAATGAAAAATAGCGAAGAAATGTCACAGCTGAGATTGCAATGAAAGCGGAAGTGGTTCACAGAGTGACACTATAGAAATGGTATAGGTACGGGACTTCTGAGTTAAATTCAAATTCAAATTACTTTTATTTGCATAAATATGGGTACATGAGATGTTACTTTAATTATATAGAACGCCACATTTGAACCGTTAGGTGTGCAAAATTACATATACTCGTATTACATAAATTATTAAATGAAGGTTACATTTCCTTTGGTTATTATTTTCAAAATTACTTCATAAAAACTAAACACTACATGTACATATAAAAACGTCAAAAGAAACTTAAAAACAGAAAGAGAAAATGTCAGTTACGAGCTTTTATCTAACTCTATATCTGAGAATACAAACATTGTGATTGATTTTCACCCACTCCTCTTAAAAATGTTGCAAATTGCTCTATAATGTTAAATTATAGTATTTTGCAACATTGCAGACAACACTGTTAAATTATAAACATAAGTAACTATATGTATTGCATGGGTTACCGCCTCGGTACCGGATCTGGTCCGCATCGCCGTAGAAGTGATATATTAAATCCTCTTTTAATTATTCTCCATTCTTTTGTGTGATTTTATTTATTTCAGTCTTCTCTATTTATTTATTTAATCAATTGTTAATTTTATTTGAGCTTATTACCCTAATTGAAAATAAATTATGCTTTCGCGCATTGATCATTGGATTAATATTTTTAGGGTTCCGTACCTCAAAATGAATAAAAGGAAACTTTGAACTTTGAACTTTGTTGTCTGTCTGTCTGTCTGTATGTCCGTCAAGGCCCTTTTTCTCAAAAACGCGTGGAGTTATCATGTTGGAATTTATATCAAATAATCAGGTCTGCAATCCTTGGAGATGTGAAAAAATCGTACTTCTAAGTCAACACAAAGATACGACCGTTTACCTACCCTCGAAATGTTTGTCTCATTTCTGAACACCTCTAATAATATGTATATTAATGTAACTTATTGGATTCATGCAATAGCTAAATAGTTGTATTTTTTTCGTAGTTTTCTGTCGTATTTTGTGTGTATACCTAATAGTGTTGATCTGAAGATGAAATCAGATATTGCAATATAAAACATCTCGTTGTGATGAAGAATACTGCAGTATGAGCTTATTTTGCACAAAGCCAAATTAGATGGGGTATTTACAAATTAGATGGGGTATTTACAAATTAGATGGGGTATTTACAAAGCACTCAACAAGAGGCTCATTTGGGTTATTATTAAAGCATTGAGCATGTGACAAAAAAAACCTAGTGTGAAAACGCGCAAAGTAGCTCCTATCATAAACTACCTAACTATGAAAAACGCACTGCCGTAAACGGTCCTGTAGTTTCTACGTATTATGACAACTAACTTGGTCTAACTTGGTCAGCTATATCTCTTAAACTAAGCCGTGATAATTATGTAAGTAAATTCGTAGTAGGTTATATACTTACCTACAAATGTTCAAACTATCTTTTGTGAGTTAGAAGACATACATCATCACATCATCAGCCTATATCGGTCCACTGCTGGACGTAGGCCTCTCCTAACGCACGCCACTGAGCTCGGTCTTCAGCTCCCCTCGTCCATTCTCTTCCGGCCGCCTTTCGCAGGTCGTCACTCCACCTGGTTACAGGCCGTCCTACACTACAACTCAAGCAAATAGTAACATTAATGAATATTTCGTAAACGAAACCAAATAGTAAAAATGTGTCCATCAAATCTCATTATAATTTTAAAAAACCTATCTAAAGGGACAAAAAAAACCCACCCACTCGATAGGGAACAAAAAACTAACATTTTTTTCGTCTTTTCTTTTCAAACATTCCCAAAAAACACATTTTTTTCGTCAAATGATGCAGCGGTTATAAATATAAATATCTATACATATGACAAATTTCAGCCTTGTAGTATTAATAGTGTCTGAATAAAATGGCTGTGACATACAGACGACCGGACAGACGGACATGATGAAACTATAGTGGGGCCCTATGGGTTCCTTGTTTGACTACGGAAAGTGGTCAATTTAGATCCTCCTCCTTGAAGACATTTTTAACACGTTTTCTTGTTTGTCGTTCCGGGTGGAATCTTGCACTTCGAATTTCGAGAACTTCTCGGTTAGCTATCCGCCTAAACCTCTCAACAGGATGACCAAGCATTTTGAAATTATCAAATATCTCCGGGATTTAATAAAAGATTATAAATAGAGTGTCAGATAGATCTCAAGTATAATCTGGACAAAAAATTCATGGAAATCGGTTCAGTAGTTTATTTTAGCAAGTAAATCCGTTTTAAGTGAGTCAATTAGTTTAATGAATTATTTTTATCTGCACACAAATCTAAAATCATTCATTTACTTTACAAGACCATCCTCTACAACAACTTTTAAATTAATAAGAACACGAAATAATTAGAAGTAAGCTACGTGTGCAAAACTCACAATATGAATTCTACGAGGTGTAATTGCAATCATTTGTTTACGGGATCCCTTAAAGCTGCTGTATATACCGGCTTCGGATGTAAAGCCGGCACGATTCAATTTGCAGGTGTTAGTAAATGTACAGTAAATATACATGAGTTGATAAATGTCAAACGCCAATATGTCCTTGATAAATCTCGGCATTTGAATCACGCGTCAAGTCATAGTACAGGTTGGGTCAGCCCTACGCTCAGCGGAAGTTTTAGCTTCATGGTAGAAAGAAAGTAAACTTACAATTTCTGCTTCTTTTCGGCTTTCTTTTGCTTGGGTTTTAAGTCTGTTCATTTCCTGGCTTTATTAAGTTTGACGATTCTGGTATTTAAGTCCATTTCCAGTAAATTAAACCAATTAAATTGAATTAAAACTGCAGAACGACATCAAAATATGATCAGTTTTGAAAACACAATGGCCGCCATAATGGCAGATTGACTGATCTGATTGGTTAGTTTGGACGTATTGGATTTTGATTTAAAAGTTCCTCGGGACTTACTGTCTATTGAAATGAAACAGAGTTTATAAGCATGATTTTCTTATTGAAAACGTGGACTTATTAGAAACTGGAACACATCGCAAAATACACAATTATTGAAAATTTACTTTAGGATAAAAAAACATTTTTTGTGTGAGGCGGACATGTTGGCGTTTGATATTTATGTACTCGTTGTTCACAGTTCACATTGGTACTTCACATCTCGACAAACGTGGCGTAATATTACAACGTTTTCATGAAGTCACTTTATTGTTTGTCTGTCTATCGTTCCGGGTGGAATCTTGTAACTCAAATTCCAAGTACTTCCCGGTTAGCTCTCCGGCTTATTTCATAACTCATTGTCATAACTAGTTGACCTTTAATTATAAAAAAAAACATAGTTTATAGATTCGTTTCTTAATCTGCATTTGGTGCGTGTAATTCAATTTAATCGAAGTAATTTTTACATGTACATATAAGCTACTTTTTACTGTTGGTCGTTTTTAGCTACCAAACGATGAAAACTCCATCAAAATCCGCCCAGTGGTTTTCGAGTGTTGTGGTAACAAACAAACACGCTTACTCGATAGGTAGCTTGTCGTATGAGGTAGAGATAGAGACATAGATCGACTCGGGTCCGAATGCTTAACGTGCCCTTCAAAATAGGGAGTGATGTAAACACAAAGTCGTTGATGCGGAACTGGGGATCGAACCCGGTGATAATAGTGTTCTGAAAATGATAATTTATCATAATTACATGAAATTAAACGATTTCAATTACCAAATAACATCATAGCTTAACATTAAAATGGATTCACGCAACAAGATATCAATTGTGTATTTTATTCTGAACATGCTTAAATGGATATGGCGTCACATGTAAAATTAATCAGATTAAATCCATAGTCCAATTATGCATGTGAAAGGAGTAACTGCATTGTTGATAATCAATCCAGTGATTATCCAGTATTTGTCATGCAATTCAATATGAGCAATTTACTTCGACAACGCCAACAATGGTCGAAGCATAGAAGTACTAGGTATAAAAGGTACGAGTAGGTACCGACAAGCGCTCGTCCAAAAAGTAAGGCAAAAACTCGATTTATGTACGCGTAAGGACCGCGTACTCACGCTCGGCGACACACACACAAGTAAACAAATAATATTGCCAGAGGAATCACATGGACCTATTTCACCATATTTATTATTAATTAATATTTTTATGATACCGTATATTAAAGATTGGATGGTTACTAAATACAATAGAACGTAATAATTAAACCACATGGGTAGATAGGTAAGAGAAAGTTGATGGATGAGTTTTTGATTCGCGGACAATAGAATGAGCTTTGATATTATTGGATGACGGGATGCTTGGTGGAATAAAAATAAACCATTTATTTAAACAAACCGGCAAAATTCGAGTCGGACTCGCGCACGGAGGGAACCATCCTTTTTTGTGATATAGTTTCATATTATACGGTTTATGGATTTTCCCTTTACATTTACTTTGCATTGCCAAATTTCATGATTCGAGGTCAACGTGAAGTATCCTATAGGTTTTGACTCCCTTGCGTTTCGAGTGTTAAAATATAAGGCCTAACGGCCGTATTTTTTGATTACGTTGACTTACAGGTTTGATTTTGCATCAAAATCCATTCAGCCGTTTGAGAGTGAAGTAGGATGATGATGATAATGAAAAGTATCATAAGTGTTATTCCAGGGTATAAGCTATCTCCATTCCAAATTTCATCAAAATCAGTCCAGCCATTATCG
The DNA here is from genome assembly GCA_946251855.1 of Alsophila aescularia. NCBI lineage: Eukaryota > Metazoa > Arthropoda > Insecta > Lepidoptera > Geometridae > Alsophila > Alsophila aescularia. The sequence continues at coordinate 21,829,622 of OX276376.1, read as the reverse complement.
CGATAAAACTCCCCAAACAAACAAACGATTCACTTGTATTATATTGGTGTGTATAATCAACAAAAATCAACAACAAACGAAAAAATTGTTTTTTTCTTAACCGAGCTACATCAAACCATTAATGTATTAACAAAAGTCAATTCATAATTAACAAAACCCTTAAAACGGAGTTTCTTTTTCAAAACCTAGCAACACGAAACCATAACGGCTTCAGTCAAAACTACGATTTATTTTTCTGTTATGTTTGATTAATTACTCAAGAAATATAGGCTGTAGTGTTGTACTTACGCATGGTAACTGATCTTAGTATTTTTTATTTTTTTTATATTACGGACTAGGCAATCGTTTGACCACGATCTCACCAGACCTCACGATCGATTAGTATCTTTCTTGTGCTTTGCTGATTGGTTATGACACCCTTTCACTGCACAAATCGTAATTTTTAACAAAAATTCGTGAGCTTCTCTCTCGTAAATACGATGTCGAGCACTGACAAGTCGGCGCGATCACATAGCCTTTTATGGCTTAGGCTATGGTTGATCTTCTTCACTGTGAGGGCACCTACCTACCTTCTATCCCTAGTACTTCTATGGGTCGAATGTAATTTATATCTGAAATATTATAATATTTAAAAGCACTACATACATCGCCGCTTGTTCAAAACATATTATCCCGCTTCTTTAATCAACGATACGTCAATGTCAATGCAAGCATTCGTTGTCAACCTACTAATCACGCGTCACAGCGTTTCGTAGGTTTTTCACGGGCGAAGAGTTTCCGTAGTTTGACCGAATTACGCAATGTAACTTTGACAGCTCGCTCACTGCCGTTTATTTTTTTATATGAACACCCAAGAAAGTTTAAAAAAAAGTCTGAGTCTACAAAGCGAATGGTGGTAGCGTATGTGTGCCTGAGTGGATAATCTGAAGTGTTTTGGATACACAATTTCATCACAAAAGACTGCATTTTTTTTTTCTTGAGAACTTGAGAGAATTAACACGACTTACAAATAGAGATATTGCTGCGATGTGGCGGCCAATCGGCATACATTGTTGTAAGTGTGTGCGAGAGGCTTGTGCGTATGAGCGGATCAGCATATCTTGGGTGCATCGTTCGAACGTAGCTATGGTAACCCTTCCATCCGTTAGTAACAAACGTGTAACAAACCTTAGTTTCAAAAGAACAGTGTCAGTTTACGTCTGGTAGAAAATATCACAGTTCTTTACTAAAAGGAGTCGTTCCATAGATATAGGAACCGGGCAATAGTGCAGCATATGGCCGTAAACTGACAAGAAGAGGGCCGTTAATAGCAAGAGAGGTAGTGATCAAACTCAAGCCCATCTAATATATCTGAATAAAACCTAAAACCATTCCTCAAGAACGAACGTACTAAGGTATAGAAAAGTTCATAGAGGTATAATAATTGTTTGCTTGTTTGTCGTATGAGGGGGTGTCAGAGTTTGTTAGGCCGCCCGAGAGCCTCTGACATGCCTTAACGACTGCTATTAATCAATAGCAGCCGAGACCGACAGCATAACGTGCTCTCCGAAGCAAGGAGCTTTGGAAAACCACAACATAACTTCGAAATCAGCTTAAAACCTTCTTAATTGTAAAAAATACTGTTTTCAAGTAGGTACCATCCATGTTCTTACTGAGTTTGGACGTGACTGAGTAACAGTTCGGATTTTAGTTGGCAAGATCGGCACGACTTACTTTTTGAGCAAGGGCGTCACGTACGCAAGGTGCTAGGCTAGATAGTAGCTACTTCACTTAGGTCACAGAATAAATAATAGTACAAGCTTAGGTAGTACATGGACGAAATGTTTTGCTGTTCTGGATTAGGTTATTCATGGTGACCTTTGAAATTCAATATTGCAGCTCATAAAATTAGTTTAATTACTAAGTGGAAACTTTATAAAAATACGCTAATACTTTCCATACAATGTTACCCAAAGTTATTTCGATATCGTAATTCCCTTAACTGCATCATATTTAACACGTATTTCCATCCCTTATTGTATACATATCGTTCATCATCGTCATGAGACATGATAATGTGAACGATAAACGTTATCAAAGCGCCTAGCGTTCAATGAATTAGACAGGTACTCAATCATTAAAATGTATGTTTGTTTACTCATGCGAAACGTTTATACGCAAATCTTTGATTTCATATATTGCTCCACGACATACCATACGCGTGTTTATTATACCCGTAAATTGATACGGTGTATTTCAAAGTGATCTTTATGTCACAGTAACAGTTAAAGCCCACGACCCGCACACAGAGGCTCGTGTATTAAATTATACACATCTATCTACACTTATAATAAAGCTGCAATAAGAATGAAAACGTCTGTACAATGTAGATAATTAAAAAAAGGCTAGGGTACTTAAAATAAGCTATTGTACAAAAATATAACATTAACAATAAAACATTTCTGTATGTTTGTTTGTTCGCGCGTTACGTATAAACTACTGGACCGATTGCGATGTGGTTTTCATTGTTGGACAGCTTAGGGTTTGACTTAAAAACTGGTGTGATTAGTATTTCAATCCTATGCGTAGACGCGCGAGCAATCGATAAAAATATTTATGACAGCTGAAGAAATGTTGATCAAATGTTGGTATATTGGTATTTTAGATCCTGGAATAGTACATAATAGTACTTTTAATCTAAAAAAATGACCACGCGTGCGAAACCGCGGGCACAGCTAGCATACATATCAAATAAACAAATGTTTAAGAAGTCACAGCCGTTATCTATTTGAGCTACGTAGGTATGTAGTACTTATCCAATTATAAAGTCACTCCAAAACTAAAAATAAAATATTAGAAGTTCCTCTGTCATACCAAATCAAATTCTTCCAATCGGCCATTAATAATACAGAAATATGAGGTCAGCTCTGGGATCGGGTATGTGAAAATTTCCCTTGGGTTCGAGCTGTGCTTTAAATTTGTTGACCCGCTTATCTTCAGTGAACAGCTTGACTGTATGTATATTGATGTTACTTGCACCAAGTTTACTCATGACTGCATCTGTTTTGCCCGTAACTAAGGAATGTGCGATGCATGCCAAAGCATGCATCTTTCATCATCTTTAGATGTCTGAATTGGGTACCCCCAAAATTGAAATTATAAATTCTACATATAATGTGCGTATTGCACCGACGGTGACGTCACCTATGACGGCACCTTCCTTGGAAAATCACCATCATTTTGACGACCAGTTACTGGCTAGTAACCCTAACTACGAAATCATATGGTCGCGGGTTCGAAACCCATTGTGCAATCATTTGACGACCGGTTGGTCTCGTGGCTAGAGATCCTAGGTACGAAATCGAACGGCCGCGGGTTCGAATCCTGCAAGGTGCAATCATTTGTGTGATGAGCAGAAATATTTGTTTCCGAGTCATGGATGTAATATTCTTATCTATGTATTTTTATCCGTTATCTAGTGCCCATAGCACAGGGTATCCTAGTTTGGGGCTAGATAATTGGTGTGGAAATGTCCCGAATATATTATTATTATTATTTTATTATTTGTGTGATGAGCAGAAATGTTTGTTTCCGAGTCACGGATGTAATATTTGTATCTATGTATGTTTATTCGTTTAACTAGTCCCCATACTCGTAGTACAGGGTATCCTAGTTTGGGGCTAGGTAATTGGTGTAAATTGTCCCGAATATAATTTATTTATTATTTTATGTTTCATACATGCTTCCGATTACCGTGCCATCGCCGGTGCGGTATCGTTACCATCCTATAGAGAAAACGCCCATTAACAAACCAAAAATATCTTAACTCTATGTACAAAGTTTCAACCCAGTTCTAAAACAAAACACGCTCAAAATAATACAGAAGCCGTTTCAAAACTCTACACCAACGCCTTATTTACGAACAAGAGAAGTACTTACCCAAATAAACTGCAACAATGATACCAGAAGCCAAACGAGAGTTGAAATTTCAAACTCCATCGCATCGCGCAGAAACTACTTACGAATGAAACCACTGTTTTAATTAATCGCAAAATGGCCGCCTGGTCATTAAAATAGGAACGTTGATTTTATTTCATTTCGCACAGAGTATGCTCTTTGTGCCCAACTGGGAACTACTACTTTTTTTAAGCGACTTCAGAAAAGGAGACGGTTACATGTTCGACTGTATGTATGTTTTTCTTTTATTTATTTTTTGGATAGTCGGTCGCAGTTTTAACCTGAAACTGGGCGTTTACGTGAATCTAAAAATAATGTTTATCTACAGTGCTCCTTGCCTCTACGGTGGCTCTTGACTAGAATTTTGAATTGTTTCATGGGTGTGAAGTGAACCTTAACTTTATATTTTCATCGTCATTTACGTACTCGTACCTACGTTCCATTAAAACATTTCAGTAAAGTTAAGAAATTAATAAGTTTTCCATATTTCCAGGATATTTATATTATTTTTATTTAAATTATATTCCGGTGACATCGTGTTAGCTGCGTAATGGCATTATATACGTCATTTTTACGCCTACCTTAAAAAGTCCAAAGCTTTTTTCCCCGATACCATTATAATATCGAAAAAAAACGAACAACGGGGCCGTCCCATCTCTACCCTGTACAAAGTTAGATACTTGATGAATTGACACATCATCCGACTTGTAAAACTAAGGGGCTTTCTACAAAGATACATTCATACATTTTTTGTACCCGTCTCAATAAATTACCGAATAAAACGGAAAGCCAAAAAGTCAAGAGTTTTAAAATTATTAAGTATCAAACAATTGTTGACCGAAATTGCTACTTCAAAGAAGTTGCGTTCAAAGGCGACTGTAATTCACAAACCTCAGATATTGTCTTGGAAAATGTAGGCAAACCTAAATAATCAGATTAACCGTGATTCACAAGCTTTTACGACGCCATTAAATTTCCCTGAATACGCCAACACCATTTTAAGCAAGATTCTCATTCCAAATAAGACAATAATTAATCACACCCTGTTACTACTTACCTCATTCTATAAACAGTATGGGAGTTACAATGAAAATTACAGCTTTCGATAAACAGTCTTTTAATTACACTATTGGACTTCATGGCAATTTCTTAATTTACTTATACGAAGATGTCGGAAAGGTAGAGGGCAAGAGACCGAGAGGGAGGAGCCCCTTGCGTTGGCTGGTCACACCAAATCCTCAACATACTCAACATCTAAGTAGCAAAAGCCGTGTACGTTGCCAAATGCTAGAGCAGATGGCGTAACATCATAAGTGGAAAAGTGATACATAGTCATGTTCCCCCAGCTTTAGAAAAAGATGCAAGGAGCAAGAATATCACATGCAACAATTTCAAAGTAAAATTATGCTTAGTTTCCACGTAGTAGCCTTGATGAAATGTTTGCTTAACATGGCGAAAAACTGTAAAGTCAAGCATGTTGCGAGCATGAGTCAAATCAGATCACAATTTATACTACTTAACAGTTACATTCTTACGTTGGTTTTGAAAACGTCGTCGCGCTCCATTTATTTAGTCACGGTAACGGCAAGCATGTATTGTTTTGTTAAATTAATGCTTATAACGTCAGAAAGCGATATTAATTACCACCTCGTTTAACCAAATATTCACAAGAGAGAACTGCAGTGCTACCGTTTCGGTAATTACCACATTTATCAGGAACTTTCGCGTGAGACGAATTCAGCTTAATAAATTAAATGAAACAGTGTGTATGGCACGAAAGTTAAATTTTGTGAGAAATGTAAAGATAGTATAATTACATTTATGAGACAGATTAATTATACTTTTGGTAAATTGTGTGATAAGATTCATAGGCACGTATTTGTAGATGACATCACTAAAATAACATTGCTGTCATAAAGATCACGCTCACGCTGTGTGTAAAATAACAGTGAAATTTTAAAGCTCTGCAAATAAGCACCAGCGCTATGAACGAAAGGCTTAGCGAACATTAAAAAGTTCGATAAAATAAAATGATGTTGAAGGCACAGTTCTCTGCACGCTATATGCTTTAGAAAATTTTGCGTTCATGTTCAGCGCTACTTCGCAGTATCTTCAGCTTTTGATTAGTGATGGAGGCCGAGCGCTATATCAGTGCGCGTTAGAATCAACCAATACTGTGTCGTTTCTTCGCCCCGCTTTTCAAACTTCTCTGTTATGTGCTAATTTCTAGTCTCATGCTTCGGATGGTCACGACAGAAGTCTTCGTAGCCTGATAAACTGACCAAAAGCCTGCACTACCTCACATATTGGCGACTGAAATATACAGAAATTGCGAATTCTCACGACAAGGTTTGGCTCGAATTAGACAAATACAGACGTTGTATTGTGTGAAGTGGTCACGGGGTCGACATCGACGCAAAAAGTTTCAAGTGTGCGGAGACAGTAGAGATTTTCCCCCAATTTCCTTACATTGCGTTTGCGTCTCAAATCAAAGGTATTTTGCGCATACCACGTAATTGCAATCTCCGAAACGAGCACGTGCTATAAGAAAGCAATATTAATATCCCGTTGAAATAATCGAGACGATGTTATCACGGGGCATATCCACAAATTACTAATTCCATTTATTAGTAATGATCGTACCTTTTACTTTGAAATGCTTAAAGGTCGAATGACACCAAGCTTCAATGAATTTTTATTTTACTAGAGGAGAGTGCGAATGTTAGAAATCTATTTATAAGTGTGTAATTAAATTGTATTTAAAAGAGTTTGACCATGCCTTTAAGTTTTGAAGTATTCGCGCCTCAGACTAAATGTTACTAAAGTATTTAGTCTGAGATTAGCGCCATAATATTTTTAATATCTTTCGTTTCGTCACGTCCAACGTTGTGTTTTTTTTTTCAAGTCAAAGTATGATCACACCGCATTTAATAATGCTATAAGTTATTAACATTTTACCCATTTTCTGATTTGTTGATATCTTATTCTTAGATTTGGTGCGTTTCGACCCTAAAATTCTCTTAGATTCATCTTTATAGTTGTCTTTGTAGCCATGACCATTTTGTTTGAATCATGGTCTCTTATCAAAAGGCTGGGAAGGTTCTTATCTGTTCCTAAGTAGATTGAGGGTCATTTGTTTCAGCTTCAGTAACTAGAGATTATTACTATCAAGTAGTCAGCTATATTAGGAACAGAATAATTAAATATGTTACAGGCTTGTTATTGCTGAAACTTCAAGTTTTGTGGGCGTTTTTCTTTGTTGATTATTTATTCAAGATAAAATTCCTGTTATGGATTAATTCCAGTAATTAAACTTAGGTATGTACATGATTTTTCCTTTTAATTATATTCAAAGGTTTGAGTTTAGTCACTATGATTTATATTTAGACTCAGAAACACATTAGGTATGCAGTATTAGGTACCTGCCTGGTTTTCGTTTTTTTTTAAAGTAGTTTTAAGCTTGACCACTGAAAGAGTTGTCATTCAATTTGCAATTTTTGTTTGTTTGCAATATTTTTTTTTTTACTTTACCGTTAAATCGGGTTTTCACCAACGATCGGGGCTCTAAATTTAATATTTTTTACGTGAATACGTTACGTATATTATCAGTTCTGAAAACACAGCTGCTGACAAAAATGGATTACTCGTTCACATGTAAAGATTAAAAAAAAAATTAAACAAGTAAAATTATTATACACATTAAAAAAATCCGACTATGAACAAAACTATCGAATATGAGCTGACCGCCCGCAAAAAATAATCACACTAATATAATAAAGGCGAAAGTTTGTATGTAATGCAAGGGTGTTTGTGTATGTTTGTTACTTCTTCACGCTTAAACGGCTGAACGGATTTACATGAAATTTAGTATGGAGGTAGCTTACTCTACTTTGAGTTAACTCTAAGATTACTTTTATTCCAAAAAAATGCACGGTTCCTGAGGAACGCGGGTGAAACCACTGGGTGCAGCTAGTATTTATATAAATTTAATGTTCGTTATTTACTTACATATTTTACTTTACTTTCATAATTCCAATTACAAAATTAGACTACATTACATTAGCATGAACTTATTTACATTAACTGGAATAATCTACATCCATATAGTGCGGCAGGTTATATAGAAGACTTAAGCCAGACCCTGTGTCTTGCTTTTGAGGACTATGAGAAAGCCTTTTGAATCTGTCGAAACCTGGGCTGTGCTCAGTCCCTGCAGCAATTCCACGTGGACTGGCATACATCGAGGTGATGAGAAGCTTGTATGACGCAGCTAATATGTTCGTTCAAGTACCAGCAGACTCAATATTTCCAGCTGCGCAGGGGAGTGAGACAGGGGGATGTTATATCCCCGAAACTGATCACTAACGCCCTGGAAGATATGTTTAAGACTCTGGACTGGAAAGGAAAATAAAAGGTTTGTACATCTTACACCTGCAATTTGCCGATTATATTGTAAGGACAATATAATCGGATGGATGCGATGGAGGATGGCGGCGTTGCTGCAGGATCTTGAACGAATGCTGACCGACCTACCTGACGCCTCTCGACGTATCGGTCTCTGGATGAACATGGGTGAACCAAGGTTATGTTTAACGACCTTATTACCCCGCAACCGATCGTCGTTGACGGTGTCCCCCTTGATGTTGTACAGGAATATGTTCACCTCGGGCAGATTATGCAATTGGGTAGAAACAACTTCGAAAGGGAGGCTCATAGGAAGATTCAGCTGGGTTGGGCAGCATTTGGTAAACTACGACAGGTCTTCTCGTCGTGCATACCAGTGTCTAAAGACGAAAGTCTTCAACGCGTGCGTTCTACCAGTTGTGACCTACGGAGCAGAAACGTGGACACTAACGGTGGGGCTGGTCCACAAATTTAGCTCAGCGAGCTATGGAGAGAGCTATGCTCGGAGTATCTCTGAAAGACAGGATCCGGAATGAGGTGGTCCAGAGAACCAAGGTAACCGATATAGCCCAGAGAATAAGTAAGCTGAGGTGGAAATGGGCTGGTCACATCTCTCGCAGAACCAACAACCTTTGGTTCCCCAAACCAGTTTTGGAGTGGAGACCACGTTTAGGCAAACGTAGTGTGGAACGCCCGCTGGCAGGTGGTGAGACGACTTGCGAAAGACAGCTGGCAGCGACTGGATGAGAAGAGCCGAAGATCGGGCTCAGTGGCGTTCATTGGGAGAGGCCTACGTCCAGCAGTGGACTAGTCTAATGATGATGCTGATGATAATGAATATTTTAATAATATATTATTGAAATGGTCTTTTAAAGAACTTAATTTGATAACTCACTCGATAGGTAGGTTTTGGTCATTTTTTGTTCCGACGAAAATACAATACTGTAAGCCGCCATATTAGTTTTCTTGACATTTCATATATCCTATAGCACTCTCGTGATGAAGACGAATCCAATGATATCTCATTTATCAAAATCCATCAGGCCGTTTAGGCAGTAGGACGGGCCTAAGAAACGACCAAACAAACATACGTACAACCCAAACACATCATCCTCCATGCAGTCGGATAAAAATAGGCTTTTCTGTGAATGGTTCTTTGGTTTAGGTTAGGTTAGGACCTATACTTTTAAAATAGTTGGGTTTGACTACATACAGAAAACTTCAGTAACTTACTAGTTTTACTTTAAAACAAAAGTTTGCCACGTATTCAACCATGAAGCAGTAGTGTGAAATATTTTGTGTTCCAGTGAGAAGGGCTGGGTAGCCAAAAAACACATTGTCTCAAGGGTGATGAGCGCAGTAAAATAAAGTGCAAGACTTTGTAAACCTTGTTATGGATTGTAACATTGAGGTAATGAACTAGTAACATATACATCAATGGGCAGGCGTCACGCTTACAATCAAGTAAAGGACCTGTGCGTCTCATCATAAAGTTATACCTATACATCACACAATTCACTCAGCTGATCCAATTTCAACTTCCAGCCACCGTAAAGCACGCGCAGAATTAATAAAGTCCCATACCCACACATCATTAGTTTTAATTAAACGGTGATCATCGCTAGCGAAAGAATAAACCGGTAATTTGGACGGCAGGTCTATTGCCACGTAGATCACGTCCCAGCAAATTGATACAGCGGACGTGAGCCACTTGGAGCGATGACACTCATTCCAAGTTCTGTAAATGAACGGGTATGTGTGACTCAATGGGGCCATTTCATGTGAGGAGCCCATTAGCGAGTGGAATTTTCTTGAGACGGGGATGAGCATTTTTTTTAAATGAATGAAAAATTACGACAGTTGGGTGTGGCGCCTCAATGCGAAAATATTAGACTATAAATTAGGTTATTTTGAGGTTTGACTTTCTTGTTACCCCACTACCGCACTGTTGTACGCAGGGCCGCAAAGAAAGTGGGTCGGTCATAAAATGCGAAAACTTTTAAAATATTTGAGAAATCCTTTTAAAACAAAAAATGAGCCGTCGCGGGACGCTGGCACATTTGATACATCGAATATCGCCGAGCTGAGGTGGAAAGAGCCGACGAACTACAAGCGGCGCGTCGCCACGCAGCCGGAGCTGTGTCGATCGATCGCCACGCCAAGAGTCGGCCTTACTCCCTTACCGAAGAAGTAAAACCTGTTTTTTTCTCTTTGGTGATTGTAACCATAGATACAAAAAAATACCATTTTTATATTACAATTTAGCATCGGCTCATAAATCTGGTGGAAAGTATGCCAAACCGTATAACAGCTGTATTCAGCTCGTGGCGGTAATACAGAATACATAAATGTGTGAACGTTGAATATTTGACACCGTGGCATATTTTTCGTGAGAAACGGTAATTATTCCTTAACCTACTTTTACTCAAAACTAGCTGTACTTTGTACGTACGTACGTGACTCGCACGCGTGGTCATTCATCTATGTTAAAAGTACTTTGTGTACTATTCCAAGACCTAAAATATCAAATTCCTTTAGCTGTCAAAAAGTTTTTATCGATTGCTCGGCTTCTCCTCATCGGATTGAGATACCAAGAACACCAGATTTTAAGTCAAACCCTAAGTTATCCAACAGAGAACTGTGTTGCAATCGGTCCAGAAGTTTTTACGTGATGCGAACAAACATACAGACAAACAGATAAACAGACAAAAAAACAGACAGACACGAATTAAAAAAATGTTATATTCTTGTTCAGTAGCTTATTTTAAGTACCCTAGACCATTTTTTTTTTATCTTCTTTGTACAGACTTTTTCGTTCAGTGCTTTACTAGCGGTACCCGCGGCATCGCACGCGTGGCCATTTCTCAAGTTTAAAAGAACTCTATTACTATTCCAAGACCTAAAATACCAATATACCAACATTTAAACAAAACTCCTTCAGCCGTCAAAAAGTTTTTATCGATTGCTCGGCTTTTACTCATCGGACTGAGATAATAAATACACCCGTTTTTAAGTTAAACCCTAAGCTATCTTACAAAGAAAACCGCATTGCAATCGGCCCAGTACCTAGTTTTTACGTGATGCGTGAACAAACTACTAGACAAATAGATAGACACGAATTTTAAAAATGTTTTATTCATTTTCAGTAGCTTATTTTTAATACCCAATTTTTTTTATGTCTTCCTTTCAGTTTTTTTTTTACTTACTGCTTTATTATAAGTATTAATGCCCTTCACTTTTGGGCAGAATAATAAAAACATGTGTTTTATTACATTATTTAAATCATGTCTATAAAACACTACCGTTACATACCTACTGACCGACTGACTGACAGACAACGCCCAGCCTAAGCCGGTGGGCTTACGTGTTTGAAATTTAGAGGAATATTCCTAGGATACTCCTAGAGCTGAACTACGAAAGTAATTATAAACCATAAAACATGAATACCAAGTCCAAATAAAATACCACTATCCTGCAGGGACACTTTAATTTACCGGTATGAAAAGTATCCAATGTTCTACCTCGTAGTATGAACTCAAATCATGCCAAGTTTCATTTGAATTCATTCAATAGTTTCGGCGTGATGCTCATCCAAGATACAGACAGACAGACAGACAACAGACAACAATGAAAAAACAAACAGTTTTGGCTTCAGTACTAATAGTAAAACAGCATCAAAATTTTTTTTACTAAATATCTTCAATGTACAGAATTTGGACCCATATCCCGGAGGAACCCTTATTATTTTAGGTATAAAAAGTATTCTCAATTTCCAGTCATCATATAAACTATGACTGTCTCAAGTTGCATCAAAATCCGTGCAGTAGTTTCTTGTGATACGTGTTCTTTTAAATAAATTTTAATCCCTATCCTGCGGGAACCCTTTAATTTTTTGAGATGAATAGTATCCTATGTCCTATCCTCATAGTATGAACTCAAATCATGCCAAGTTTCATTTAAATTCATTCAGTAATTTCGGCGTTATGCCTAGCCAAGATACAGACAAACAAACAGCCAGACAGTCAGACGGACAGACAGACAGACAACAATGAAAGAGAAACTAGTTTTGACTTCAGTATGGAATACAGAACAGACTACAAAAACAATTTATAAAATATCTTCAATGTACAGAATTGGACCTGTTACAGTTTTATTGTAAGGATAAAGTTCATAAAGTTCACTATCAAATCGTCTATAATGCAGTATTTATTTCATAAAGCCAGTTCCAATATTTTGGAAGCTATTGATGTTTTTGTTACCGAATCGCTTTCTTTGCGGCCCAGTGTATTTTTCTCTTGGACATATTATGACCATGATGTCGATAATAGGAGCGCTCTCATATTTTTTTCGCATCTGATCGTTTTCCGCTATTGTGGCGTCCAGCGGACGTTTACTATGGATGGGACTGTAAAAATAGAAGCTTGATTACGTACATGCACATTGCATGGGTACGATGACACAATGAAAACCAACATTTGATTTTAAATATTTAGCTACAGTAGTTTTTACAATGGAAAATGTACGCTACAAACAAATGAGCCTATTTTTTTTATTAATGTTTGTAATTTCACTGCCCCATTTTTTTGTATAATATCTACAAACCTGATAAACCTGAGCATTCACTTGTAACAAAACATTGAGCATTCGCCGTTTTTTAATTATGTCCAACTGAACAATGAATAGAGCCAATCATCGGTACGAACATTTCGGCGATCATTCTAGCGAACGCTCAAATAAGAACAAGTCAATATTATATTCTTCGTAAAGATGTCAGATGACTTAACTTTTGTTTTTTTTAATGATTTGACGGTCTACCGGCCTTTACAGTATCACTGGACTGGGGGCGCGGGCGCGAAACGCTCCGCCGCAAAGCGTGACGCAGAAGGCGCACGCCAAAGTTTATATTTTGGCGACCGCTCAAAAGCACCCAGGGGATATGAACCTTGTCTGTGGAGGTTACCTTAATTACGGGAAATATACTAAAACACCCCTGGATCGCTAGTGTAAGTAGAGATCCAGGAGGCCCTCTTGACGCTCCGCTACATTTATATAGTTCAGCTTGGCAAAAAGCTCGAAGCAATTTTTATAAATTCACTGGAATGCTCGTTAGCATTTTCGATAGAACGGTCATGTTTATTTCGTGTGAGCTTATACATGTCATGTAACATTCGCTATAATGCTCAATACAAGTAAATGCTCAAGTTTATCATCGGCTTTAAGCTACGGTACATTGGTATAGTTAATTACTACGCAAATTAAGTACATTAATAACTTGGCCATCGGCGTGGAACTTCAATAGGTCTTGGTTTGTGTGGGTGGTCTATCAAGACCACCTCCTAATTGCGGTTCCCTTTTGTCAATACCTGCTATTGATCTTTGAATTGTGTATATTCGAGTACGTGCGTGTGCATTTTATCAGTACTTATATTTACAATTCAACGTTATTGTAAGCAAACAAATAGAAAAAAACCCGGACAAGTGAGAGTTGAACTCGCGTGGAGAGCGTTCCGTACTTAAAACAAATTATCAAAAAAATATTATATTTTTATATTATTAATCATTTGTGTGATGAACAGAAATGCTTGTTTCCGAGTGATGGATAGACATAAATAAAACAAATACAGTTTTGGCTTTAGTATTGAACATAGAACGGCCCCAAAAAAAATTACATAATATCTTCAATTTACAGAATTTTGGACATTATCCCGCAGGAACACTTTATTTTTCGGGATAAAAAGTATTCTCAATTTTAACCCATCATATAAACTATGACTGTGCCAAGTTGCATCAAAGTCCGTCCATTACTTTCAGCGTGGTACGTGTTCTTTTAAATAAGTTTCAACCCCTAAATAATAACCCATAAATTTTTCGATATGTAAAGTATCCTATATCCTACCTCAAAACATACCAAGTTTCTTTTGAATTCATCCAGTAGTTCCTGTGGCGTAATGCGCGGCTAAGATACTGACTGACAGACATACAGACAAAAATGAAAAAACATACAGTTTAGGCTTCATAATCGAATATAGAGTAATTTCCAAAAAAACACAGAATTTGGACCCATATCCCACAGGAACCCTTTATTTTTTTCGGGACAAAATGTATCCATAATTTTCACCTATCTTATAAACTATGCCTGTGCCAAGTTGCATCAACATCTGGCCAATAGTTTCAGCGTGCTACGTGTTCGTTTAAATAATTTTCCACTCCTATCCTGCAGGAACACTTATCTTTTTGGGATATAAAGTATCCAATGTCCTACTTTGAAGTATGAACTCAAATCTTACCAAATTTCATTCGAATTCATTGATTATTTTCGGCGTGGTGCGCTGCCAAGGTACAGACAGACAAAAATTAAAAAAAAAAAACAGTTTTCGCTTTAGTATTGAAAATAGAACGGCCTCCAAAAAAAATTACATAATATCTTCAATTTACAGAATTTTGGACATTATCCAGCAGGAACACTTTATTTTTCGGGATTAAAAGTATCCTCAATTATTAGCCATTATATAAACTATGACTGTGCCTAGTTTCAACAAAATCCGTGTAGTAGTTTCAGCGTGATACTTTTTCTTTTAAATAACCTTCAAAGCCTATCCTGCAGGAACACTTTAATTTTTCGGGATGAAAAGTATCCAATGTCCTATCTCGAACTATGAACTCAAATCATACCAAATTTCATTTGAATTCATTGAGTATTTTCGGCGTGATGCACTTCCAAGGTACAGACAGACAGACGGACGGACAGACACAGGAACAAAAATTTAAAAAATACAGTTTTGGCTTTAGTATTGAATATAGAACGGCCCCCAAAAAATTTACAAAATATCTTTAATTTACAGAATTTGGGACATTATCCCGCAGGAACTCTTTATTTTTTCGGGAGAAAAGTATCCTCAATTTTAACCCATCATATAAACTATAACTGTGCCAAGTTGCATCAAAATCCGTCGAGTAGTTTCAGAGTGGTAAGTGTTTTTTGAAATAACATTAAACCCCAATCCTGCGGGAACCCTTTCATTTTTCGGGATGAAAAGTAGCCTATGTCCTACCTCGTAGTAAGAACTCAAAATCAAACTCATACCAAGTTTCATTTAAATTCATTCAGTAGTTTCGGCGTGATGCCTAGCCAAGATACAGACAGACAGACAGACAGACAGACAGACAGACAGACAGACAGACAGACAGACAGACAGACAGACAAAAACAGTTTTGGCTTCAGTATCGAATCTAGAGTAAGGTCCAAAAAAATTTTCTAAATATCTTCAATGTACAGAATTGGACCCGTTACAGTTTTATTATAAGTATAGATTATATTATTAATCTTTTGTGTGATGAGCAGAAATGTTTGTTTCCGAGTCATGGATGTAATATTCTTATCTATGTATGTTTATCCGTTATCTAGTGCCCATAGCACAGGGTATCCTAGTTTGGGGCTAGATAATTGGTGTGGAAATGTCCCGAATATATTTATTTATTTTTTATTTCACAATATTGAGAAGTTTACCATGTTTTTTAAGACTATAAACTTCTAATGGGTTTTTCCTGTATTCTATAGGTAATTAACTAATCCCTGTATTTTATTCGAAATGTCAGACTCGGTAGTAATGTAGATAAGGGATGATCAATTTTGATGTATTTTCTTAAATAAATTTAAAACTATTTATTACAAACTTATTTTAAAAAGCTCTTTCATTTGATTTGTCACACGGTACATTTTGCATAACCTTTTATTTATTACTCTAATTGCCCCCCATATTCAAAATTCATTTATTTACGTTAGATGTCCGTGTTTCTCAGAAATTCATATGTCTTCCAAATTGGAACTGAATCGATCCAGTAGATACGGTGTAAATTGTCTGTGACAGACATACAGATCGACAGACACACGAGTGACCCAATAAGGGTTCCTTTTGTCATTCGGACGTAAAGAACCTTAAAAACTAACAATAGGTAACTTCGCTATCTAATTTTCGTCATAAACTTTATTGATTAGAACCTTTGAATAATGTATACTCAAAGATTAGAACCTATGCTTAGCTACGTTTCTCCTGTAAAAAGCACTGTATTGTACATCATCATCATCATCATTGGCAGGTCAATCCCCCTTACCTACCTACTGACTGACTGATTGAATGACAGACGACGCAAAGTCTAAACCGGCGGATTTGAAATTTGGAGGATATATACCTTGAGTATCCTAGAGGAGCACTAAGGAAGGCTTTTTTGAAATTTCATCCCTAAGGAGGTGATTGAAGGTGGCAAAGTTTGATCGCGCTAAAGTCGCGAGGCGCAGCTAGTTTTAAATAAAATCATATAGTTACATAAAAAATGAATTACAAATACAACTTTTAAATTGGCGCCTAAGCACGAGCCTCTATGTTACTGTTTGTGACGACAGGCTTGAATGACCATAATAATATTTAAAAAGCGAAAGGAACTCTCTCTCCTATTCACAACGCCTAAACCGATGTTGATGAAATTTGGTATGGAGATAGTTTGAAGAAGGATATAGAATACTTCTCTGGAGAAGGATTTAGAATACTTCTCTGGAGAAGGATATAGAATACTTATAATCGCAATAAACTGTGCGTGGACGAAGTCATGGCCAAAAGCTATACTTAGTACCTTTAAATACATTTGCCACAGATTGACATATTAGTCAGACAGCTGATTGTTACCAGCATGACGTCACGACAAACTTAAAATAACATATTTAATCCTGAATTTTTAAGAATATACCTAAATCATAGAATATTTATATTTTACTTTTATCTACTAACCTAAATAGAATATTTCTGATATGTTTCTATCAAATTCACATCATTTAATCAAAATTAATTTTCATAGTGCCACATCACATAGGTACTATAAAGTATCTACTACCTACGATAGGGTCGAAGTAAAGAATACAGATTATTGCTATTTATTATAACGAAGTATAGCTGCTTGCATTGGTCTAACTACAAATTTAGCAGGGTTACGATGCTAATAACGAACTGATAGTAATTTGTTCTCATCACTTTATCCTAATTTATCGCGTCTACCGCCAGCGAATTATGACTTTGCGTTACCCACTCCCAACCCCTGCTCACCGAAACGAGGCTGAATCCTCTAAATTATCCCGCTGATTAATTAGAAAGGTATTCAGAATTACCGACCTCCTTTGCCGTGTGACAAGCGAGATATTGGGAAATCAGGATTCTAACCCGAGGGCCTTGAGCCAAGACGCTTGTGATATCGTTAAGGCTATTAACGCACCAGGTAATCTTACAGCTGCAGCCGACATTTTGGATACCTAGTGTGTGTGTGTGTGTGTGTGTGTGTATAACCTACTATACCACCAGGAGAGTTCAGTTACGTGGAATGAACGCTCAATTCTAAAATCTAAGCAATTTAGCTTTATAGCACCACCTATCATGCGCAATCTTTCACCCCGTAGTTTTTTGGTGCTTTTTGTCTCTGACGGGCGCAATAATTCTGAAGTTCGAAATACAACTCGTTGGATTGTGAAAATTTTCGAATTCAAAGTAGTTCATTTTTTATTAATGTGGGGAACTGTATGCCCACATTAATGACTATTGTCTGGGTTTGGTGAAGATGGCTTCGAAGAAAATACTATTTGTTTGTTACATCCGAGATGTGTCAGAGTGGCTACCTATCGGTACTGCATTATTTACTTATTTTGTATATTTTAAGATTTGATAATTTTCTTCTTGTTCATGAAATGTTCAGTTTTTTACTTGTAAAAGTGCTAATATGTTGCTTACTAACAACAAAAACTATTTACAAAAATAAAACTATGTCCTGGGGTGTCCGTCGCTTGATGATTTTTTGTTTCAAATTATCCACATTTGTTCAACTATAGTGTTCGAAGATTTGAAGAAGATCCTACACAAAAACTTTACTTCTTTAGTCCCTATAAATATTTGTTGTTTAGAAGAAACATCTTACTGTTACTGAGTTCGACTGCGTGTAATCAGCAGATAGAGTAATATTGTAAGTGCTCGAAATCTGTATCTAATTCCATCTCGGGCGCTCCCGCAGCCGTCAGTATCGATTTGGTCATGTTTCTATTACTCTGCCTGCAACATCTGGCAGCAGAGAGCGGATGATATTTAAAAAATCTGCAGTATAATTTGTCTCTATTTTCTAATGCTGTCTTTAAAATCTGAAACTGATACCTACATTGATTTTAACTGTTGATTTGGCTGCATTGTTTTCCTTTATTGATGTCCGACATGGTCTGGTAATTAAGAAATATGTTTGTGTGTATATGAAATGCAATCTATCTTCTTCTATATATCTATCTATATATTTATATTTTATCTATCTACAACTATCTGTACTTATAATAAATCAGTTAAAAATAAGAACTCTGTACAAAGAAGATAATTTTAAATAAAGTGGTTAATAGTGTAAAAAAGTTACAGAACAAAAATATGGGTATCGTTTTTACAATTCGTGTCTGTCTGTCTGTATGCTTCTTCGTGCATCACGGCAAAACTAGTGGACGGATTAAAATGCAATTGTCACTGGTAGGTGGTAGCCTAGGTTTTTACTTAAAATCTGGTGTACCTCATATCTCAATCCGACGAGTAGAAGTCGAAATATCTTCAACAATATTTTTATCGGCTCAATGTATTTTATCTAATGTGGTATATCGTATTTTAGGTCCTGGAATAGCACATAGAGTACTTTTAACTTAGAGTAATGACCAGGCGTTCAAAGCCATGATCATAGCTAGTTATTTAAAAAAGTAAAAATGTTATAGCAAAAAACTTTGTTCTTATAAGAATTGCAAATAACTATTAATTAGCAGAGCCTATGTTCCCAGTTATCAATAGCAATTAAATCACATCTCAAAGGCAAATCTTAAATTCAAATAGAGCTTTACAGTTAATTTCACTTATTTAAAACTATTTCGTTGGATATTAATAAAGGACGTGAGGCGAGTCAAAACTCATGCCTACCGACAATTTCCCTCAATTCAGCTCAGAAATTTATTACGTCTTATTAATTATTGTAGTTAAATATAATTATGGACGGACTGAGAGGAACTTTTCCAAATTGCTAGACTTTCTCCGTCTGAAGCGAAATAATTATACATCAATTATTTCTATAAGTTATACGCAAAATGGCGGAACGCCGCGGCCAATTTCTACCAGTTAAGTAAATAATTGGAAGAATTCATCTAGTATCTTTATTAGAACAACATAGGAAAAGTGGCTTTTTGGCAGGCGGCTCACGTTCTTTGTATTAATTCTGGGTTTATTGAATAATACGTGACCCACATGGCCAATCTGTACGCGGTACACTTGATAGTGGGCCCGCAAAATTGCGTCCACTCGAGTGGATTGGGGCCGCTTATATCTAATAGAAGGTGTTTCTCATGGTGAGCATCTCCGGACAGGTCTTAATATAGGAGGTAGATAGCTTTAGCTATTCAAACGAAGCGCCACCAACATTCACATCCATTTATCACCTAATTATCTGTGCCCGCGGCATTGCCCGCGTGGTTATTTCTCTGGGTTAAAAGTTGGATTCCAGAATCAAAAGTACCAAGGTTCAATATACCAAATTTCGTTCATCCTTCAAATAGTTTTTTATCGACTGCTCGGCTTCTACTTATTGCATCGAGATAACTAGTACACACATTTTAAAGTCAAAATCTATGCTATCTATCAGTGAAAACCGCATCGCAATTGAATCATTAGTTTTTACGTGATGCGCGAAAAAACAGACAAACAAAACACGATATTAAAAAAGTTTTTTTTTCAGTTTCTTATAGTAAGTAGACATTTTGGTACTTACTGCTTTATTATAAGTATTGATTTATCAATACTTGAAACATAGTTAAACCACAGTTAATTCAAATAAAATATATGTCTTTTTCTAATTAGAGTGACTTTTTACCGGCTCGCAGGTCATGTTAAGAACTTCAAGAACAGCAAAAACGACGATCAATTTATATCTTGAGCCTATAAGAATAACGAATTTTGATTAAATTTTCTTGGCCTGAATTACGTGATATCTAAAAAGGTGAACTAACTTTATGTTTTCATCAAATAGACTAATAGAATATATCTTTTGACAATGTGTTAAAAGCGACACATCAAAGCAAAATACCCCAGCCATCGACCGCACATCTTAAAACGTTCGATCAAATTTGCATGTTTCGAAATATTCCGACGAGGGTTGCGAACACGCTGTGTAGCATAATGACGTTTAGCGGACCCTGGCGCGACAGGGTTAAAAGCTTGTTTCGGGAGAGCTTACCTAATGTCGAATAACAACGAGAGCTCTCCATAGAGATGAAAAAATAAATTTAGAAGCTGCTACAAAATGAAATGTTTTGCATAGCGTAAAACCACCTCCTGCATTTAGGTCAGCAATTATTAACTACTAGCTGGGCCTGGAGTCTCGACATGATTACTTTCCAACCGAAATCGGTACATACCGATGACAGTTTGTTAGCTTTGACAGTTATTGTCAAAAGCCATCGATTGTCATCGTATCTGTACTGACACTGATCATGATTGACATCGATATTTGGTAGACTTCCAAATATCGTCATAATCGGACTTTGTGACCGATTTCGGTTGTAAAGCAATCTCTGTTGATATCGAGACTGCAGGCCCGGTACACGCGGCTTCACACGCGTGGTCATTTCTCTAAGTTAAAAATACTATATGTGCTATTCCAGTACCTAAAATACCAATATACCAACATTTGATAAAAATTTCTTCAGCCGTTAAAAAGATTTTTATCGATTGTTCGGCTTCTTTTCATCGGATTGAAATACCAATTAAACCAGTTTTTAACTTAACCCTAAGCTTAACAATGAAAACGGCATCGCAATCGGTGCAGGAGTCTTTACGTGATGTACGAACAAACAAACATACAGACAGATAGACACGATTTTTTAAATGTTTTACTCATGTTCAGTAGCTTATTTTAAGTACCATAGACCATATTTTTTATTTATCTTCTTTGTACAAACTTTTCGTACTTATTGCTTTGTTATAAGTATTGATTAGTTAGGTAGGTACCTAGTTCCCCTGCATTGTCTATACATTCCTCACTTGCATGCCTTTAATAACGCCAGTAGGCGTAATTCAAATCTTTGGTTGAGAGAAAAAAAATGCTTTGGGATCTACTGGATGATGTAATAAATATATCAAGTACAATTTCATCTAAGTAAGTAGTAGTAAGTATAATCTCATCTAATCAGTATGACAGTAGAATACATTATTTTTATCATTAATTTCGCTCACAGTATGTCGGTATTATTTTTGGAATAGGTCATTGCTAGAACAAGGGCCAGCTCCTTCAATGGAAAAGTTGCGAATTTTCCGCGAGCGAGTGAGACAGCTGGCTTTTATATAACTTTTAGACAACCCTTTTTATGTTACTCGTTGTTTTCTCTCGTACCCGTGCTAATTTTACTGAAAATTTTAATAATCTGCATTTCTTATTCTGTCAATATATTAAAAAAATAACAAAAATAGACAAAAAGTTTAATTTCCCTTTCACACATACAGATTATGTGTGTGGCAAACCTTTTAATCATTCTATATTCTAAAATCCCAAAAATGCATTCGTTAATAGGCAAAAAATCAATAGTTTTACATTTGAGAATGCACCCATATATAACGAGCCCACTTGACATGCACAATTTCCGTGTTCAAGTTACGACGAACAAAATTTTCAATTGTGCTGGAATCAAATAGCGCTCTCGTTCATTCCGCTTAACTCCAAGAAAGTGGCTCAACGAGCACTCCAAACTTTATAACATTGTCTCAAGAAGGAATGCATAAGCGAACAGTTTCGAAATGCCACGTGTAGCTGCTAAACATAACTTCTATATATAAAGTAACTTTGGCGTTTACTTAGCATACCCGCTCGTGATATTTCCACTGAATATAATTTTCACTTATATGTAAACATTTTCTAGGAACGAAATGGGTACCTGCGCGTAAAAACCATTTATGTGGACTATCCCGGGTATGATCCTAATAGAATGGAACAGGGAAGAAAAGTATTTTAACATTAATATTGCGGTCCAATGTTTTTCTCCTCTGGCCATTTTCACGCTGGTATGCTCGTTGAATTTAATTCCACGCATCGTTTCTTGCTTAGAATTTTTTTGAATAGTTTCCATAAGCAGTAACTAGCGAGAAAAATAAAATTCTAGAGCGAGCAACCGCTCTATGGGAGCTGTGCCGTTCTATGGAGGAGGTCTTTCTCAAGCACTTGACATCTTGCGGCTGAGATGATGATGATGATGAATCTAGATAGTGACTTAATGGAACATAACAGGAGCTAATATTATATTTATATTTAAATCAATGTTTAAGCATGCTTGTAGGCGTGTAGATTGATAAATACTTCGAAAAGTATACCTACCTAACCTATAAAACAAGCTAGTCCCACATTTACAGCCAAAAATGAAATGGATTTATATTACACTTATATCTTTATTTCTCTTTCAATATTATTATTACTGAGCCATCCTATTAGGTGCTTCATTTTTTCGCTGAACACAAAACGGGATTGTGTAAAATTACAACATTGCCTTGAGTTCTACTCAGCTATTCACAAAAGAGCACCAATCACTCAAGTATTTTTTTCTTTTGCAAGTGACGTTGGCGGAGGCACTTCCTGCCCACTCTTCGGAAAATTGATGAGAATATTGAGGGTCTTTTCCCCGCTTCATAACTTATTGAACGCTTGCTATATTAAAACTTAGTTTCCTTTCATTTTTAGTGTAAAACGACAGCATTGTTTTCTATCTAATAAAGAGAAAAGATTTGATTTTTTGTATGTTTGTTTTGTATGTGTAATGAATAAACACAAAAAATACATAATCGATTTAAAAAATCTTTCACCTATATATAGAAAACTACATTATCAGCGAGTAACATAGACTGGGTTTTTTTTTACTAAATTTCACTACAAAATCAAAAATTTGCCTATAAAAGACATTATTTGGCATGCACTGCGAAAGCAATTGATGATTCATAAAGTAATGTATACCTAGCGGCACGTAAGTCTAGCGGTGAACGAAACGTGGCGGGGATCTTGGCACAGTCAAAGTTTATATAATGTGTTAAAATGTTGAATATTTTTTATCCCGAAAACTGACTGTGCCAAGATCCCCGCCACGTTTCGTTCACCGCTAGACTTACGTGCCGCTAGCTATACCTACTGTTTGTTCATTACCCACAAAAAAGTCTACGAGGCTTTAAGTCTAACTATTGCAGTTAAGTCACAATAACTGTTTTTTTGTTCATATTAGTCAATCAAAACACGGGTAGAATCGTGCACTAATAAAGAGAAACCCTTACAAGCTACCCGTGCGAAGCCAGGGTGAGGCACTAGTATACCTATAAAGCAGTACCGTGACTACGTAGTACCATTATTTATTCTGAGCCGTGACATACTGACTGACTGCCGTGACGGACAATGCGCAGGCTAAACCGGCGGGCTTGAACTTTGAAATATGTGAAATTTTAGAAATTCTATCCGCAAGGGTGAACGGGGATGAAAACTTTGCACGCGGGTAAAACAGTTGATGCAGTTTTCACCATCAGTTAGATAATTTTTCACCGAAGGTTTATAAATATATTTATTTTATAGAGCATTGGTGCTACACCTACTTGTGTATTGGCTTTTAATATCCTAGAAGAACACAGGATGTTTTTTTCGCGATAAATAGTCGTCGCGGGCGGGAAAGCTAGTGTATAATATATACTAGTTTTCCCGCCCGCGACTTCGTAACAACAAACAGACAATGTTTCACTTTTATATATTGGTATGTATATATATTTATATTTATGGACTATAGTATTTATGTACCTTATTTATTATTTACTTTGATCGCGGTCACCACTGCAGTGTGGCGCGCAGTCGCTGCAGAAGAGCGAAATGCAGCCGCAACGTGGCAGTTGTCGTTTGTCGGAAGATTGACGATTTTTAATTGCAATTATTATTGGTACGCGTGCAAAGCCACGGCGCGCAACTAGTCTAATAATAATGAGAATATTGAGAATAATTCCCGTCCATGTTCTAAAGTTTTTCCATTAGAAAATTATGAGAAATTACTAGGAGTTTTTTTTTTCTCCGTGGGTAGCAAAGACAATTCGATTGTCTTTGGTGGGTAGTAAGTACTTTTTCGTCATAATCATATTTAGTGTATCCAGTATACTGAAAATAATGATGACGTCTGGAGACACGAAACATAAATATCCAGCTTATGATAACAGCTAAAGCTTTCATACTTCGGTCATACTATTAGAAATGCCAATTATTAACTTATCCAATTCCCAAGGCAGGAGCCAGCATGGTTAAAGAACCTTCGCGAATGGATAGCTGCAGTACCGCCTCGTTCTACAGACGGCAGCAGTTTCAAAAGTAAGAAAGACCATAGTAATAAATTTGAAAAGAAAAAATATACAACCAGTTGGCCGATACATGGTTTACCCTGACCAATCAACCAACGATCGCGGGTTCGAATCCCGCTAGGTGCAATCATTTGTGTGATGATCAGAAATGTTTGTTTCCGAGTCATGGTTGTAATATTCGTATCCATGTATGTTAACCGTTGCCTAGTACCCATAGCATAGGGTATCCTAGTTTGGGGCTAGGTAATTGGTATGAATTGTCCCGAATATCTCGTTTGCTGTCCGTGGTACTACCAGTATTAATACCAGTAGTACTGTTTAAATATGTATATGTATGTATATGTTCGTATATGTATGTATGTATGTATGTATGTATGTATGTAGATTATAAAAATAAACAAAGGCCTAAATGACCATAATGTTGTCCAACCTCCAATCTGAGCGGAACCCTATCTTTCTACTATGCATATAATAAAGCAGTCAGTAAAAAAGTTTGTACAATGAAGATAATATAAATTGAGACTTAAAATCACAGACTTCTAATACTGAATATTAGAAGTCTGTGCTTAAAATAAGCTACTGAACAAGAATATAACATATATTTAAATGGTGTCTGACTGTTTGTCTGTATGTATGCGTATATTTCAAACATAAAAATTGTTGAGAGCTACGGTCATCACCCCCATCTCTCTCTCTCTCTCTCTCTCTCTCTCTCTCTCTCTCTCTCTCTCTCTCTCTCTCTCTCTCTCTTTTACCTCAGCTTACAAATATAAAAACCCGCAGCTAAATCGGTTCATTTGTTTGATAGATATGATTCTCACCCCCTTTTCTCAACTCCCCTCCCTCTCCTCTATATAGCTAAGAAACATCTTGATCACATCAGTTTTCAAACATAAAAACCTACAATCATCACTCCCATTCCCCCCTCCCTCCACCCTCCCCCCATTATAGCTATGGAGCATATCGTTTACCCTAGCTTTCAAACATTAAAAACTAAATCGGTCCATTTGTATGGTAGCTGCGATTTTCACTCCCTTTTTCTCACCACTCCCCTTCCTCCCTCCAGGGGTTATAATAAAGCAGTAAGTACCAAAAAGTCAGAACAAAGAAGACAATAAAAAAAATAAGCTAAGGAACAAGAAAATCGTGTCCGTCTGTTTGTCTGTATGTTTGACTGTAGACGGACACGATTTTCTTGTTCCTTAGTTTTTTTTTTATTGTCTTCTTTGTTCTGACTTTTTGGTACTTACTGCTTTATTATAACCAAGAGTAGATAAAGATATTGTACTTTATAGGTCCTTTTGTTTCTAGAACCTTTGCTTTGCATTTTTAACCCAGAAAATAAGCAAAGCCGTGGGCACAGCAAATCAAATATAAATTGAAACAAGTAGGTTACTTGTTATCTTTATTTATATAATTTCCAACATGACTATGCAATCGTTTAAATAACTATACTTTTTAATTTATTCATCTTGCCTGCCGTATTCAAGATATTACAATTAATTATAGATACACAAAATACCATAAAATGAAATATGTTGTACGTATATATTTATAACATTAAAAATACTTTAACACTCACCACTGGTAAACAAAGATATCCTTCTCAATGTCCATGACTGATAGCTTTTATCGATTATACGTTTATACACAAAGTTACAAGAGAAACTCAACATGTAGGTAAATAAACTTAAGTGTATATGTAAAACTACGAAACTATGATCGCGAAAAGATTATAGGTAATGAGCTATTATTTATAAATTACTTTACCTTTATGCACTTAACTGATGCAAAAAGTTGTTCTTGCATAAATCGCGCAGTGTCACGCGCTATCTTTCTGATTAATGCGACCATTGTATACGACGTAATTTTATTTATCAATGAATAATAGGCCACTGAGGTAGTTTTGAATTCCGAAATATTTTTGAACAAAAACACCTGAACTAAACCTTGGAATTTTATACCTGTATGTTATTTAATGGTAGTAGCGATACAAAGTTGTGTCACTAGTACTATTAATGGTACTGTCCAATGTTACTAGTGATTTAAAGGCAAAATAATTATATACATGTCCATTAAAATTCAAGTAATGCATGGATTTGAAAATTTTGGTCCTGCTTTAATCCCAGATTAGAGTAGTAATATAAATGGTTAAAAGCTGGTAAACTTACATTTAATTTTGTGTGACGTAACAAAACATTGTTATTTTAATAATAACACTGCTATATTATACCGAACATGTTATTGAATTGTTAAAATTTAAATTACAATTTATAAAAGGTAATTATGTAATTATCATCGGGGAACGGGTAATAATTTATTCTACATTTAGAGGAAGTTCCACAATGTTTCCCGATGAGGCGCCAGCTGCACCATCACTGAAACAAACGACAAATGCACAAGTCATTAGAAAATATAACGAAGGTAATAGACGTAGTTTTCCGACTGAGAATATCATGCACATATTTTTCTCTATTGAGAGACTCTCATTTCCAGCTTTTAGAAATTCTAGAGTGTCTGAGGGTACCTCGTGTAGAGAAAAACCGCGTTAGGTTGCTCTGACTTAAATCTTTGTAGCAGATTGAAATGATCATTAGAAATTATCAAATTTAATTATCATCTTAATTAATTGTTTCAACTGTGTTAAGTAAAATATGAGTGGGCTATTACCTAATCTTACTAGCACCGTCCCCTACTTGCCGTAAGGACAATAATGCCTTTCGTTCCTGTAAAATATGAATGTCTCGATAATTTAATTTATTAGAAAGATATCAAGAAGGTTTAAAAAAAGACGAAGTCTTCACCTTTTCTATCATCTTATATTTATAACTATTGGATACACTATCAACAAGCGCAAATTATATATTTATATAACCACCGACGAACCATCTCGATCACATCACTTTCATAAATGGTCCATTCGTTTGGGGGCTTACAATCCTCACCCCTTCCCTAAGCCCCGTTTCAACAAACAAGTACAATCTCGATCAGATCAGCTATTAAACATAAAAAACCGCATCAAAACGAAAGTGGGTGAAAGTTAATAAAATTAAGTCATCCCCTAATTTTCCACCATTAGAGGTGGAATATTTTCATGAAATTTAAATGGGACTACTACTGAGGCATCTCTTATTCATTAAAAAAATATATGAAATTGATCCACAATTGCCTGAGATATCGCGTAACATGCATACAAAAAAAAATGCGTCGAATTGAGAACCTCCTCTTGAAGTCAGTTGAAAATACTACAAATTATTCTCTCATACACACTTACGCAGCCGCCATTTGCTATATATATGTTTCACTCGTGAACTTTGAAAGTAGTAATTACTAAATTTGTTTAACACTCTTGCCTACCTACTTATTAACGGATTGTGATTTAACCAAACTAGATAAAATTTCATGTATGCAGACAATGTAGGTACCTATCTCTGAGTTCTAAACTTACAACTAAGTCCCTGGTACTTGTCGCCGTGATAACAGAGCGTAGACTAAGTTCTGCTCGTCCTGGCACGATCCTCACTAGACATTAGCATAAATTATAGTGCTTCCTTATCTTTAGGCTTCCGATATGATTAGGAACCAAACTAACTATAAGTGTTTTCAAAACATCTATAGTACGATTAGTTCTGTACCTACTCGCTCTATAATGTTTTATGTTAATAATGAAGACTAGTATAAAATGTATACATTGCAAAGAAGTAAGAAGTAAAATAGTTAGATAAGGACTGTGGGCTATATCTTTGTACTAGCTTTTCCCTCCGTGACTTCGTTCGCGCGGACTATTGTTTATCACGAAAAAAGCATCCTATGTACTTCTAGAACATTAAAAATCAATGCAAAAGTAGGTACCTATAGCACCAATACTTTTGATGTTTATTGACAGACTTGTTATTTCGTTTCCCTGGCAACGATTCCTTAGAGCGAGTAATCAACATTTTCCAGTTTTCCTGTAGAAAATTACAATTTTCCGAGATAAAAAGTATGCTATGTGTTATTCCAGGGTAAAAGTCAAAATTTCATCTAAGTCCATCCAGTCGTTATCGCGTGAAAGCTCCCCAAACAAACAGACAACGTTTCACTTTTATTATTGGTATGGATTTTACGTTAGTTCAATTTTGATAGAGGGTTGGTTAACGTTGGTTGTTTATATATTTTGTTTTTATTTTGCCATTCATTAGTTTGAATTAAATTTGGCGGAAGTAAGCTACATAATTTTTGTTCGCCTATTTTATTTAGGGATTTCCGCAAAGAAACGCCTGTGTCCGAGTCTATCAACTATTTGAAAATGTTGTGTTAAGAATGAATACGTCCATAAGCATAACCAGTACGTTCATAAGCATAACCAGTACGTTCATATAAGCATAATCAGTACGTTCATAAGCACAACCAGTTCGTTCAGAAGCATAACCTAGAGTTTTTTTCATAGTACAATCATTGAAATATCTTACTCATAAAAAGGATGTTTCCCTTGCATCAAAAAAGACAGCGCTGTTTTCGAGCTTCGCTTGCTCGGAGCAGCTCCGTCCCACAGCTCCTTGCTTAGCATGTGATCTGACAAATAAACGCGTTTTTATTCAGCTGGCAGCCATAAAGAGATTTTGCCTGTTGGCAAGTACGAGCACTTTGAGGAGATAACACTCGCGTCTCTCTAATAACGAGGATATATATATATAGATCTTGAATGTGAACTACTCGTAGATGCTATAAATGGTAAACGTGCCCGTGCTTTATATCTAGTTGTTATATCTCAAACAAATGACGAACTTAATTAGGTAGGTACATAAATAGTATTAAAGTTTTATTTAATTGATCTACAGCCATGCGTCGTTTTTTTGACATGTATTTATACTAACAGAATAGATAGACAGGTAACTCTTTATTGAACCACACAAATAAAAAACTTACAACAAAAAAAAAACATAATTAATAATAAAGTGTCACAATGGGCCTTATCGCTCAGAGCGATATCTTCCAGACAACCGTGCACATAAAGGAATAATGGAGGTAATAGGGACGGTGGTTTCAACCCATAAATAAATACATAAACCGTAAAAAGCACTTAAAAATTACAAAATAATAATGAAATTAATTGGTAAAACACAATAAAAAATTGAAATAAAAGATTAAAATATAAATAAAAATAAAAAATTTGCAAAATATTTTTTGCAAATAATCGACTTAGAAACATTATATTTTAAAATTAGCAAAAAAATAAATTTCTTTGCTCTACGAGTCTATTCCTTGAGAGTTTCAGATAGATATTTTTTAGAAGGCACTTACTTTTAAATGCATTTCCAGTCCTCTTCCTGTATTCCTGTTCAAGTGCCGGCAGCAGACTCGGATACAGCGATAACGGCGTTCGGTAAAAATCTGCACGATAATAAATCATTCTGTGAAGGTGGAGCTGTTGAACATTTAGGTACAGTTGGGAGCACCAAGGCTTATCAGTGGCAGTACCTAAATATACAATTAAATACTTTAGATTAGAACAAACAAAATTCCGTTGACAGCTTCCTTGAAGTAGTTGGTGACCAGCCAACTGCAAACCGTAAGTTTATATTATATTCCCACGCATGGCGATGGGATATTGTTATCGTAGGTCCTGATTCCCTAGTTAAAGAAAATCCTATTTTAGGTATTCATGATCATGAATCATCATGTATTATTACATATGTATAAAAATTAACGTGTGGTCGCAAGCCTGTCGGTATTCTACAGATAGAGCTATGGAGAGTGTGCACAAGAACTGAACAATCTGATTCCTGCATCATCTTTCTAGCACTGTATGACTAGACGATCGGCAAAGTGCCACCCTTTTATAGTTGAAATACCACGCACAAGAACGAAGCATTACGCTTCTTCATTTATTATAAGAACTGCAAAGGAGTATTAATGCTCTGGTCCTCGTCAGTGTTTCCGATAAGTTATACCCCTGGTGTGTTCAAGTCTAGAGTGAAAAGGTATCTACTAGGCAAGAGTGCTGCCTTCGACCACATCATTGCTTTCCATCAGTGAGATTGTGGTCAAACGATAGACTATACCGAAACAAACAAACAACAAGCACAAATTAAAAAATATATAACACCCGACCCCCCACCCTCATTATAGCTAAGAAGCATTTCGATCACATCAGTTTTCAAACATAAAAACCGCATCAAAATCGGTCCATCAAAAACTAAAACCCTACTACAATTGGGTAAAAAAAACTCTTGAGCTGAAGACGAATCGATTGGTAGTTATGTAACAAGACATACTCATAAGTTCAAAAACTAAAACCCGACTACAAATGGGTAAAAAAAGCTCTTGAGATGAAGACGAATCGATTGGTAGTTATGTAACAAGACATAAGTTCAACAACTAAAACCCGACTACGATTGGGTAAAAAAAAACTCTTGAGATGAAGACGAATTGATTGGTAGTTATGTAACAAGACATAAGTTCAACAACTAAAACCCGACTACAAATGGGTAAAAAAAGCTCTTGAGATGAAGACGAATCGATTGGTAGTTATGTAACAAGACATAAGTTCAACAACTAAAACCCGACTACGATTGGGTAAAAAAAACTCTTGAGATGAAGACGAATTGATTGGTAGTTATGTAACAAGACATAAGTTCAACAACTAAAACCCGACTACAAATGGGTAAAAAAAGCTCTTGAGATGAAGACGAATCGATTGGTAGTTATGTAACAAGACATAAGTTCAACAACTAAAACCCGACTACAATTGGGTAAAAAAAACTCTTGAGATGAAGACGAATTGATTGGTAGTTATGTAACAAGACATAAGTTCAACAACTAAAACCCGACTACGATTGGGTAAAAAAAACTCTTGAGATGAAGACGAATTGATTGGTAGTTATGTAACAAGACATAAGTTCAACATTAAAACCCGACTACAAATGGGTAAAAAAAGCTCTTGAGATGAAGACGAATCGATTGGTAGTTATGTAACAAGACATAAGTTCAACAACTAAAACCCGACTACGATTGGGTAAAAAAAACTCTTGAGATGAAGACGAATTGATTGGTAGTTATGTAACAAGACATAAGTTCAACAACTAAAACCCGACTACAAATGGGTAAAAAAAGCTCTTGAGATGAAGACGAATCGATTGGTAGTTATGTAACAAGACATAAGTTCAACAACTAAAACCCGACTACAATTGGGTAAAAAAAACTCTTGAGATGAAGACGAATTGATTGGTAGTTATGTAACAAGACATAAGTTCAACAACTAAAACCCGACTACGATTGGGTAAAAAAAACTCTTGAGATGAAGACGAATTGATTGGTAGTTATGTAACAAGGCATAAGTTCAAAAACTAAAACCCGACTACGATTGGGTAAAAAAAAACTCTTGAGATGAATACGAATCGATTGGTAGTTATGTAACAAGACATAAGTTCAAAAACTAAAACCCGACTACGATTGGGTAAAAAAAACTCGAGATGAAGACGAATCGATTGGTAGTTATGTAACAAGACATAAGTTCAAAAACTAAAACCCGACTACGATTGGGTAAAAAAAACTCGAGATGAAGACGAATCGATTGGTAGTTATGTAACAAGACATAAGTTCAAAAACTAAAACCCGACTACAAATGGGTAAAAAAAGCTCTTGAGATGAATACGAATCGATTGGTAGTTATGTAACAAGACATAAGTTCAACAACTGAAACCCGACTACGATTGGGTAAAAAAAACTCTTGAGATGAAGACGAATTGATTGGTAGTTATGTAACAAGACATAAGTTCAACAACTAAAACCCGACTACAAATGGGTAAAAAAAGCTCTTGAGATGAAGACGTATCGATTGGTAGTTATGTAACAAGACATAAGTTCAACAACTAAAACCCGACTACGATTGGGTAAAAAAAACTCTTGAGATGAAGACGAATTGATTGGTAGTTATGTAACAAGACATAAGTTCAACAACTAAAACCCGACTACGATTGGGTAAAAAAAACTCTTGAGATGAAGACGAATTGATTGGTAGTTATGTAACAAGGCATAAGTTCCAAAACTAAAACCCGACTACGATTGGGTAAAAAAAACTCGAGATGAAGACGAATCGATTGGTAGTTATGTAACAAGGCATAAGTTCCAAAACTAAAACCCGACTACGATTGGGTAAAAAAAACTCGAGATGAAGACGAATCGATTGGTAGTTATGTAACAAGACATAAGTTCAACAACTAAAACCCGACTACAAATGGGTAAAAAAAGCTCTTGAGATGAAGACGAATCTATTGGTAGTTATGTAACAAGACATAAGTTCAACAACTAAAACCCGACTACGATTGGGTAAAAAAAACTCTTGAGATGAAGACGAATTGATTGGTAGTTATGTAACAAGGCATAAGTTCAAAAACTAAAACCCGACTACGATTGGGTAAAAAAAAACTCTTGAGATGAAGACGAATCGATTGGTAGTTATGTAACAAGACATAAGTTCAACAACTAAAACCCGACTACGATTGGGTAAAAAAAACTCTTGAGATGAAGACGAATTGATTGGTAGTTATGTAACAAGGCATAAGTTCAAAAACTAAAACCCGACTACGATTGGGTAAAAAAAAACTCTTGAGATGAAGACGAATTGATTGGTAGTTATGTAACAAGACATAAGTTCAACAACTAAAACCCGACTACAAATGGGTAAAAAAAGCTCTTGAGATGAAGACGAATCGATTGGTAGTTATGTAACAAGACATAAGTTCAAAAACTAAAACCCGACTACGATTGGGTAAAAAAAAACTCGAGATGAAGACGAATCGATTGGTAGTTATGTAACAAGGCATAAGTTCAAAAACTAAAACCCGACTGCGGTCGCTAATAGCTTTTGACACTCTTGTGATGAAAATTAATCGATTGATACCTCACTTGTCAAAATCAGACTAAGTTTTAGTTTGAACACATAAACCTTCCATTGTTTCACCGTAGTCGGGTAAAAAAAGATTGTGACACTCTATACCTGAAGACGAATCGATTGATACCTTGCTTGAGAAAATCGGACCAACAGGGGCGGCGCTATGATGGAACATCCACTTAAATACATACTCATAGACTGTTAACTCAATACTTTGCCCTTGCTTTGCCGTAGTAGGATAAAGACTAATGTCTCAGTTTTTTTTTTATAAATCAGTGAAGCGCAAAGTTTTGCAACTTTTGTTGCAAAATTTTGCGTGTCACCCAGAACTTTGGTTGCTAAATTTTGCGCGTTTTTAGGTATAGTGTCATAGGCCTTTTTTACCGGACTACGGTTTTGGTTTTTTCGATACCAAATTGATTTGGTTTTGAGTGACGAGACGAGAAATCAAGCGAGCGACCTTCTCGTCTCGTCACTCAATAAAAAATAGCAATTAAAAATATAACTCTAGAAACAAAGAGTAATTCATTCAGAAGAATTATTCGAATTTTAAATTAAAATTGAAACATATCTACTCTGGTTATGGCTCTACATCAAAATTGAGTGATATAAATTATTCCGTAATTTGGCGTCAGTAAATTCCCGTGAGCTTCCAACACGTAAAGGTAATTTTGTTTAAAAAATAAAATTATAACGCAGTCAGCTGTAAAATACACGAATTGTTAACAATTTCACAAATATACCTGTTGTTTTGTTACACAATTAATTCACATTCGAGTGGATGTTCCCAGAGGCATCGACACAAATGTAGGTACGTTTCTATTAGATAATAAGGTTTACAAATATGAAAGGTTCTGTGGAGTCCTTTAAACGTGTGTGAAAATTATGACGTAACTTAATAAATAGATTAAGAGATACTTACAAAGCATTCGGTCTTCAGGCGGCCCTTCTGCATTCACATCTTCGGAACGACCTCTCAGGTAATCTAAAAAATGGTTTGAAAATTCAATTGGATCAGGTACTTATGTATAATATAAGGTACCGCTATTAGTGATCTCAGCAGTCAGCCTTTATAGTGTTGGTAATGTTGAAGCATCATATGTTCATACCTAAATTCATAAATCTGTATGGAATTTTGTAAAGGCGCTGACTAATGCAAGTTTAATTAACTTAGCTCAAACCTAGCACACTAAATTCAAAACACTTGCCTCTATATTGTACTATGTAGTTAAGTCTCTCTCTTACATTTGAACTAAGTATATACAAAGTTTATCCGAAACTAGGTACCTATATTTTAAAAGCTTATCTCTATTCATATAAAATTCATTTGAAAACGCCATTTGCTAATAGCTTAAGCTGGGGCCTCACTACATAGAATAACCTTTACCTTCAACGTGGAATTGGAGGAACGAACATATTAAAAATTCATAAACATTTTTTATCTGAAATTCTCTTTCATACTTTGGCGATGAAAAGCTGTCTTCAAACATAATAATCGAGCGTCTTCAGTCAGGCATCCATTGAAAGGTGACGCGAAGACGTTTTTTTTTGTAAATAAGTATTCTTTATGGCGAGTATGCTCTCATCACCCGCAATGTCGTTTACTTCGACGACGAGTTATATGATAGACTGTTAGTACACGTACGCACGCAAGAAGTGTATGCTATGGGTAAAAGTATAATAGAAAATGGTTTATTGTGCACCTCCAGTTTTCAAAAATATAGATAGATAGATAGATAACTCCTTATTGTGCACCAAAAATTTACAAATACAAATGAACTTAAACTAAAACTTAAGAAATATTATTTTACAATTGGCGGTCTTATCGCTAAAAAGCGATCTCTTCCAGACAACCTTTGTATGAAGAGTAAATCAATACGACAACAGACGGTTATTCTTCTATATACAAAGTATAAGTAGCTATTAGTTAGATTTAGTGGCATTCTTGCAAAAGTTTAATTTAATTCGTTCAAATTAGACCTACCGTGAGAGCGCAACTAAGCGTTGAAAAGACGTAAAAATCTTTTTGTGTGATTTTTACGCCTCTGATTTTTATTAGCTTATAGTAACCCATTAAACTCTATCACAAAATTCCGCTACGGGAGAAAGTGTAACAGATTTTCAATACTGCTCAGTAAAATAGACCTAAAACGTGAAAAGAGACTTGTTGAAAGAGCGATGTCCAAAGACATTCGCCGGGGATAGCATATTCTGCCACCGAATCGGCGAGGCGATGGGCTATCACGAACCCTCGTTTCACTTTATGCTCTATCTCACATCTCACTGGTACTATCTATATGGCACGTTATGAAAATATCACCTATCACTAGGTCTGCATTTGAGGGAATTTGGTTTGAGCATTGCCAAATTTGACCTTTATTTTCATATTTGCTAAATTTTAAGTATTATCTTACCTGGATTATTTCATGTGCACCTTTATATATTTTGGGTATACGTTACATTTCTTCATTCAAAGCAAGCAAATGAAAGCTCCAATATGATACGCTATAATCATTCCATAAACTTTCTTATGAGATATAGGTACTCGTACCAGGATATGTATTTACCCTGTACTGTATCCAACCCGCGGTTCCGAGAAATAAGTATCAAAGTGTATGTAGAAGCCTATAATAGGTTCTCGTTAGGGATATGTACATGAAATGTATTTTTTTAATGTGGGCTCCAGATTACTTCCAAAAAATAGTAAGCAATCTTGGGCTATAAGCAATAATTAACTTTGATATAGGTAGTAGTGTTTAATGCGACAGGATTTTCCTTCCTCAAATGCAGATTGTGTATGTACTTACCTTTCAAACTTTCTATAATCTAAAAAAAACAACGAAAAAAGCATTCGTCCACAGCTTAAAAAGAAAAACACTAAACACAACATATTTAATAATTGTTTGTTTGTTTGTCGTATCAGGTAGTGCTGGCCTCTGGTGGCAGAGTTTTTCAGGCCGCTCGAGGGCCTCTAACATGGCTTAACGACATGGACATGGCTATTAATCAATAACAACCGGGTAACGTGCATGAAGCATTTAAGCACGGAGCGATGGA
Organism: Alsophila aescularia; assembly: GCA_946251855.1. Taxonomy (NCBI): domain Eukaryota; kingdom Metazoa; phylum Arthropoda; class Insecta; order Lepidoptera; family Geometridae; genus Alsophila; species Alsophila aescularia. The sequence continues at coordinate 21,792,944 of OX276376.1, read as the reverse complement.
AAACCGCACATAAAATAGAAAAGTCGTTGGTGCGGAGCCTGGATCGAGCCCGGTATCGTTGGATTCTACGTTGCGCTATTGAACCGTTACGCTACCTTCGCTCTCATCTAATAATGTAGGTACCACTTTATTTCGATAAACACCCACAAAACTTTTTCAATTAAACATGGCGGTCACGCAGATTCTAATCGGAAATAAAAAGGACTACATTAGTGATAATAATTATCATACCTTTATAGTAATTGAAACCATCCTTCCCGATATCGGAGCCTTTCGTAGGTGCAGCTACTGCAAGCAGCGCCAGAATTGATATAAATGCCTCCCTCATTTTCTTAAGATAACACGAGTTTTAATCAAGCTAACATGACACGCAGGTGTGGAGGCAAGGGATATACTGAGAGGTAGATCTTGCATCCCCTTTTTATAATTTCAAGCGCGGAGGGCTGTGGGCGGGTGGATAAGATGACGGAACGCGCGGGTTCTATTCCGTGGAATATTTTCTTGAAAAACTTTTATGCTGAAAAGAAAAATTATCTGTGTTTCTATTAACGAAATCCGTAGAATAAATGTGAAAGTTTGTATGTTTGTATGTTTGTTACCATTCAGCGTTGAAACGGATGGACGGATTGTGATGTTTGGTATAGCTTCGTATCATCATCATAATACTCGCGGGTGAAACCGTGGGCAGCAGCAAGTTTTAAAATAAAAAATATTGTATATTGGTTTTCTGTCCAATTACGAAACTATGTTTAGATGATCAAAACATGTTAGAGAAAAACTTATTCAAGAAAATAAGTTTAGTAAAATATAGGTAAGTAATGTTCCAATTTGTCTTGGAAATAGTAAGAACTTAATTATTTTATAAAAGCTTTAACTTCACTTGTTTGTATGTATCTATCTATGCATCCTCAGAGAATAATTTCTCTGAGTATGCATCAATCTATGTATCTATCTATGTATCTATCTATGTGATGGGACCAGCCGTCTACAATAGACTGCCAGGTGATATCACCGCCGCTCCCAGCTTAGAATCGTTTAAAGTTAAACTGACGCGCTGGCTTGCTGAGCGGGCGTTCTATAGTGTGGAGGAATTCATGAATTACTTATAAAATATAACAACTGTACTTTCAATTGTTTTGACATTTTTGTATATTCTTATTTGTTATTTTTTTATTCATTATTTTTATATTACTTTAATTTGACATTATTGTATACGTGTTATACACACATATTTTAATAATTTATATTATTCTTGTTGACATGTAAATATTTTTTATAAATAAATAACTATTGACTATGTATCTATCTATGTATTTACTTGTTATTTTACTTGTTACTCATACCCTATGATTCGTTAAGCATTCCAAGCGATATAGGTCAGAAACGTTAATGAGACAGCGATCCGTTTTCTTCACAACTGAATATATTTGTTCCTATCTTACGAATTCATTACGGGAGGTTGCTTTATGTACCTTCTGAATATTTTATTGCAGAGGGCCATTACTCCTTCCTCTTGGTAAATAATAATAATACAGATTGTTATAACTCACCAGTATTGGCCGGTGTCGCATTGAGACAGTTGTCTCAATCCTTTTCCGGTTCTATAAGGAAGTAGAATATACCATTAGCTACTCAATTTAAGTACCAATGTATGTGTATAGCACATCATCATCATCATCATCATCATCATCATCATCACAGGGTGCCATCATTATTATGGAAATCGGTAAACCATTCTGCGTTTGCGTTCTCATTGATACCTTTACTGTTGCATACTGGGAACCCTAGAAAAGGTATCAAAACAACACTAAGTTATTAATAATAATACTTTTCCTAGTCATTCTATCAACATGTATATATAATATATCTATAATTAAAATAAAGCAGTAAGTAACAAATAGTCTGTACTAAGAAGAAAATAAAAAAACTGTCTAGGGGTCTTAAAATTTGAAATGCGGATTTCACTTTGGATAGGTTAAGATTTGACTGTACTTTTTATCTCAATCCGATAGGTAGAAGCCGTGTTAAAGAAAAAATACATTTGACGGCATAACGAATTTTGATGAAATGTAATACCTATGTTGTACTTTATAAGCACTTGTGGTCAATTACCATATAGATTATTTTTATTTAAACCCAGAGGAATGACCACGCAGGCAAAGCCGCGGGAACAGCTAGTAAAATATAACAAACATAATACACGCTCGTCTGCTACTTGTAGTAGGTAGAGAGTTACTTACACTCACTACTTTTTCCTTGGACAGAAATGTGGTTCATAAAATGAAAAAATAAAAATTCTCAGAAGTTTTGTATAGCTTACCTATTTCTCGAGTGGTTATTATGAAATTTTACGAGGTAAAGTTCTAGCAACCTACTTGAAATACCTACAAATTATACAACAGCAACATTTTTTTATAAAAAATTTGAAATTTTGGTGAACCTCTTTTGATTTTCTTAAATTGTGTACCATGAAGCTGCGCCCCGCAGCTTTTCCGCGTGCAATATTTGCCGCCCCCGTTCTCTCATTAAGAGATTGAATTTCAAAAAATCCTTCCCTATAGTGCACCTCTAAGATACTCATCAAATCTCTAGTTCCACCGGCCTAGGCTGTCACGATACTGTTTTATAGGTATAGATACTATAGATGATGATAGTCTTTTGATCATGATGGTTTAGTGGCAATGGGCTGATTCCATTTATCGTAGAACCGATGCAGTTGATGGGGTTGAAGTGAGAAGAATTCTAGAGTGGAAACCGCAAATTCGAAAAACGTAATGAGGATGGCCTCCGGCTAGATGGAGCCACGATTTGTCGGCTCAGTGGTCACTGGATGAGAAGAGCCGAAGATCGAGCTGAGTGATCACTGGAAGAGAAGAGCTGAAGATCGGGCTCAGTGGTCACTGATGAGAAGAGCTGAAGATCGGGCTCAGTGGTTACTGGATGAAAAGAGCTGAAGATCCGGCTCAGTTTCACTGGATGAGAAGAGCCAAATATTGAGCTCAGTGGCACGCCTTAGGAGAGGCCTAATTCTAGTCAGAGGACGAATACGTTACATCCTGTAACGTATTCGTCCTCTGCCTAACACATAAGCCTTTTCGTAAACTTTATTTATAAAGTAATATTTAAATATGCTACTTATACAAACACCCAAGTCTGCCCTGTAAATTATTCCTCATTAAAAATGTCAAACAGAACTGCCATAAAATTAACTACCGTTGAAGTGAAGCTACCTCACGAGTCTGGAGGCTGTAAAACTGGCGTTGAAGCGTCGTCGTAAAGATTTTTTTATCTGTATGCGACAGCGCAGCGGGGACCCGACGACGACAACTCACAAAGCTATGTAAATGGCACAAGATCTATTTTATTCTCGGATGATTGTTGCGATTTCAATGGGTCGCTACTCGCTGCAGATGGAAATGTCATGTTTTGCGCAATGGGATGTTATTGTTTTCGAACACAATGTATTCTTCCACTTATAACGTCAGCTACAACGTCAACCAAGTAAACTTTACTTAAGATAGTAATAGATACTTGTCTAGGTAGATATACCTATAATTCAGTTCTTATTTTTCGTGACGGAAGTGCACTTCATAGTTCTAAATCCACTTGAACCAGCAAGTTTCAACTTCTATGGCTTTACCAGTTAGTAGGTACAATGTTAAGTTTCTTCCAGTGTGCAGCGGTAGGAACATGAAGGACACTCCAGCAAGTGAGATATGGTTTGCAGGGGTGCGTCGCAGTCACATTTCATCCTTGACTGGTCAAACAAGCATCACTTGCATCGGAATGCGACAGGTTGCTCCGGTAGGGTACGGACGGAGTCTATTTAAGGCTTTCCACACTTCCGAAGGCTGTTCATGACCAGGTGGTAGCCCCTCCATTGGTGTTATGACGTCATCAGATAGTTTATGCCTGTTAGTCCACCTGTTAAGTCGGGTCTATTTTGATTAGTTTGGGTATATTTTAATTAGTTTGCAATATGTGCCTGTTATACTCGCGGCTTTGCACGCGTACAAATTTCACCCTACCTCCCTCTCCCCTTCTCCCCCATCCCGACTCCCTCCCCCTCCCCCTTCCTTACCCCGTCCCCTCTAAAACCCTTAACAACAACACCAGACCCTGCCCCATAAACACTCCTTCATTATTTTTTGTGATTTACTTTTCCAATGCGCGAGGAACCTTCGCGAGACCGAGACGAACAAAAATAGACATCGATTTCAGTGAATCCGTTCTCGTGATATCATCAAATACGTTAGTTACAAACATTGAAAAAAGCTTATAACTACACACATATCGTAAAATCCGGATTATGAACTCAAAAATGGTGGCATAATGATATAGGTATACATACGAAAACGTACGTCTCTAAAAAGAAAAATAATTAAATTAACACTGTTTTTTGAACTAAACAGTATTATAATATATATTTTTCCCATTAAAGCACCGCTTTGGCTCCGCACAACAAGATTTTTCGCCATTTATTATCTATGGTGGCGCGTGTTAGACCGTAAGCGCGCCAATTCGCTATGGACTGGATTTTGGCGCCATAATTTACTTTATATTAGTACCTAACTTATTTAATGTGTTTTTCTTGATAAAAAGTTTTATCTGTATTAAAAATGTCCGACAGCAGTGGTAGTGAGGAGAATTTGACTCTAGCTGACATCACGGAAACAGCAATGAACATGAAGAACGAGCTTTTACCAGAAAAATCAAGAAAATGTTACGACTTTTTTTTTTTCATTAACTGTAAGTTCCTATTGCATGAGTGTAGATAAAGTAGTGTATGAAACGGCACATAACTAGTTATTAAAACACTCGAGTGATACTATTAAAAAACTCGCCTCACTCTCGTGTTTTAATGTCCCTTATTATGCAACCACTTCACGTCTGTGCTGTTTATAATCGTTGAGAAGTTCCCTAGTCAGGAACAAACCCTGAGTTCAGCAACCTTGTCATGGTAAATCTTAAAACCGGATATCATAATAAAATGCGTACACAAAAATTCGTGTCTGTGCTATTAACCGTTGAAAAGTTCCTTTGTATGAAGCTAATCCTGGGTGTCGATTCAGTTCATGCTTACCGCAGACCCTACTATAATAATTAAATGTCATCTGAACTGAAACAAAATGTAAAAATTCAACTCCGAAGGATAAGATTTGACCTAAACAATAGTTATTTATTATGCAAGGCTGCAAAGTGATTTTTTGTCGAGAGTACTTCTATTGAATCCTTCAATAGAAGTACTCTCTTCTATTGAGCGTAGCGAGGGTTTCAAAAGTATGAGGCGCAGAATAACTTTGCAGCCGTGCGAACCACACAACTTTTCACCTCACTACAGCGAGGAAAATGCTAGGTGCAAGAAAAACAGCTTAAATAATATATTAAATTAGTGTTTATAATAATAATTAAAAAAGACGGTTGCGAGATGCCTGGCAGATTTGTAAACATAATATAATATAATCGAATAGAATAGAATCGAACAGAGTCAAATTGAGATGAATAGAGTCGAATAGAGTCGATAAGAGTTGAATAGAGTCGATTAGAGTCGAATAGAATCGAATAGAATCGAGAAGAGTCGAATAGAGTCAAATAGAGACGAATAGATACGAGTAGAGTCGTGTGGATTCGAATAGAGTCGAGTAGAGTAGAATATACTCGATAATTGTCGAATAGAGTCGAGAAGAGTCTAATAGAGTAGAATAGAAATAGAGTCGAATAGAATTAAGTAGAGTTGAATAGTTTAGTAGAATCGAATAGAGTCGAATAGAGTCAAGTAGAGTCGAGTAGAGTCGAGTAGAGTCGAGTAGAGTCGAGTAGAGTCGAGTAGAGTCGAGTAGAGTCGAGTAGAGTCGAGTAGAGTCGAGTAGAGTCGAGTAGAGTCGAGTAGAGTCGAGTAGAGTCGAATAGAGTCGCGAATAGTCGAATAGAGTCGAGAATAGTCGCGAATAGTCGAATAGAGTCGAGAATAGTCTAATAGAGTCGAATAGAATTAAGTAGAGTTGAATAGTTTAGTAGAATCGAATAGAGTCAAGTACAGTAGAGTAGAGTCGAGTAGAGTCAAGTAGAGTCAAATAGAGTCGAATAGAGTCGAGTTGAGTCGAGTAGAGACGAATAGATACGAGTAGAGTCGTGTGGATTCGAATAGAGTAGAGTAGAATTTACTCGATTAGAGTGGAATAGAGTCGAGCAGAGTCGAGAAGAGTCAAATATAGTCGAATAGAATCGAGGAGAGCTAGTAGAGTCGAGTAGAGTGAGTAGAGTCGAACAAATCCGAATAGAGTCAAATAGAGTCGAGTAGAGTCGAATCTAATAATCCATACCAATATATAAAAGTGTAACGTTGTCTGTTTGTTTGTTTGTTTGAGGAGCTTTCACGATATTTTTTTCGCGCTTTTGTTGTCTTTTTGTTTTCACGGCTGGACGGATTTTGATGAAATTTAGAATGGAGATAGCTTTTACCCTGGAATAAAACACAGGATACTTTTTATTTCAGAAACATGTAGTTTTATTACACGGAAAAACTGGAAAATGTTGATTACTCACTGTAAGGAACGCTTGTAATCACAGACTGGTCTGTGGTTGCCATAGAAACGAAATAACAATCCTGTCAAAAAACTTTATATTCTCTTTGTCAAAAAACATCAACCGCATTGGTGCTATACCTTCTTTTGCATTGGTTAAAGAAAATAGGATGCTTTTTATCGCGATAAACTGTAGTCTGCGCGCTACGAATAAGTAATAAGTCAGGAAACGTAACAGCGTTAATAAAATGACCCAACAAAAGTCGTGCCCAAGTAGGTGGGGCTTAAAAGTCATGTCCAGCGCGTCATCAGTCGTACATTTTTCATGCAATCGAGCACACGTCATATCTTCGCATACGTTTTAATTTTATCATTGTGAACTACAGCTGTAAATCATCATGCCAGCATGTGTTGTGAAGTGGTGCAGGAGCCATACAAGATTAAAATGTCCAGGGATCACTTTTCACTAGTAGTAGTTTCAAAATTATAATTATATTCAAAAACGTTCAAATACATTATCAAACCGCGATGGTCAATACTATGCAAAATGAAGTCAGTAAATTTTTGCACTAAAGTTTAATTTCTACTCGATGAAATTTTGAAATTAAGCTGTTATTTTTTTCACGCAGATGATTCATACCTAAGAAACGTCAACATATTTAGGAGAATACTAAACAAAATGAGCAAATAAACAATAATGAACGATTACAGTTGGTATGTAATATAGGTTCGGCTTTTTCGACTCATGGGAATAACAATAGCATTAAAAAAACAGTTCATAGTTTAATCGAATTAAAGCACGTTTAATTTTTCAGGCTACTGAAAATTCACCTTCTGGAAATTTTGAAGTGTTTGATTTACCTGAGTTGCTCAAAAAAACAAATAATGCAAACCCTCAAGGAATAAGGCACAAAAACTTGTAAGATTTCACTATTATTTTTTGCACTTAATATTTAGGTTTGATAGGAATTTTTATTTTAGCTGTATATGTGTATCTATTTCAATTAGAGACAGTCTTTCATAGATTTGAAACTGATCTTCAATAAGGTTATTTTCAGGAGAATAATATCAACACTGTAATGTAATGACGGTGTTGAAGACAACTCCTGAAAACAACACCGTCATTACATTCAGTGTTGATATTATTCTCCTGAAAATAACCTTACCAACCAAGAAAAACAAAATTAAAAAATAATCTTATTTCAACCGAAGTCTTTAGTTTTGAAGAAAGAGGATCATGCGTTACGCCGATAAATATACCATCGTCAGATATTGAATCTGCTCTGAATACTCCTAAAACACACATTTTAAAGCAAAAACTATGAAAAAAACTATTTTGGCAGTATAACGACTATCACAGATCAGAAATCTACAACGCCCAAATAAAAGATTAACTATGAAGAATATTTCACTTAAAATATTTTATCCCAGTTGAAGAAAAATGGATTTGGCGATACTACAGAAAATAATGCATTGAATGATTTTTCAGACGATATAGTTTTAGCCCTTAATTAAAAGGAAAAAGTCAAAAGTTACTTTGATCTTTGATGGCTGTGCATCTAACATCGCTACGGCTAAGATGTTGGGTTGCAATTTTGAAGACACAAACAATTCAAAATCGTTTTTTGACCACCCATCTACCGGAGACCCAGTAGTTGTAATATTAGATCCATTTCATATGGTGAAACTTGTGCGTAACATATTAGAGGAAAAAGACACTCGTAGATAAAAACAAGAAAAAAAATTGAGTGGGCACATTTACAGAAACTGAAAAATGTTCAAGATATCGTTGGATTGCATTTTGGGAATAAATTGTCAAATCGGCATCTATACTTCCGAAATAATATCATGAACGTGAAAATAGCGATTCAAACCTTAAGTCAAAGTGTAGCTGATGCGATTAAGTTTGGTTCACAACAGTTAAACATGCCTGATTTTCAAGAAACAGATGCAACTGTTAGCTTTTTAGAAACGTTTAACAACCTTTTCGACATACTAAATTCAAGACCGACCGATACGGGTTTAAACACCCTTTTTCAGTGGTAGAAAAAGAAAAACTACATAACGTTTTGGATCAAAGCGAAAAATATGTTAAAGGTCTCTAAATCAATGTGCAGTCAAAAAAAACTCGAACAGTAAATGGACAAAGAGTAACAGTATATACTAACTTTTTGAAACCAGTGACCAAAACTCAGTCCAAAACTGGACTTCTAGGACTCTTCATATGTATTTCAAGTTTTAAATTACTTTTTACACGGCTAGTAGAGTTACAAATATATAAATTTATTTAACCATATTAAGCCAAGATCATATTGAGTTGTTTTTGGAGTGATCCGCAACCACGGTCGTTGCAACAATAACCGAAACGCCTGACAGTTTATGGAAATATATAAAAATAATTTACTGAACTTGAACCTCAGCTCTAAATTCACAGGCTGACAGGAGGACATTCCGTTTTAAATTTCTCAGAATCCGTCTTCACTACATTGCGAAGAAAGATTCTCTTTTAATGTCTTCTGGACAAAAACTTAATAAATTAATTACATTTCGTGGGACAAAGAATTTAATGAATTGTAAAAAGTGAGCCAAAAAAACATTGTACAGTAATATTGTTTTATTACTGACTTGGTCCGGTCCACTTATTGCATAACATCGTCCACGCCGCTATGACTCAGCTGTCATAGCAGACATTGCATTACGCGAGTGAACCAATCCCTGCTTTCGTTCTGAATTTAAACCAATCACCAAGCATGTCTATTTGTAACCTCGGAAGTGATTCGTACTTTGAATCTTACGTCGTTTTGGTTTGAAGTAGGGGCACTTTTATTGTGACATTTGTTCTGAATTAGAGTTCCTGACTTATTATTTATTCGTAGTCTGCGCGCTAGCGCGTACGTGAATAGAAAGGTTCGACGTTTAAAAACTCTCTCCACGCTAGCGGGTAAAATGCAATATATGATAAACATAATCTTTCCGAGCTTGTGAGGTGACAACATACATATATTCCAAGTTAAATAAAGGACTAAAAAAAAACACTTCCATACAATCGAACATACAACCGTCTCCTTTTGTGAAGTCGCTTAAAATGCGATGCGAGTTAAATTTAAGAGCAAAATAATTTCCTGGGGAAATAATTCAAGGAAATTTTCCTTCTTAATTTTTTTGGATGTTTTATTTTTGGTCTGCTATTCGGTGTGGAGGGAGACAGATCCAACAAATCAAAGATCACAAAAATCGATCCAGCCGTTCTTGTGCTGTGAATCATAAAACTAATCCGAAAAAATAATTATACATATCTATTTAATTTACTTACTGTTTTACTACGTAGTTATTACCTCCACATTATTTATTTTATGGGGCAAGCGCAACTCTTTATATAAAAATGACTTAAACTCCGTCATTTGTCTCTGTCATTTGTATGAACCGATTAAGCCTCCGCAAAACTCCAAGGAATACAGTTCAGCAACCGGCATCAAAATCCATCCAGTGGTTTTTTGCGTGATGAAGACACTTACAGATAGACAGACAGACAGACATACATTCTATAAACAATGTTTTTGGATTGTACTACTTTCATATAATCAAATCAAAAAGTTTCTTCTAAATTCTCTTCCATGTACAGATTTTACTTAGGTTACAGTTTTATTATATGTATAGATAATAGATTACCCATATGCCCGCCCGTAGGTATACTCTAGTACTATTTCCAGTTTAGTGTATTTTGGTGTATACTATACTCGAAATAATACAGATGTATAGTAAGTATAAAGGGAACGACTTAGTCCCTTTTTTTATGAAGGATGTGTGCTGTTCGTCTATAACTAAACACCGTCACCGGACACACACAGCGTCACCGGACGGTGGGGCGGGCGCAGAAGCGCTCCGCCGCAATGCATGACGCAGAAGGCGCACGCCAAAGTTAAGTTTTAGCCACTTGCTCAAGGACACCCAGGGGGTACGAACCTCGGCTTGGACAGTTGCCATTGATTACGGGGAGTATCGAACTAAAACTTAGTTACAGACAGATACGGTCATACTGAATCCAATGCGCTACAGCGAGCATATAGCGCTATAGGGAGTCTGAAAATTTAAGTCTAGACTAGTTACATAATTATTTTATAAGTAATATGAAGCCAGAAGGCTTATTCTTATATCTGTTTCTTTATGCTTTTCAAAAACTTAGGTGAGAAACTATTTCAGTCACATTAATCACACTGAAAAACCCAGTCCAAAGCATCATAAATGCAGCAGTAAGGAACCACGTCAAAAATGGCCGGATTTGTGACGACACTTCAGGCCGGGGCTTTCAGCAAATGAGCGACGGCCCCAGCGACGCGGACAAAGAGGCCCTTCTGAGGTCTTTCCAACAACCAGTTTACTCAGGCCCCTGCTAGCTCTTATAAAACTACGTAAATAACAATGGGCGACGTGAAGCCGTGGCTCTATTTAAATGAGTCGAGTTGAAGGCAAAATCCCCATTAGTGCTCCGTTGCACATTTCTGCAGTATTGTTTTAAAGTACCCACCTATTTTATTAACAACAAAGAACCAATGTTTACTGACTTGTAAACCACCGTTTAAAGGGTCGGCGAAGAATGTTTTTTTTTTTATACAAACGTAATACCATACTTAAAAAAAACGATTTCAAATAGAACAAAATTTAAAAAAAAAAGTTCTGTGCTATCGAGTAAAGCAAGTATTAGGCACTTTTCTGGCTCAGACCTCAACTTTACTAGTTCTAGTTTTCGAGAAGTACGTGAACAGACATACATACATTCATGCACGAAATTTGGTATATTTGTTCAGATACTCATATAGACTAACATCCATACCAATATATAAAAGTGAAACGTTGTCTGTTTGTTTAGGGAGCCTTCACGCGATAACGGCTCGACAAATTTTGATAAAATTTTGATTGGATATAGCTTAAACACTGGAATATAACATAAGATACTTTTTATCCCGGAAAGTTGAAAGATTCCACGGGAAAACTGGAAAATGTTGATTCATCACAGCAAGGAACGGTTGCCATCACAGAATGGTTTGTGGTTGCCATGGAAACGAAATAACAAGTCTGTCAAAAAACATCAATAGCATTGGTACTATACCTACTTTTGCAATGGTTTTTAATATCCTAGAAGAAAATAGGATGCTTTTTCGCGATAAACATTAGTCCGCACGTATGAAGTCGCGATACTAAGCAGTTTTTAAAATTTAATATACATACCTACATACATACAAATACACCCACGCACACACACACACCAACACACACACGCACACACACACACACACACACACACACACACACACACACACATACACACATACTCTCACACACTCAGAAACACACAAACAACAGACACATGAAATGTTTGTCAAATTGGGTTTCTAAGCGAAATACGTAATATAAGAACGTTACGCATTTTCAACAATATTACATACATACACATCAACCATTGCCGTGGCGGTCTCGGCTTAGAATAAGACCACTCCCAATCCTCTCGTGGATGTCGTAAGAGGCGACTAAGGGATAACACACCGGAAGATGGGCAGCAGCGTCCTCCGAGTAAATATTTGTAACACTGCGGTCACCAATCCACCTGCCAAGAGTGGTGACTATGGCAAACCCCCCCAATATGATAGACACACCGCAAAGACGGCCCCCAGTCCCCGGCGGCTCCGTTATTCCTGGCACCGGTAGCAGTCACGGTAACGGCGGAGCAGGGGGTGCTAAGAATCCCCGGCAGAGACCCAGCTACTAACCCCCACGATCTCTTTACCTAGCAACATATAACGCACGCACCTTGAGGACCGATGAGGAGTTGATAGTGCTGGAAGAAGTAGTAAGTAAGTTGCGCTGGGGTATTATAGGGTTATCAGGAGTTAGGGTTTTCTCGGGAGAGGATACGATTACCCTCAATTCCGGCAACTTACTCTATTACCGGGAGGGCGACCAGCAGTCCCAACACGGTATCGGGTTTGTCGTCCACAAGTCCCTCGTCAACAACATTGTGAAGATTGAAAGCGTTTCGAGCAGGGTGGCGTACCTTATACTCAGAATTACCCATTATTATTGGTATTCGTTGAAGGTCTTACAGGTGTACGCCCCACACTCGAAGCACCCGGACGATGAAGTGGAAGCTATGTACGACGACATTTCTAATGCCATACATGCCCCGAAAACACACTTCACAGTGGTGATGGGGGACTTCAACGCACGGCTGGGCATGAGGAATAGCGATAAACTAAAATTGGGTCAGTTTGGATTTGGACAGCGGAACCAAAGGGGTCAGCGATTGGCCGACTTCATAGAGACGGAGGGACTCTTTATGATGAACTCCTTTTTCAAGAAGCGCCCTTCCAGGAAATGGACGTGGCTGCACCCCGGCGGTCATAAGCACGAGATAGATTTCATTTTGACGACCAATAAGCAAATATTCAATGATGCCTCTGTGATCAACAGGGCTAAGACCGGCAGTGATTACCGCATGGTAAGAGGCTCATTGAATATCAACGTAAAGCTGGAGAGGTCTCGTTTGATGAGATCTACTCTTCGTCCAAGTCCAGCCCAAATCCAAAACCCCGAGAGCTTTCAGTTGGGGCTCCAAAATCGCTTCCAAATCCTTACCGAATGCGATACAGTGGACGAGCTAAACAACGGGCTGGTGGAAATTGTTCACGCGGTCGGGTACAGAGTTCTTTAAGACCCACCGCAAAAATAGAACACAGAAACTCTTTGAGCATACACTCAAACTTATGGCAGAACGAGGCGAGATGAGGCTGCAGTTTTCAGTGGATATACCTTGCTTAATAAACAGATCTCCAAGTCAATGCGACACGATTTGCGTTCCTATAATACTACTTGTATTAAGAACGCAATAGAGTGGGAAAAGGGTAAGACTAGTTACAAACCGTCTGGCTCATAGGTTCGACGACTTTCAGCCTCCCGCACAAGCTGGATTCCAGAAAGGATTTCGCACCGTAGACCACATCCATACGCTCCAGCAGATTATACAGAAGACCGAAGAGTATAATCGGCCACTATGTCTAGCGTTTGTAGATACCGAGAAAGAGTTTAATTCAGAAGAGACCTGGGCATTGCTACAGTCATTACAGCGGTGTCAGATTGACTATCGGTACATCGAAGTGTTGAAGTGTTTGTACAGCAAGGCCACCATGACAGTACGTCTTCAGGATCAGAGCACGAATTCTATCTAGTTGCAAAAAGGGGTGAGACAGGGAGACGTTATTTCTCCGAAACTATTAACCTCTGCACTGGAAGATATATTCAAGATTCTGAACTGGAACGGATTTGGTGTTAACATCATTGGCGAATACATCACTCACCTTTGATTTGCTGATGATATAGTCATCATGGCAGAAACCCTGGAAGACCTAAGCACAATGCTCAGTGACCTCAATATTGTTTCCCAACAGGTGGGTCTTAAAATGAACATGGGTAGGACGAACATCATATCAAATGCCCATGCTCGTCATGGCGCTCTTTGGGGGAGGCCTATGTTCAGCAGTGGACTGCCAAAGGCTGAAATGATGAATGATGATGATGACACATCAACTAGAGAACTTTTATATTTTTAAGTCAATTAAATAGCATATTTAAACCATAATAAGTACCTAAGCTTTGGATTCGGATATCTAGGTTCCTGAAAGTATTAGGGTTCCCCAAGTGTGCTAATCTGTCTATCACAGAAAAATTGGTCCGAATCTACTGGGCCGATTAAGGTGAAATTTGGTACACATATGAATTTCTGTGAAGAAGATAGAGAAGGCTTCTATCTTCTGTTTCACAGAGGATTGATACAGGAGGATGTTGTCTCCGAAACTATTCACTAACGCGCTTGAAGATATGTTTAAGACGCTGGATTGGAAAAGTACGGGCATAAACATAAATGGGAAGTATATCTCACATCTACGATTCGCCGATAATATCCTTATGGCTGTGTCGCTGCCGGAACTTGAGCGAATGCTGACCGATTTAGCTTATGCCTCTCGACGTGTCGGTCTTGGCATGAATATAGACAAAACTAAGGTAATGTTTAACGACCTCATTACCCCGAGACCTGCTGTCATTAACGGTGTACCTCTAGATGTTGTGCCGGAATATGTCTACCTCGGGAAGATTGTGCAATTGGATAGAAACAATTTCGAGAGGGAAGCCGATAGGAGGATTCAGCTGGACAGCATTTGGTAAATTTCGTCAAGTCTTATTGTTTTCCATACCACAGTGTTTAAAGACGAAAGTTTTCAATGCGTGCGTCCTACCGATCATGACCTACGGAGCCAAAACGTGTACACTCACGGTGAGATTGGTTCATAGGTTTAATGTCGCTCAGCGAGCTACGGAAAGAGCTATGCTCGGTGTTTGTCATAAGGGCCAAGACCAGCTGTGCAAAATTTGAAATTTGACTTTTTGTTCTCCCTACCACAGAATAACTAATACTAATAGAAGCTGTACCCTAAAGCAATGAAAGATACACTACTTTAAAAAAATATGTTTCTATGTATTTTTTTTTTAATATAAATGATCGCACGGTCACCGTACGATCGCGAATACCTGTTTCTTTCAATCAAAGAAAGAAAGGGGGGGACGTAAAAAAATGTATCGCGTAACAGTTGTCTCGAAGTTGATTAGGAAAAAATACGCATAAACGCGGAAGGGGCCTCGTGTTATCTTTATAATTAAAGTTTATGTTATATGACGAAATGTTTTAAAAATACAATCTGTGGAGGAGTTCGGGATGATTACAGTAACTTTTGAAAAATTGTTAGATAACTACATGAAATTTGTTGTGTATTAGGAGAATATAATAAATATTTTTTAATTTGTAATATGCATTATCTTAATCGGTTCGGACTTTATCCTACCGGACCGGTGTTTACGAGTTTCATTGTTTAGAACAATTCAATTTAGAACAATTCATATCGCGTAAGTGCTGGGCTCGTGGGTAGCTAGTATAGAATGGTATTTTATTTAGTACACTTTACTAATAATTAATAAGGACCTAGAAAAACTACAAAGTTTTATTTAACTTCACTTGTATGTTTGTATGTATCAATGTTTGTATGTGTCTATCTAACAATGTACTCTGTAATCTACTCGTATATATGTATATCAATGTATATTTCTGTCTTTCCTGGAATCTTGCAACTCAAATTTTTACTACTTCCCGATTAGCTATCCGGCTGGTTTTTTCAGGGTAGCTCACAAGTCGATCATAATGCATTTAAAATAAAAACTAACAAAAAAATAACTGAACAGAGCGAGTTAATTAAAAAAGAGTCACATTAAAGCTTTTTTTCTTCATATTATACTTATTCTCGTACACGTAGGTAACTACTTCATTTTTATCTTTAATTCCTACGTGAGTATCAACTGCAAACATTTATTAGCTCTGACTGTGTAACATCAAGCTTGTAGCGAATTTAACCCATAGGTACATAATGCTAGACCGTTCTAATATCAAGGGCGCTTCTGTCCAACCGTTCCTAATCTCCTCACCACATAGACCAAAGCAATAACGTTGTCGGAAGTTATAAACCACGCTGTATAGAGCTTAGCTATAGCCAGTGCAGACAATGTAGGTGCCTACTGCCTAGTGGATATTATGTTGAACTTCGAGCCTGAATTTTATCTCTAAATATGTATATTTTAAATATAAATAAATAATAAAAAGCTTTTATGCATTAGCCATGTAATGTCGCTCATCAAGTCCTTTCATTTGATGCCCATATCAAATTAGGGGTTACTATGGAACTTATAAATAGCCATTATATGGCCATCCGCCACATTGGATTAAAAGTGGCGGCATTTAAGTAATCGTGCATTATCACGAGAACCAAACTTGTGTGCCATGTTTCAGCCCGATAGCTTCAGTTCAGTAGAAACGATTGAAATATTGTATGCAAATTTCCAGGACATACATAGATACGTCAAACAAGTAAAAATTGTATTTTTTTTTACTTTATTAAATCTCTTTTGTACGTACTTAAAGCTGAAAAATCAAATAAAATCGTGCACTCGCTGCACGATTTTATTTGATTTTTCAGCTTTAAGTACCTACATATAAAATCGTTTATCTTATATATTTTTTACTCCTTTTTCTTTTTAGGTTTTTAGTTTTTATCTAGTTATTTCTAAAGTGTTCAAGTTCAAGTCCTTTCATCTAATACCCATATTGAGGGGATTGAAAAAAAGTAATCTGCCATTTTGTGTTGGCGGCCATCTTGGATTTGGAATGTTTTCATGGTGTACTGCATTTTACTAGCTCAGCCCTTTCATTTGAAACTCATAATGAGGAGAGTTGAAAAAAATATGTAACGTGATATTATGTGGCAGCAGCCATCTTAGATTTACAATACTGAATATACATTATTGAAAGAACTAAATTTCAGATCAATCGGTCAACAGGAAGGGGCTAAAATTTAAATTACTAGATTTGACCCAAGTCCAAACAAACAAACAACAAGTAAAATTATTATAAAAATACAAAAAAACCCGGGTGTGTGATCGGCCGCAAAAATAATCACACTATACTAATATTATAAAGGTTACGCCTTTATAATATTAGTATAGTGTGATTATTTTTGCATGTATGTAAGGGTGTGTGTCTGTGAGTATGTTCGTGTGTTATGTTTGTTACTTCTTCACTCGTAAACAGCTGCACGGATTTAGATGAAATTTGGTACGGGGCTAGCTTATAACCTGGATTAACACATAATCTACTTTTTATCCCGGAAAAGTTTATGGTTTCTGAGGGACGCGGGTGAAACCGCGGGGCGCAGGTAGTATTTATGTAAATTAAATGTATTTTTTATTAACATATTTTAATTTACTTTAATAGCAATTGCAACATTAGACTAGGTATAGTATTTACATTAATTTGAATAATCTAAAATTGAAAATTTTGTAAGAATCTTAAAAGAAAATTGCTACTGTTGAATTACATATTTTTGAAATGATCTTATAAAGACCTGTATTTTGATACGTCACTCGATAGGTTTTGCAAATTTTTAGTTTCATCGGAAATACAATATGACAGCTGTAAAACCGCCATATTGGTTTTCTTGACACTTCATATATCGTAGAGCACTCTCGTGATAGAGACGAATTCAATAATACCTCATTTATCAAAATCCATCAAGCCGTTCAGGCTATAGGACGCGCCTAAGAAACGTACAAACAAACATACATACAACCCAAACACATAACCCTCCGCAGTCGGGTAAAAAACAACAAATAGGGCAAGCTAAATAAAACCGTTTAATCAATTGCCGATTGCCGTGCATTACTCTCGCAAAACTCGAGAATAACTCGACCGTTTTTTTTTAATAATTTTATGGATGAGGTTTAAAACAAATAAAAGCAGTTGGATTTTTTATTGAAATGCACCATGAGTTAGTAAAAAATATACATTACCTATATTATTAGCGGATATTTTATCATGGTATCTTTGATACTTATTCACGCTGAAAAGGCTCAATGGATTTTGATGAAATTTGCTATGGAGATAGCTTATACCCTCGGCACAGAATACTTTTATAATCATTATGATCATTATCATCAAATTTCTAAAGAAAAGTTGTAACTATTTCGATGGTGGGCGAGCGGTATACCTGCTAGTGTAGTGCGTGTTATAAGGATCCGACAATACCTGTTCCACTCCTTGACTTTTCTAAGTTAGGTATAAGTGGATTTCCATCGCTCCGTGCTTCGGAGGCCACGTTAAACTGTCGGTCCGGGCTGTTATTGTTTGATAGTAATCGTTAAGCTACGTCGGAGGCCCTTGGGGGGCCGGGCCTGACAACTGACACTAGAGGCTTTCGAGCGGTATGACCACAGACATATATATGTCTGTGAGTATGACAAACTCTGACACTAGTAGCCAGAACTATATATAGATATTTCTTACGTCGTTGGCACTACAAACAAGCAAGCATAGGTGCGTGAAAGGTTGATGTCACATTTCTTCTCTATGGTCATAGATAAATAATCTATGGTTGACTTGATAAAATCATGTAGTATTTGTATTTTGATAAAATCAACACAAGAAAAATGTCGTCAATGCTTTTCCCAAACATGATCCAAACCTATCTAAGGTATAGAGTTGGTAAAGCCTAGAGTTCCTACCTTGAGTAGGCGGTCACTACTATCTATTCTGTGCTATAGGTTGTTACAACTACTACTAGGCAAAGAGTATATAAATACTACGTCTACTAGGTACCTACTAGGTATAACTAGGCTAGGTTACTGTCCTCTCACACACCAAAGTCGCCAAAACCCAAACGTCAAACACAGGCTTTTTGCCGGCGGGTCCGTCGGCGGCTTCACTTCTTGTAGGTACAAGTTGGAAAATATTATTCATGATTCGCTGTGCGCCTGATGGGCAAGTACCACATCTTTGTCAGATATTCAACCGCCAAGCAGTAGTGTGTAAAGATTTCAGTGTTTCGGTTTGAAGGGCAATGCTTACAGTGAAATTAGGTACCTGCTGGGCAATGAGTCAAACCAATATCTCAGGGTGATGAGCACAGTGCAGTGACGCGCAAGATTTTGCAACCAAGTTCTGGGTGGCACTGCAACTGTTATGGGTCGGCGTGACGCTTACCATCAAGCGAGTACCCCTCTCGTCTCTCATCGTAAATGCTCCTATACATACAATTTTACAAAGACAATTGTACCTACCTTACAAAATTATGAAAGTATCAAATAAATTCATAGTTTGGCAACTATTCCTTCTAACAAAACAATAAATTTGCTTTGTCACCAGCGGCCTTTTCAAATTAATTGCGTCTATCACGTTAATAGCTCGTTAACTGATGTCCGCTGTCTCCGAATCACCGAACGGCAATGATTTATGTCCCCTGTGACACAGATTGGGTAATAGTCGCCCGCAAAGGGTGTCCTCGATCTTCGTACCCTTTGACGCCTCCGTAAGGGTCGTTTGTTCGTCTTTCACTTACAAAAGGATATTTATAGCGGATGATCGATTGGCAGTTTCTTTTGTGAGGATTTTGCACGTTAAGAACCTATACCTTACCTACTTTGAACAATGGTTGAAAGTTTTCGACAATCATAATCAATTAAAATCACAGTGACAAACATGGCCATTTTAATTATTCAAGGAAAGTAGATACTTAAGCTTTTTTATCGAATAAAATTGGTTAAGATAGCTATAATAGCCTCAGCTAAGTGCACGCTCAGCGTTTGCAGTACCGAGTCAGGCTGGTTCTGCACTCTCGACCGCTCGGTCGCCCCACTGCTCAACCCGCGTCGCCGACCGAACGCATTTGACTTAGTAGGAGGCCTATATAGTATATAGTCTCTTAACGAGATCTTCGCAAAGTAGGTACCTATTTAGTAAACGTATATTGCTACATCCTTCCCTCCCCCGATCCTCTACGAGCGATAGAGTTGCTGGGCGTGACAATTAGTAGTAGTTTTTAATAGAATTTGTGTTTTGGGGGAAAGCATTTTCCATGTCCTAAATTGAAGTGACATATTTTGTTATTAGTGCCAATACGCTACGCTACCTTAGACTATTCATTGATTTTGGTTTTTCATTAAGTCATCGTTTCAACCCAAAAAAACGCTATTATAACGTTGAAGTTAATGAAAAATTTTATAAAAAAAGAAGACGTCTAAGCGTAGTTGTAACTTTTAAACTTTCGCGATTCGAACACAGTTATATATTTAAACGGGACTTAATCGCGCTGAAAACTTAATATTTATTTACCTCGACGTGTCGATCAAGTTGCATTGATCGTGGTCACGAGAAGACTGAAGTACGAGTAGCGGGTGTCAGCGTCGAGAAGGGCGAGCGTAGTCTCCAACTACCCGCATTTGGTTTTGTAAAAATTCAGAATTGTCACGACACACGACACTAACGACATCTGCAGATTTCTTCTGACATAAACCGCGATGCGAACACTTGCTTATCACGGGTTTTTTTTGGGGGGGAACGTCGAGGTAAATAAATATTAAGGTTTCAGCGCGATTAAGTCCCGTTTAAATATATAACTACGTATAAGCGTAGTTAATTAAAGAAGCAACATAATACAAAAAAACTTTTATTATTTAGGGGTAGTTTAGTGTTTTTTTTTCAATTCCACACCAATTACCTAGCCCAAAACTGGGATACCCTGTACTATGGGTACTAGATAACGGATAAACATACATAGATACGAATATTATAACATCCATGACTCGGAAACAAACATTTCTGCTCATCACACAAATGATTGCACCTTGCAGGGTTCGAACCCGCGACCGTTTGATTACGTACCTAGGATCACTAGCCACGAGACCAACAGGTCGACAACCGGTAGTGACCGGTTTTCTTTTTGTATGGACAAGGGCGCTACCTATAGCACAGCTCAAGGGATGATGCAGGAACACTTCAGTTTCGATGAGATACTTGTAACTTGACTTGAACTTCACGATCCGGATTATGATAAGGGAGTTTTAGGGGTTTTCTCCTTAACTCAGCTGAGAGTTTTAGAGTTATAGCCGTTTAAAGAAAACCATAATTTGTTAACACAAATTCGTACTGTAGCCGACCTGAACAAAAAACTTCAATTGTAGCTCCGTTAAGTAATAAACACTTATACATGGACTGTTATAAGTAGGTCTAGCTACTACATTAAAATATATATAGATACCTACACCATGATAACTTGGCACCTAACGACAAAAAATATGACGTAGGTGGAGTCTACGTATTCGTGACAATAAGCATCACATGACTTTGTGAGTCTAAACACACAAAAACATACCAATGTTGTTCACTTTATTCTTAGAATAGGTTATTCGACTACTTTTCGTTAATCTTGCTATCGTGGTTTATCACTAGGAGACGATTCCGTATCTAAACGGGTCCCTTTGGGATTCTCGCCAGTTCTCGTGTCATGAACGCTGTGACAAAACGCTCCACATATCGCTCGTCTACGTATCCGATCCGACATGACGGCTTGGGGCGTCAGCCGACACAGATCCAATAAGACACGTTCGTAATCGATTTTAAGGCACTGTGGAAGGTTATTTATTTATATTTATTGCATTGCTTGGAAGGGGCTTCCAATTCGATATCAACTTAGGTGTTGTGTGTGCTACACTAAATAGGTAGGTACTGAGAAACACTGTGTGCATGCCATCGATATACATATGTACCTACTACGGTGCATGCATTGTAGAAAAACAAGTTAGTTTTATATTCTGTGCCTCCACGACATGCTAAATCTACGAATTGGGAAATAGACAAAGAAACGCAGAAATTGAGGTAGATTGTGACGAGTTCAAACCTCTTTCATAATAATACTCTCTCTGGATCTCTTAATTCTTTCATAATCCATTTCTTTTCATTTTTAATAGTTGGTCATCATTGATTCATTCTAAATACAAATAACCTGTCATTCGAACATTGATTTTTGGAAAAACCGAAATAATATTATAAAATTCATAAATAAGTTTATGGCAAATATATATAAGACTTGTAAATATATATAAGAATATCTTCGTAAGCCGCTGTTTTATAATCATCTCCTCCTGTTCCTGTGCTCCTAATTGAATCCTGACCTTTTGTGTTGTCCACTGAGGCTTGGTCCCTGGGCTGGTGGAGCAAGCCCAAAGCCTAGGACCGCCTCGTGACAAGGTTATGTAGCTCAGTGGCGTGTTAAGTCCAGCAGTGGACAGATATAGGCTGAGGACAAGGTTAGGTATACTTGCTTGGTGTTTTCTGGAGCAAAGAAGTTTAAACCGTCTCGTTGGCGCGGAGAGCACCTGTTTTCTTAACGTCGATGGACGTATGTGGCTTCAAAGGGTTCTGCCATTAGGTACATATAGGTAACCCAAGTGGCCCAATCCCAAGTACTTACCCAACACTCTTGAACTTAAGTATTTGAATAGATAGGTAATTTAAGTCGTCCCATTCCTACGACTTCTACAAATTTGAGCATTGATTGTTGACAGTTTAGAGTTTAGACTAAGAATACGGCGACGGACTCGTGGTCACACCGTTTTGTCACACTAGTGTGACCACGAGGAATTATTTTTACTCGTGGTCACACTGCTTGGTATGACAACGAGTAAGCTACAAAATATAAGACTCATAGTCACACCAGTGTGGGAAAACAAAATACCAATTACTTATCGACATAATTATATGCAATAATTAATTTGTGTCAAAGTGACAGATGTCAAAGTGACAGTTTGTGGAAAAGTGAGAGTGGGGGAAGGAGGAGTGGAAGTGAGGGGAGGGGGAGTGGTTAAGTGAGGGGAGGGAGGGGGAGTGGGGGGAATTCGAGGTAGGAGTGGATGGTATGCGGGGAAGTAGGAGGAGTGAGTGTGAAGTGTGGAGTGTAAGTGAGAGGAGGGTGAGTTGGTAAGTGAAGGAATGGTGGGGAGGGAGGGGAAGTAAAAGTGAGAGTTGGTGGTGAACGGGTGGGGTGAGGGTGGGAATTTTTGGAAAGTAAGCAGAGGGTGGGGGAGTGGTGGTAAAGAGGAATGGGGGACGTGAGTGTCGGAGTGGACGAGGGGGAGGGCAGTAGGAAGTGATGGGTGAGTGAAAGAAGTGAGGGGAGGGGCAGAGAAGTGGATGAACAGTCGATTTTCGACCTTATCGACCTAATGTAGTTTATTTAAAGAAGTGATAGATCTCATCGATATCTTTGTTTTGGATGACAGCTGTCAAACTTAAAAGGGCTATAACTCAGAAACTAATGATCATAGACTAGTAATTTCTTTACAGAAGTGATAGATCTCATGGATATCTTCGTTTAGGATGACAGCTGTCAAACTTAAAAGGGCTATAACTCTGAAAGTAATGATCCTGGACTAGTAGTTTATTTACTGAAGTGGTAGATCTCATCGGTATCTTTGTTTTGGATGACAGCTGTCAAACTTAAAAGGGCTATAACTCTGAAACTAGCAATACTAGACTAGTAGTTTCTTTACAGAAGTGATAGATCTCATCGATTACATCATTTTGGATGACAGCTGTCAAACTTAAAAGGCCTATAACTTAAAAACTAATGATCATAGTTTCTTTACAGAAGTGATAGATCTCATCGATATCTTCGTTTTTGATGACAGCTGTCAAACTTAAAAGGGCTATAACTCTGAAACTAGCAATACTAGACTAGTAGTTTCCTTACAGAAGTGATAGATCTCATCGATTACTTCGTTTTGAATGATAGCTGTCAAACTTAAAAGAGCTATAACTCAGAAACTTATGATCATAGAGTAGTAGTTTATTTACAGAAGTGATAGATCTCATCGATATCTTCGTTTTGAATGACAGCTGTCAAACTTAAAAGAGCTATATAGCTTAGCTCTGAAAATAATGATCCTGGACTAGTAGTTTCTTTACAGAAGTGATAGACCGCATCGATATCTTCGTTTTGAATGACAGCTGTCAAACTTAAAAGAGCTATAGCTCTGAAACTAATGATCCTGGACTAGTAGTTTCTTTACAGAAGTGATAGACCGCATCGATATCTTCGTTTTGAATGACAGCTGTCAAACTTAAAAGAGCTATAGCTCTGAAACTAATGATCCTGGACTAGTAGTTTCTTTACAGAAGTGATAGACCGCATCGATATCTTCGTTTTGAATGACAGCTGTCAAACTTAAAAGGGCTATAACTTTAAAACTAGCAATACTAGACTAGTAGTTTCTTTACAGAAGTGATAAATATCATCGATATCTTCGTTTTAGTTGACAGCTGTCAAACTTAAAACGGATATAACTCAGAAACTAATGATCATAGACAAGTAGTTTCTTTTACAGAAGAGGTAGATCTTATTGATATCTTTGTTTTGGATGATAGTTGTCAAATTTATAAGGGCTTTAATTCAGAAACTAATGATCATAGACTAGTAATTTCTTAACAGAAGTGATAGATCTCATCGATATCTTCGTTCTGAATGACATCTGTCAAACTTAAAAGGGCTATACATCTGAAACTAGTAATTCTAGACTAATAGTTATTTACGTAAGGGATAGATCTCATCAAGATCTTAATTTCATATGACAGCTGTCAAACGTCATAACATCTAGTATGGATAACTGATGTCGAAAAAGACAGGCAAGGTAAAAAGTTACATAGTACACGGATTTATACGAAACTATGCGTAGTTACTATAAGCAAAAATTGCTGTATTAACTGCTTAATTTTTCGGTTCAAATATATATATAACAGGTCATTTTTGACATTGCTTGTGATTTCTGACATCAGCTGTCAATACTGCATGTTTTGACGTTTGACAGCTATCATCTGTCAATTTGACAGTTATCATAAGAAACAAAGCTATCGATGAGATATATCACTTTTGTAAAGAAACTACTATTCTAGAATCGTTAGTTTTAGAGTTATAGCCCTTTTAATTACGACAGCTGTTATCCAAAACGAAGACATTCATAAGATCTATCACTTCTGTACAGGAACTACTAGTCTAGGATCAATAGTTTCAGAGGTATAGCCCTTTTAAGTTTGACAGCTGGCATGCAAAACAAAGATATCAATGAGATCTATCACTTCTGTAAAGAAACCACTAGTCTAGTATTGCAAGTTTCAGAGTTATAGCCCTTTTAAGTATGACAGCTATAATTTAAAACTTCCTACAATCCCCCTACTCCCACTCCCTTTACTCCCCTCCCCCTCCCCTTTCCTCCTCTCCAACCTCCGAAATGTTCTCCAAACTCCTGGTAATTTGTAACTATTTTAACACTTAACCTAACCCTCCCCACACTCCTCCTCCCACTCCCCTTACTATTACTCGTGGTCACACTAGTATGACAAAACGGTGTGACCACGAGTCCGTCGCCAAGAATACATATCCATACCAATATATAAAAGTGAAACGTTGTCTGTTTGTTTGGGGAGTTTTAACGAGATAACGGCAAGACAGTTTTTGATGAAATTTGGAATGGAGACCCTGGATAAAACATAGGATAAATACTTTTTATCCCGGAAAATGGTAAGTTTCCACGGGCAAACTGAAAAAGGTTGGTTACTCGCTGTGAGTAACGGTTTCCATGGAAACGAAATAACAAGTCTATCAAAAAACATCAACAGCGTTGGTGCTATACCTACTTTTCGCGACCGACTAACCTTCACACTGCTCTGTCACACTGGTGTGATGGTTAGGAAGAAAATTTACTAAGTAACCTTCACACTAGTATTAAGGCTAGGATTTTTTTGCATTTGTTTTTAATATCCTAGAAGAACATAAGATGCTTTTTTTCGCGATAAACTGTAGGTCACGCGGACGAAGTCGCGAGTGAATCTAGTATCTAAAGATTAGGGACCAGTTCCTCGGGCGTGGACCGCATAAATTGGGTGTACCGTGCAACGCATACAATTAGCCTTAGTCACAATTTTACAATAGGTGTGGCGTTTGTATGCAGCAATGACTCTCATTCGCGCTA
The DNA here is from genome assembly GCA_946251855.1 of Alsophila aescularia. Taxonomy (NCBI): domain Eukaryota; kingdom Metazoa; phylum Arthropoda; class Insecta; order Lepidoptera; family Geometridae; genus Alsophila; species Alsophila aescularia. The sequence continues at coordinate 21,766,974 of OX276376.1, read as the reverse complement.
CAGTCTATGTATGTTTCTCTATCAGCTGCTGTTGATGCACATAGAGCAAGTGTGTTTGCCTGTAGTTGTATCTAGTAGTCCAGATTTCGTTTACGTGTTATTAAAGCATGCCGTATCTTACCCCTTTTACTAATCTATGTAAGAATAGCTGTCTTTAAGCACACGAACGGGTCACACAACCTATTGACCCTTAGCTTTCTTTCGGCCATCAGTATGTGAGCGGAGTAGTGTTTAACTCACAATTCGGTGTCAGAGTCCATTTGCGGACGGCGCCTAATAGAAACTAATGCACAATATCTGTCCACAGTGATCACTGTTTACGCACCAAACGTGACTCCGTGTCGGACTGTTTGCTGGTAAGTAGGTACCTACATTGAAACAAGATGGGATAGTTTGTTGGACCGATAGTATAACCACAGAATAAATAATAGGTGTAACTTCCGAAGGTGCTAATTTTACGCCAAAAAGTAGACTATTTATGATTTTGCACGTTGCTTGTCTTGTCTGTCATAATTATGAGGTAATGCACTGCATGCTGGCCTTTGGTGTCAGGGTTTGTCGGGCCGCCCGTGGGTCTCTGACATGGCTCATTGACTGCTATATTCTACACTTATTGACGCTGAAATCTGTACCTACTCGCTATCGAGTATCGTAACATTTTTGGATGAAATCCAGCGCAGCGCAACTAGCGGAACTATTTGTCACTTATAGTGACATCTTTAGCTCTATTAGGAGTTTAGCTAATTCTACTTCAATAGACAATATGTGAGAAACTGTAGATATTACGCCGTCATGATGGCGCCTTTGGCGCATTCTTAGCATTTGTCTGTTTCTAGATATATGAAAAAGACAGCGGCTAGCAAACGCAATGTAATTTTGGTTAACTCGAATCCAGCTAGATGGCGTTATAACAGCCTTCATCGAGCAAGCGATTGTGTTTTCCTTTTTAGAGTAAACAGATTTGTTTTTTTTTTGTTTGAATGTATGTCAAAAACAAAAAAAAACTGATGTGTTTAAATAAAGTAAAGTACGATTACAGTGACAAAATATAATGGGTAAACTCAAAAAATACTGAACTGATTTTAAACATTCTTTCACTTAAATAAAGCTACATTATCAACGAGTAACATGGGTGTCTATATAAAATATGTCTATATTTTACCTAAAATTATCAATCCCTACGAAAATTGTAAAAATGTAACCCAGCCCCACTTACTCGCGATGATAAATGCAAATTGAGTGACATAACTACCTACTGCGGCAGGATTAACTGACGATAGCCATTGTCGAAATAGTGACCCCTAGTATCAAAAACATGCAAACTGAGAATCAGTCTCAAGAAAGAAGTAGCGGCAATAAGAGGAAAAAACGTCGAACAGTTACGGCCGGTTCCTATATCTTAAAACGAACCGTTTTCGCTTACTGTCCGTCAGCTTTAGACATAAACGCTATATAAAAAACGTCAAAATGTAAAGAGACGTTGCAAAAACGACTCGTTTCATTTTTATAGGAATGGGGGGAGGAGGGGGGGGGGGTGTAATCATTTTTCGCTTTTAGTCGCGTAGATACTTTTACTTGAGTTGAAACGTCAAGAGTGTTTACTACTGCAACTCGTAATAGTGGTACAGCTTGGGCAAAAATGCTTTCGTATGTCCGGCTGTCGGGCTATTCTCCTCTACAGGTCGCATTTCTCAACCGATTCTCGTGAAATTCTGTTAGCAGGTTTGATAATAACTTAAAGTATTTTTTTGTCTAATCAGTTTTTCGAAATTCTTCAAAATGGCCTTTTTTGAACTACTTCCGTGACTGAAAAAATACAATAAAATAAAAATTATTTTTATATTCCTTACGTGACTAGGGGGAAAAAGCTGAAAAGTAATTTATGCTAAACTAAAAAAATGAACTCAGCAGGATTCGAACCAGCGACTGTCAGCTTCAAAGTCCGTTTGTCACGAGGCGGTCCTTGGGTTTGGGTTTGTTCCACTAGCCCAGGGACCAAACCTCAGTGGACAACATAAAAGGTCAGGAACAATGGTCTCCATGTGCTCCTAGCACATGGAGATGTTGATAAACAGAGATCTTGCACTCGACTATTCTATTCAGTCTTCTCTCAATTTAATATATTTGGTAAGAGTGTATCCTTGGGGCTCTAGTATTGTTATTATCACCGACTTTTCGTGCTTCAACAATATGGATCAAAACAACCACTAACGAAGGTATTATCATATATAGTTAAAAGATTCCGGTTGTAATAAACTTATTTAGGTATTTTATAACATACTCGTATTATTTCGGTTAAAAAATTATAAATAAAATTTCAGTTTTGCTAATCCAAGGACAATATCGGAATGACAGGTTATTTGAATTTAGAATTAATAATGACAAACTATCAAATGGAATGAAATGGATTATGAAAGAATTAAGAATTATGAGAGGTTTCACATCGTCACAATACCCCGCCTCCCCGGAGAATTTTTTGTATTTTTCAATTATCTAATACACAAAAAAAATATTTGGTAAAAATTTTGATGTTATTGGTACCGCAAAACATTAGGTTAATTTAAAAAAATAAATAAAAAACAGCTTAAGAAAAAAGAAAAAATAAGTAGAAATTAATAAAAAAAAAATATATAATAACGGTAATAAAGTTGAAATAGTAAAATAATTAATTAAAACAATGGAAATGCTGAGCTGAAAAGGAAATTTTAAACTCTGGCCAATTTTCAAAGAAACTTGCACAAGCTCCTATGAATTTTTGTTGTCGACCAATTTGGGTTATCGCCTTTAATTTTTTGGTGAAAATGTTTATTTACAATGTCAATATACAATTAATTGGATTTCTAGATGCGTTCAAATTCATAAATCACACATTCATTCATCATCATTCATAGTCTTATTCCCATTCCTTGGAAATAAAACTCATAAGAAAGAGGAACCTTAAATATCAATAAGATTACTCGTGGAACCAATACAGTGTAGTGTAGGCCTATTTATACAGTCACTATCCGCTGATTAGGGTGATTATGTGAGTGTATGTGTGTATATACATAGTAAACGTTGTGTTAGAACGTTAAAATAATATAAGTAAGGTAAAAGCATATTAACTATAAGATAATACTGGTTTTGTGACCTAGGCTTGGTTTATAGAGTAATCACATTTGCCGCTCTTTTCAGTGTTGGAAGTTTTTTGTGTAGGTGTAGTAAATAATAATATATGGAACTGGTTTCGATTTATACTGAACATTATGATTGTAAATATAAAAAAGTACATAGCTAACAAGTAGGGTATTAACTACTGTTAGTACCAAAGAATTAAAGTATGTAGTAAGTACAATAGCACTGAATAGCAATACGTAGGGACTTGAAGTCAATATTCATAATGAATCCGAAAAGCTAATGAAGTGAATAAAAGAAAAATAAGCTAAAAATGTGGACATTACTCCGTAAAGGGAAATTATATTAAAATTACATTATTTACAACTTAAATACAAGGTTATTTGTAAGTAGGGAACCTACAATGGTAATAAGTAGGTATTTACATATATGGTAAGGTTCGGGAATATGAAAGCAATGTAACTTTCATATTACATATAATAAGGTATGTAAGTAAGGAGACAAGTGATGGTTAAGGTTAAGACGTAGGTACGTGGTATAGGTTTAATGTCTTTGACATGCCAACGGCCTAAGGAATTACCAGATAAATCACTGAGGTCGTAAATTAGTGGTGAAATTTTAGCTGTTGCATTTTACAAATTTAGGAGCTAATTTAGCTGAAAAATACTTGCCTGCTGAACTTATGGGATAATTACGTTTCCATATAATGTCGCCTTGGTTAAATTCAAGGTGTTGATGATGTTTATTATAATATTTAGCGTTAGTTTCATGAGCGCGGAATAAACGTGCTTGTACTTTAGCAAATAAAGGGCTTAACTGACCTATGTTGTCAGCATATTCATCGCGTGGAGCAAAAATCAATTCTTCAGTTAGATCCGAAGCATTATATACCGAACCACACGTTACAAGTTCGCGACCAAATACTAAGAAAGCTGGTGTGAATTTAGTAGTTTTATTAACAGCTTAATTTATGCCAAATTGGATTTGATTTAAATATAGATCCCAAGTACGATGGTCATTATCAACAAAAGAAGCAACTGCTGTTATAATCGTTTTGTTGTAACGTTCAACAGTATTGACTTGAGGACAGTAACGGGGGGTGTAAAGAATTTTTGGTATGTTGTAATATTGAAATAAATCCTGGAGTTCATGACTAATTAGTTGAGGGCCATTATCTAGGATTATGGTCTCTGGAATGCCATAAACCATGAAAACTAAGTTCTCAAGTATACGTTTGATTACAGAAGAGGTAGCTCGCTTCATGGGGAATATAATACAATATTTGGAAAAACAACATGTGACTACAAAAATAAATCTATAAAGTTTACGTGTCATTGGAAGTGGACCAACAATATCAATAGATTTGCATTGGAAAGGACGAGAACAGTTCTTGGGTTTACCCATCAGACCAATGGTATTTTGATTCTGATGCTTATAAGCGAGGCATGTTTCACATTTAGAAATATGGCTGGTAATGTCTTTGTACATTACTGGCCAGAAGTATTTTTTCTTTAATACGATGGTATGTTTTGAAAGTGCCAAAATGAGCTGATGTTGGTAACGAATGGTTTTCGTCGATAATAGCTGTACGAAATTCAGATGGGATTACTTCTTTCCAACTTAATTCTGAGTTGATGAGGGTATTAGAACGGGTGTACCTGTAGAGTTTATTGTGTCATATCATAAAATCAGGAGTTGGTGTGGGATTTGTGCTACACTTGCAGTATACAGAAGTGTACCACGAATCAGAAGTATGTATTGGATCATAATTAATCACATTAATTGGTTTAATACGAGACAGTGTATCTGGGACCAAATGTTCCTTGCCACGTTTATATTTAATGACAAAATTAAACATTGATAAGCGTATGCTCCAACGGGCAAGTCTACCTGTAGGATTATCTAAGTGTAAGAACCATTGAAGTGCAGAATGATCGGTATAGATAGTAAACTTTTGGCCATTGTCTAGATAGCAACGGCAACGGTACTCTAATGCTGTTATAACGCTTAGGAGTTCACGTTCAGTGATAGAATAGTTTCTTTGGGGACCTGTAAGTAATTTGCTCATGTAAGCTATGGGTTTTTCAACTCCATCGAAGTCTTGGGTAAGCAATGCTCCAAGTCCAAAAGCGGATGCGTCGCAATGAACAGCAAAAAGTTTAGAAAGTTTAGACAAGTCAGGGCAAGTTAAAATAGGAGTTGATATTAAAGCTTGTTTGATTTTATTAAAAGCTTTATCAGCTTCAGAAGTCCCCTTGAAAGCGGAAGCTTTCTTACTGGTAGACGTAAGTTTAGTGAGGGGAGCAGCTAATGTGCTAAGATTGGGTACAAAGCATCTATACCAACTAGCTGTACCGAGAAACCTAACCTACCTACCTTCGCAAGCACCCAGGTCTGCTCGCGAAGTAAAAAGGTTTTTACTTCGCGAGCAGACCTGGGTGCTGGTATTTCTATGATTGCTTTAACTTTATCAGGGTCTGTGTGGAGACCTTGATCATCAATTACGTAGCCTAGGTATTTAAGTTCATTTCGGAAAAATGCACATTTTGGAAAATTTACTGTTGTACCTGTTTTTGAAAGTTTTGCGTGTAATTTGTTAAGCAAATGTACGTGTTCCTCGTACGTTTTTGTAGCTATTATTATATCATCCAAATAATAAAAAAGAGAGTCGTTATTAGACTCATCAGAAAGAAGATTATCAATAAATCTTTGTTGCGTAGCTGGTGCGTTAGTAAGACCAAAAGGCATAACCTTAAATTGAAAAGATCCACGACCTGGAACGTGAAAAGCAGTCTTAGGTCTGTCTTCTAAACGTAAAGGCACTTCCCAAAAATCTTTAGCAATGTCAATTGAACTCAGATATTTATAATCTTTAAGGTTGTCTATAATGTCTGATATGGCATCTTTTCTAGTTATGTCGTTAAGCTTACGACTGTCGACGCAGAATCAACAAAGTACCATCTTTCTTAGGGGGTAATAATTACAGGATTTAGCCATGGGCTTTCACATGGCTCTATAACATCAAGTTCTAGCATTTTATCAACTTCTGCTCGAAGAGCTTTCTGTTTTTCAGGTGATAATCGATAGCATCGTTGACGAATTGGTGTGTGGTCACCTGTATCAATACAGTGTTTAATAAGTTTCGTTCTCCCCAATGGAAGTACGTCGGTAGAAATATTACAAAATTGTTCTACGACTGCATTAGCAAGGATCAATTGTGTGTTTATAAGTCTGTCATAAGACTAAGTAAGTATCGTTATTATTGATGATGAACATGGGAGTATCTGAACTCTTGTGCATACTGACCGTATTAAGTATGTCTGGAGCCAGCTTAAAAGTTTTCCAGAAGTCGATACCTAACATGAAAGGTTGAGTAATAGCGGGTATTACATGGGCAGTAATTATAGCAAACTTCTTTTTAAATAAAGTTGGAAGCTTAATAGTACCAATTGAATTGATTGTTTGACCATTAGCAACAGAACTTTTGATAATTTGGTCACGTTGTAGTTCCAAACCATGTTCAAGTAATAATTTATGTGAGTTATTACCTAAAATTGTAATGGCACTGACACTATCCAGTAAACCGTTTAGGGTTAAATTTCCATCTAAGGTATGGAATGGACGTTCAGTGTCCGATTTATTATCAAAGAGGAGCATAGAAACGTTGTATGTTTTGAAAATATTGAAATAGTTTTAAACTAATTGTTCCAATCAGTTTGATCAAAGTTATTATTAGTATTACAATTTTGTGTTTCTAGTTCCTCTCTAAAAAGTATTTTTGAAGTTTGTGTACATACAGGGCAATTGGTAAAAATTACGTCTTTTTTACCGCAACGAAAACAAACTTTATGTCTGTAGGGACATTGACATAAAGCATGGCTATCGTTTCGACAGCGAGGGCAAAATATAGGTAGTGCAGGTTTCTTAGAATCTGCAGCAGTTGAATGTACAGGGTAAGGTTGAAGGTAAGGGTGTGTTTGCACAAGCGGTCGTTGCAAGGTATTGTACGGATAATGTGGTATATTAGGTGTAGTAGCGACTTTGTGTTGGGTATTAGAAGTCGAAGGCTTCGCTAAGTCTTGTAATGTAGAAGGAGTATCAGACGACCGACCAAGTCAAGATCGTTTGGTGATAACCTGTGACCAAATTCGGGTCGCAAATTACGCCTAAGAATAATCTTGGCTTTTTCTGAAACAGGCTCACGTAATTTTTCAAATAATGATTCTAATTCGGTACCATAACAAATCACACGCTCATTTGTTTTTTGTTTGCGTGCATCTATGATTTTCCGTAGTTTAGAGTCGTAGTCTGTTATTTCAAATTCATTTAATAAAGTTATTTTAAAAGATTCCCAATCTGGGATTGTTTGTTTGTGCGCTCGAAACCAATCTAAAGGAGTTCCTTTAAGAATGTCGTATATGTGGTTGTATAGTTCAGTATGTGAAATATTTCGAGCAATTGCGAATTCCTCTACTTTTTCAATAAAATCTTTTGGACAACTTATTCCCCTTGTAAATGTAATTGAGTTTGACTTTGTAGTTCTGGAAAATGATCTTGTGTATTTTCTGTATAAGAGCAGCTTGGATTTTCTAATGTTTCGAAACGTTTTTGTAAATCGAATAAACTTTCTGAAACATTTTTAAATGTTTCTAGTTGTACTGTTGTAAGTTCGGTGGTAATATCCATGTTATTTAATCTATTTTTAACATGCAGAATATAGGACGCATTCATCTCCTTTCGTACCGGGTGCTGCTATTAAACGTGCAGAAATAATAGTTATACATTTTTTAATTTCAGCTATATCCTGTTCAAATGTATACAGGCTTTGTAAATCCTGAGTATTCGAGCTATTAAGTAAGGTCGATAACCTTGAACGTAAATTTTCTGCAGTATCTGTTGTATGGATCTCAGCATTTCGACATTTTAATTCATAGATCAATTCTGGTTTATTTAGATGCGTAAGGTCCATTTTGGGTATTGGGGGGCGCGTCCCCTACCCGCCTACCAGTGGGGATGTGCGGACACTAATAGTTTTGGAGAAAAAAAATAAAGAAGTTTTTGAGGTTAAGTATGTTTTTTTCTTTGAGGTTAAGTATGAAGTTTTATAATTGGAAGTGTCGGACTCCGGTATGGGCTCTCGCCAGTACTCTCGTGAGGTTGGCCCTGAGCGGAGCAAGCCCCCGCGAGCTATTGGCTCCGCGTTTTTTTATACACTCTAGGGGCGTGACGCACAAGACGACTTTGAGTCGGGGTGCTCCGTGTCGGTTCTGTCACTTATTTTGAACCTAACCTACTCATGTCGGAATGCCCTGAGTCGATTCTGAGGCTCATTTTGAACCTAGCATCTCAATCTAATTTATTTTGTCCAGTAAAGGAACAGAATGACGGACGAGCGAGCTCGCATCGGCCATTCACGAAACGAGCCTGATTGCCTGCACTATGTTTGTCTCGTTCTTGCATATATGAGACAGAAAGAGACAAACCGTTATGAGCCTACGAAACATTTTTGGGCCTGAATACATATCCTTTTAGCCAAAGAGAACGTTTAGCCACTATTTGCGTTCCATAATAATACAATTTTCAAATTTTAAATTTCAATTATCTCAAGAAATATAAATTTCCGCATAATAAGCAAAACATAATTTGAATAAGGGGCTCCCCGCTACATGTTTCACCCATCATTTTATCGAATTTCGTGCGGCATGATTCTAAACCCAACCCAAGCAACGCTTTAAAAATAAATAAAAAATAGCGTTAATGCAACTACGCGTTTATGCGTCACGCATAATAACACGTCAAAGTTTAGCGTAATTCGGAACTAGGTAGGCCAATAGTGAAATTCGGAACAAGGTACGTATTAATGAAAATGTCTTAGGTACTTACATGAATGACTGGGATGAAATTATAAATTACACTTACATTATAAAACTGTTCTGAGTTTGCCAAATATTTAATAAATTAAATCGAGATGGTCTTTTAGAATTTTGTGGGATCACTGCTTAAAAAAATTGCACACAGATTAACAAATTAATTTCACATTTAAAAAAAAACTGGAACTCGCAGGTAGGTAGAGCTGGGCAGGGTAAGGACACGTAGAGGGCGCCAGTGTCACGAGGCGGTCCTTGGGTTTGGGTTTGTTCCATTCATTAGCCCAGGGACCAAACCTCAGTGGACAACATAAAAGGACAGGAACAATTAGGAGCACATGGAGATGTTGATAAACAGAGATCTTGCACTCGACTATTCTATTCAGTCTTCTCTCAATTTAATATATTTGGTAAGAGTGTATCCTTGGGGCTGTAGTATTGTTATTATCACCGACTTTTTGTGCTTCAACAATATGGATCAAAACAACCACTAACGAAGGTATTATCATATATATTTAAAAGACTCCGGTTGTAATAAACTTATTTAGGTATTTTATAACATACTATTTTGTAAAATTTCAGTTCTGCTAATCCAAAGACAATATCGGAATGACAGGTTATTTTAATTAAGAATTAATCATGACAAACTATCAAATGAAATGAAATGGATTATGAAAGAATTAAGAATTATGAAAGAGGTTTCACATCGTCACACGTTCACTATCCATTTAGCCTACCGGTCGTTTTATACTTATAATAAAGCACTAAGAACGAAGAAGTCTGTACAATGAAGATAATTAAAAATAAAATGGTTTATGGTACTTAAAATAAGCGATATGATAGAACATTTTTTTAAATCGTGTCTGTCGGTTGGTTTGTTAGTTTGTCTATGGTTTGTATGTATGTTTTTCTCGCATCATGTAAAAACTACTGGACCGACCGCGATTCGGTTTCCACTGTTGGTAATCTTAGGGTTTGACTTAAAAACCGATTTACTTAATTGGTATCTCAATCCCATGAATAGATTGATTGATTGATTGATTAACTCTTTATTGACACCAAGAAAATAAAACGATACAGACAGGAAAACACTTAGATTATGGGAACAATGGGCGGTCTTATCGCTAAAAGCGATCTCTTCCAGACAACCTTTATAATTTTCGCGATTTCTGACATTTCTAGTAGGTACTCGAGCCTCAGTCGGACCAGTAGACTTTTGATCCTTCTATGAACGAAAAAAGATTGGCAAAAATTTTGATAATTACCGTTTTCTTGCCGACTGTATTTTTCCAAACTCTAATAATGCAGGTCAAAATATTTTCCAAAATTATTGACAGTCTCCAAAGAACGATTTCCTGTAGCTATAACGGTTAAGGTACCTGCCCTTACTGCCCCATCTCAAAAAAAAAACTATATTCATGTGATAAATCGTAATGGTAAAGTGGAGTCTAATGTAGGCACTTCACATCGGTATTTGGCATTCGCGGGTATTCGCGTTTTTATTTGGCTATATAATGTAGAAGTCCCAATAACACGAACACAGCGCATCGTGAACAGCAAATAAGTATGTCGAACATTTACGAATATTTTTGCTATCTTTTGGTAATCTGAACGTAAAGATAGACGTGTTGAAGGCAGCAGCGACTTATTATTTCCTGTGTGTTAATTGGTAATTAACATACATGCTATGCGTAAGTAAAAACAAAGTCGTTAAAAACCATGGAAGAGAAGACGCTGGTGAATGATAAAAATTAACAAAATTCGTACCAAGTACCTATCGAAAAACATAACTGCTGAACAAAAAACTATCGCTCAGTTAGAGTGCGGTGCGCGACAGCTGTAACTGAGGTAACTGAGCAAGACATGTGTGGACGGTAAACGAACTTGTTCGGTATATTCGCAATCCTTTGATATGTGACTAAAAACCGACAACCCGGCGGATACGAATGTTCGTGTAATTGCGTATTCGTCTTGTTCGTGAAAAATAGGCAAATAGTGACTTCACATCGTCGTATTTAGGCAAATAAGACGAATACGCGAACACGAATAGCGGTGAAGTACCACCATAAGATAAATTCAGCATTTTTAAAGGAAAAAAGACAAATAAAGTACGACACAGTTTAGATTGCATTAAAGTATATCGGGGTATGTATAAAATAATAATCTAATAAAATAACATCTACATCTATAATTAATTATCTAAAAGTAATAAATATAAATACAATATCGCATCAATAGTCAAATATCATACTTTTACATTAATACTTCATATTTGTAACAAAATGCAAACACGCATCAAATACTTTTTATTACATAATTTAATAATATTGATTGTTAAACGTCAGAAATGATTTTATTAATAAAAATTGTCATCACGTCAATCGATGAAGTCAATTTATATTCAAAATTGATTTTCAATATCCTCACACAAAAACTAACGTTTACAATACTTGGAAATTTTAAGTATTTACATTATAAGCGGCTTTAAAAATTCGTAAAACACCAACTTCAAGTTTTTTTGTTAGTTGCGATACAGTAGTACAGGTAAGTATAAAAATATTATGCAAAAACGAACACTATTGTATGTAAGGCAGTGCTTTTTAGCTTAGCATTGTTGTATTTAAGTTTATGTAGAAGTGTACATTGATAACCTTTTTTTTTTACTTTGATAAATAATTAAGTATTATATTTATATTAGCAGATCATTAGCATTGAGATTGAGGCACAGGCAGGATACATCATTAATAGTAAAACAAATATGCCTAATGATATAATTTTGAATATACTGTACTTAAATCAAAATATTATGCGAATCGAAAACGTGATAAAACGATTAATTTATTGAATTAGTAAAAAATGGTATACTAAGCATTTATTAAATAAAAATAATTTGTGCTTTCGTTATAATAAACAACCACAAAAGCTTGTTAGAAAATGCATTACGTTGTAAATAATATATACAAAATCGAGACAGTCATTTTAGAATAAAATTTAAGTAAATTGTCGTAAAAATATTTGTTACTTTTTGACCAATCTATGAGTATTTCTAAATTTATGCAACTATATATTTACTGCTAATAAAATAATTTGGTTTTATTGCATAAATCAGAGCTTGTTAGAAAATGAATTACGTTGTAAATAAAAATATATACAAAACCTAGGCAGTCATTTTAGAATAAAATTAAAGTAAATTCTCGTAAAAATATTTGTTACTTTTTGACCAATCAATGAGTATTCCTAAATTTATTATGCAACTATATACTGCTAATAAAATAATTTGGTTATATTGAATGAATCAGCGCTTCTACAAACTTTTTAACGAGTCTAAATAATTTGGCGTTCAACTACACTGGCCTTCAAAACTCAGTACCACACTGCAATAGATTTTTTATTAAATTGCTCATCGGATTGAGATACCAAGTACACCAGTTTTTAAGTCAAAACCTAAGCTATCCAACAGTGAAAATCGTATTGCAATCGGTTCAGTAGTTATAACATGATGCGCGAACATAGACATTAAAAGTGTGGAACTAAGTTTTGAAGGCCAGTTTAAGGAATAATTGCAAACTGAGAATGCAATTCCACAAGTTTGCTTTAGCAGCATAATCATGCTTATTATAGCTTAAGCAACAGTATGTATCGTTCGTTTAGCTAAAATTTAAAAGGACAGAGTTACATATTAGAAGCCGACATTGTACAACTTGTCAACCAATGCTTTTCGAAAAGATACTTCAAAAGCGTCTACCTTCGTAATAATTCACTGATTCATTCAACAACTCTATACAACAAGTTAAATGTACTTTAAAACTACACTATATTACGTTTTACAATATTGTCAGCCATTATTCTCCTGCTGCTCACGCACGACCCAAACTTTAGCGCTCTTTAAAAACATACCTTAAACTTAATGGCGTAATAGTTATATTATAACAACATACACTTAAGAAATTGTCACTGAGAAAGCACCGATGTTTCTAAGCAGTTTTAAAAACAACATTAATAATACCTGAAAAAAAAAACCGCTTTTCTACTTTAAGCCAGCCTTACATCTCGCCGGGAACCTATGAAACAGGTCTAAAACGAAAATCTGGTCTCTTTCTCGGTTAACGAGAATGAAAGTAGTAGGCTAAGTAGGAATTGTATCCCGAATACGGTGGTAGTATTTAACTTTTATGAGTGCACTTTTGGCCCTAATAATTCGCTTGTTATTTGTTTGTCGTATGAGGTAGTGCTGGCGCTTTATCGCGCCCGAGGGCCTCTGTCATGGCTTAACGACTGCTATTAATCAATGACAGCCGGGACCCACAGTTTAACATGCCCTCCGTAGGACGGAGCAATGGACAACCGCACATAACTTTAAACAGTCATTGGTGCAGAGCCTAGGTTTTGAACCCGGTATCGTTGGATTCTAAATTGCACTATAGAACCGTTCGCTCTGAGGGTAAACGGGTATTTAATTAGTGATATACATTAGATGAAGAAAAAGAAGCTCTCTACAGTAGAATTAATGTTTGCTCGAAATACTAGACAAATCTACGAACATATTTTAGCTACACCACACATAACTTCTTTGGAGCGGAACCTAGCATCGAACCCGGTATCGTTGGATTCTAAGTTGCACTGTTGAACTTATTAAATAACTCCCTAAGTTTTACCGTTTTAACCGGTTGAGCAGTACTTGGTTTAGTGTCACTTAATACGCGCAAGCGATTATTTTTTGTATTTGAAAAAGTTATTTTGTTTCATTATTTATCACCGAATTCTTGGCAAGTATTTTCTCAGATTCTAAAAATTCTCAGTGGCAAATTAATGCGAACGTGTAGTGTTGGCTTAAAATAAAAAAAACACTTGCTATACATAAAATTGTACTGAAATTGTAGATTATTTATGATTAAAATGTGTATCTTGTGACAACCTTAGATAATACTTTCAATATTTTATCCGTGTACAATATTATAACATAGTAAAATAGTTTTAATATTCAATATTAATCCATCTCACAGCTCCCGTTAAGGCTACTTGGCGTTTGAACACATCTATTGAAGTATCGTTGGCTTAAATAGTTTAATATCAGTCCTTAGTCGCCACCAGAGCATATGAATATTCTCATGGATGTTTTATATGTACATTTAATTTTTAAAAAACTTTACTAATCCACCCTTGTTAAGACTGGGCGGATTTGTCTTACATTTGCTTTATATCGCGGATAATAATTAATAAAAATTAAATTAAATAAAAAATATTTAAGCCAACTCTACTTCAAAGGCAATCGTGGATAATTCTAAGAAGTACTTTATCATTCTATAAACATTACACAGTACTCACAGATGGAGCAGAAGACCCAAGAACAGTGGAGAAAAGCCAAGGGAGTGAAGAGATACCAGATCATCCAAAGAGATTCAAAGTTATTTAAACTTGAGATGAGAACGCAGTACAACATCAATAACAGTAGGTAATATGTAGTCACTAGGCGACAAATGTCCCGCGACACGTGTCGCTCGACATGTCGGGCGAAAACTGACGACGTCGCTAGATATCTTGACTCGTCCAAAAGAGCACGACGAAAGATGTCGATCGACGTCATCGACATGTCTAGCGGCAAGTCGCGCGATATCTGTCGCCGAGTAAATACGAGGCTTACTGCACTATTATTCACATAAATAGGTAAACTAATTGCAAATTGTATGAGTAAACAATTAACTTACATGTACAGGTAAAGCGCATGTAAAAACCAATAATAAATATCATCACAAAGTCTTGAAGACGGTTATTATTATATTTGAGATAGGCGAAAAATAACTTGACTGTGGAACATTTAAGACTCCATTCTATGAAATTAATCTTATACTTGATACACACTTCCTCACAAAACTTTGAAAATGTGTATTCACTTAAAAAAAAACACAAAGTGAAGCCTTAAAATATAACACATTTATATTAAATAAACAACAAGAAATGCCATGAATACAAGTAAAAACTCATATGTAATTAAAAGTCTATTCAAACTACAATGAGACACCTCCTACATTGTTACACCAGCGAGTGCAACGAGTTCAAAATGAAATATAACTTATTAACTTACAGGTAGAGCATAGAATAGGACAGCACATTGACGCCCGCGCCAGTTCCGTCCGCCGCTCGACGTCAACGTGTTCTAGTATTCTATGATGCACCAGATAATACACAGAATGGGAAAAAATAATGGGACATCAAGCGTACCTTTTCTATTGCAGTTAGAAACTTTTGTTATAAGGAAACATGAGGTCAATCTTGCAGAAAAAATAACAGCACTTTAGGATTTTTCAAAATTACAGTCAGACTGAAAAGATCTGAAGTCACAGAATATAATAATTATTAGACGATTATTTAAGATTTACCGACATTTTATTATATGTTTTAGTTAGCGACTATTTATAATGGAGACCAACTAAATAGTCTAATGTTTTTGTATAGTCCTAAAATGCAGTTTTTTTATAATTATGACCCATTGTTTCCTACGAACATAAGATTTTAATTAAATAAGAGAAGCTACCCACACTAGATGTAGCCATTATTTTGCATCAAAATCCGTCAATAAGTTATATTTAGTTTTGAATTTGCTACACCCGCACGTGCACTTCCCGTTGTAACACCAGCTACATACGATCATAAAAAACTGACAGCATGCAAACTGACAGTTTTTCATATATTCAGTGTAAGTGAAAAGTGATCGTATGTAGCCGTTGTAATGGATAGTTCTACAGTAAAGCGGTCAGTCAGTTCATTCTGTCGGGTAGAGCGCTCGATAGGGGTCGCGGGCGCGGCGCGAGGCGCGTCACACGGCGGCAGGAGAGGCGGATTGTCAGTGCCACTTCGCCTTCTGCGCGAATATGTCAGCGCGCAGGTTCTGTGCGAAGCAGATGCCGAGGATCTGCCGGAGAGTGCGAGGTGAGCGAGTTTCAACCCCGGTCAACAATGATGCTGGTTTTGACGACGCAAGAACGCTGATCAAGCATTGTTTGTCAAGGTACTGGCGGCCTTTGGTGTCAGTTTATCAGGCTGCCTAAGAGGCTTTGACGTGGCTTAACAACTTGTATTAATTGTTAGCAACCGGGACCGAAGCTTACCGTTCCCCCGAAGCACGGAGCGATGGCAAATTTAATGCGGGCCCGAGGAAAGGATCCGATGTCATTGGATTTAAAAGAGCAGATATTACCACTCGGCGACTATATCTACACCAAGCATTAACTCGAATTTATTTAATGTTTCAGCAATGGTAGTCGGGGGTTTACTAGTCGCGTTAGAATCTAAGTTATGTGTGGATTTGCATCGCTTCGTGCTTCGGAGGGAAAGTTAGGCTGTCGGTCCCGGCTGGTATTGATTAAAGCTTGTCTAGCCATGTCAGAGACCCCCGAGCAACCTCACAATCTCTGCTACCAGAGGCCAGCATCGTCACATGACAAGCAACCAATGTTTGATTAGCGATAATCATCATCTCTGAGCGCGCTAGTATGTATTAATTTACGCGCCTTTACGTAATAGTGATGACATAATATTGCAGAGAACAGGCCACGTGGAGTACCACATTCGAGAGCGTTGTTAGTAAAATGAGCGTCAAAACGCGAGCAACATTGTCGTCAAATGATAGCCGGTAAGTAATTGTTTATGTGTTTGAAGCTCTAACACACAAATAATTAAAGTCAATCATACCTATTGACTTGTACTTATGCCAACTTTAAAAACAAAACAAAAATGGATGTGATCACAATGAAAAAATACAATGCTAGTAGTGTGTACATAAATATTGGCAAAGCAAAGACTCGGGCGCCACTAGCGGTGAAAATTAGATGGTGTCCTAAAAACAAAGAATAACCAAAGAGGAAGTAGGCCTCAAATCAAGTAAAAAAACACAGTACTAGTAATTACTACTACATAATTATCACCTAGGTGGTTGCAAAGAATTTGGTCCATTAGAGGACCTAACTAAAAGAAATAAAATCCCGTTAAAAATTGCCGAAGCAACCATTTATACTGGTGTAAAATGTATTAGGTTAAAGAGAGATGTAATTATGTAAGACAATCGAATATTAAATTTTATCTTCGTGTCTCAGATTTCTTGGTGACTACATAAAATATGAATCTCGACTGTGAGACGGGTATCTATTAGGTGCTTAGATCCTAGTTCTTCTTTGTTATGAAAGCCGACAAGCACCTTGCTGTGGTCTTTCTATAGAACTAGGTTTATTTATACATTTTTCTAGGTATAACAAACACTTAGAAAAAATGGAACTAAACTATATTATGGTCTGTGTTCCCATAACAAATTAACCTTTAAAATTAGTTGTTCCATAGAATAAGGGAAATCTTCTTATTTTGTATGGACCAAGGAGTCTCAGAAAGCTTTTAAAGGGTTCTAACATTTTATTATGTAGCATGGCATACCTATGAGACCGTCATTATGAGAAAAAAACGCGAATTCGCAGCCGCTAATCAAATGTTCTGCATGACTTACATAAGCCTAGATCTTGCTATCTTTGGGCTACAATGTTTC
This sequence comes from Alsophila aescularia, assembly GCA_946251855.1. Classification (NCBI taxonomy): domain Eukaryota; kingdom Metazoa; phylum Arthropoda; class Insecta; order Lepidoptera; family Geometridae; genus Alsophila; species Alsophila aescularia. The sequence continues at coordinate 21,749,463 of OX276376.1, read as the reverse complement.
AAAGACGCAATACTTTAGACTACAAGTATTTATACACAGGTTTGATCAGCGACTACGTAATTTTTTAAAATGGCGGGCATAATGGTATGTCATAAAGGTTAGAAGGCCTTTTTAACACTAGAGGCGCTTCTCAGAATAGTTGCATTGCTAAAACTGCGGAACCTTTAAGGATGGATGATGGATGATCCATGACATGAGTTTCACTAGATGGCGCTAATTTAAAACTGTAGTCGCGGCTAAAAACTATACGACGTTAATGTTTGTTTTTCATTATCAAACTAATATTTTAACCGTATTCGTTCCCTAAAAATTTTGGTTCAATACTTGACTCGAGATCTGTACCCAAATTTATATGGAACGAATATGGTTTCAATATTGGATTTACAATTTAAACTTAAGATTAAATATAATATCATTACGCGGTAATATAGCCGCCAATAAGGTTTTAAATCAGATCTGATTGCAATTAATAGCCAAAAAAATAATTATTATGCACATATTGTCATTTAGCGCCATCTAGCGGACCATAAACTCAAGTCGTAAACCATTCACCCGAAATGTTTCAATCATAGCTCGGCTACAGTTTTAGCAAGCAAAATAACTAATTATTAAACTAAGCGTGCAATCTACAAAACCAAACTTACTTGTGCGAAAGCAATACAAACAGCAGAGGTGGCTACTATCAACAGGTTGTGGTCGAACCATTCCTCGGCCGCCTCGAGACAACCTTTTTCATATATTATCTTAGCAACTTCAAAATTCTAGAACAAAACGAAAATAAACGATGAATACGAAAAAAAGGCAAACTATTCTACTTACTACTACAGAAAAAAAGTGGAAATCTTTGAACCGGTTTGAAGTTCAATTTAAAAGGTTTGAAGTTATGAATATTTTATTTTGATTTACTTCTTTCAATATAAAATAATGTCATTTTACAGGTATACGAATATAATCAAAGATAAGGCTTTTTAATCGACTTCACAAAATGAGGCGGTTTTATGTTCCGACTGTATGTATGTTTTTTTTCTATAAGTATGTACACCGATTTCTCCCGTCAATTGCGGACCGATTTTTTTTTGTTTGAAAGGATATACTCTCCAGGTGGTCCCATATAAATTGTATCAAAATTAGTTAAGTAGTAACGTTTTTCGGGAAAAAAAATAGTTTGTTTAGTAAATCCATTTGATTTTGTGTTTATATTGCCTTAAATCTCTAAGATTTCTAAACCGATTTGGATAGTCTTTGTTTTATTCAAAGGGTAGGCTTTCAGTGTAGTTCCATATAAACTTCATCAAAATTGGTTCAGTACTGAACAGGCAAATGGTTCAGTAGTTTTTTTTTATTAGTTTGAAGTCTATTTTTTCAAATATATCAATAAAATACATAAAGGTTCAAAAATTCCCATTCATTCAAAACAGAAATATACCAGCCACCATTTTATTTCTTTGGAAAGAATAACAATCCATTCTGTTATGATATTTTATAATTTATAACTAAGCATTAATTAAATATGTTATACTAAAAAACCTTCATGTATAACACCTAGGTACCTATTGTTTGTAATATTGAGTTAAATATTTAGTGCAGTATTATATTGTCTGGAGTGACCTGACAGCGTTGCTGTGTTCTTGCTATACAGCTCTGAAGATACCTACTGCAGCGGATAGAGATTCACTAGGTTATTGTATACGATACCCAGTTTGTGTACAGTATACTTTGAACTCAGTATTTGTTATTATTATTATTATCATCAAGTTTTGATAAATGCATTCATAAATAATAACAACAGTTAATAAAGTAAACGGAAAAATTGCCATTTATTTGATTGATAACTTAGTAAAGCCGTTCCCAGACCTCGTATGCTGTCCAAGATAAGAAACAACAACAAGAACAGATACCGCAACAAGGCTAAGCAAAATTTCCAGTCTGTATTTCGCATTCGTTTTGGGATTGGTTCTACAATAATATCAACGAATAGTCCTTTGAAATAAAAATGGTAGATGATACTTTTACATACACATATTCTAAATACAAGCAAAAGTTCAAAGTCCACATGAGCCTAAGAGTGAACCTTTATGGTCAGAGGGCTAAGTATCAGGGCCGCAGCTGGCGCGAAGTGTCTCTGCATCCAGTCCTCGCCCGCTGCCATGCAGCCACGCTCGTGGATCACACGCTCGCTCAGTTGCTATGTGAAACAACAATACATAACATACAAGAACATTTAAAAGTTCACATGAGCTTAAACGAGTGAAGCTGAAAGAAAGAGGACAGAGTGAAAGAGGACAGAGGTCCGAATATGAGGGCCGCAGCTAGCGCGAACTGTCTCGGCATCCAGTCCTGGCCAACAGCCATGCAGACGCGCTCGTGAATCATACGCTCGCTCTATATAGAAAGAGGGCCGAGTATGAGGGCCACGGCCAGCGTGGTGTCTGCGGTCAATTCTCGCCCGCTTCTATGCAGCGTTGCTCGTTGAACACACGCTCATTCAGATGCTGGGTATGTGAAACGTCAATACACAATATACAAGAAAAGTTCTAAGTCTACATGAGCCTAGGAGACCTAAAAGAGCCTTTAAAGCTTCTTATCTTAAAACAGAGGACCGAGTATGAGGGCCGCGCCAGATCTTTGCATCCAGACCTCGCCAGTTGCCATATTATGTGAAACATCAATCTACAGTTAAATAAGTATATTTTAAAAATAAATAAAGAACGATAGGTTTTTTTTAAATAAAGCTTTTTTTTAACAATTTTTTTTTATTCCTTTGTCGCTTTACGTTTTTAAGTGTTTTTTTATTGCATTTTCACTTATGACGTTTTTAAGTATTTCTTTCTTTTTTTTTAATTGCAAAGTGCTCGAAATTCGAATTGCAAGATTCCAGGACAAACACATAGATACATACATACAAGTGAAGTTAAATAAAAACTTTTAAAAAAGAAGAGGTTGTCGTTTATTATCGCTAATTTCTGAACGTACTGATCCGATTCTAAAAATATATTTCACTAGAAGCTACATTATCCCTGAGTGGCTATGTATAAATAGGTCTATGTTAAATCTAATAACTAGTCAAAAACTAAAATCCGACTATAGTCGGGTAAAAAATAGCCTATGACACTCTTGCGATGAAGTCGAATCGATTGAATACTTCGCTTGTCAAAATCGGACCAAGTTTTTAGTTTGAACACAAAACCCTTCCTTTGCCTTGCCGTAGTCGGGTAAAAAAAGTAGCCTATGACGAGGTATCAATTGAGGTCTCTATACATGAAGACCTCAATTGATACCTCGTTTGTCAAAATCAGATCACTGGAGGCGACGCTATAGTGGAACATCCACATACCCACATACAAACATACATAGACTGTTATACTCATTATCATTCCCTTGCTTCGTCGTGCTCGGGTGAAAATAGGTAATTCTACTCCAAAAGAAGCTATTAAAGGTAGTATTAACTTACATAGTGAGGTTTCCTAACGTCATAGCCGCACTGTTTGTTCCGGATATAGTCCTGCGGCTTGCTTCGGCAGCAACTGAAGGGCACGCCGCAAGCCTCGCGCGAGCCGACGGCGCCGCTCGAGCAGTTGAAGTACGCATTACGGTCCCAGTCCTTTGGACCTTCGACGCCGCAGCATTGAAGCTGGAAAACAAATTTAGTTATTTAAATGGTGTGATATCTATAGGCATTTTATAGACAATTAATAGTAGGTCGTATTTTAACATACTAGATACCTAACTATATCATTATTTATGCGCCATTGTGGACTACAGTGATATAAGCAACTATTTACTAATCGTCTGGTCATTTTATACTAAAAAAACGGGGACCCATTTATGAAAACCGCATTGCAATCGGTCCAGTATTTTTCACGTATTATGCAAACAAAATTGGTCTAACCTAGGCCCGTATTAATAAATCGCTCTTAGTTGAGCTCTCAAGTGCGATATCAACTGATACGCTCTCAAGTTGTGATCAGCATCTTAAGATCGTCGCTGATTAATAAAGACATTTCAAGAGCATCTCAAATCATGTCGCTTTCAAGAGCCGCATCTCAAGATGCTACGTCACGAACCAGAACTTGAGAGCAAGATTGAATGAACTACGAATGAACGATTTATTTTCTCTATTGAAAGTTCGGATTTTGCTCAAATAAGATATAGCGTAAGGTTAAAATTTATTACTTCGATGTAGTCGAATTAAATTAAATGCGATTATATTAAACGTAATGTTTATTTTCTACATAATTATCATAACCTTACTTTAGTTTTTTTGTAGAAAGGATGTAAGCCATAATATTTGTCTATATTTTCAAAGTTAAACTATCTATTAAAGAACTTGACGCAATTCATCAATGAATGACTATAATTTATGAAAATAAAAGATCGTTTATTGGCCATGCAGTATTTCCAGCGCGTATCCTTTGGTTACGATTTCGGATCTTTTTAGACTTCAGCGAGTCCTCGCCAGGTTCAGATATCTACCAAATCTTCGGTTCTTTTCGCAATCATGCCAAATAAATTTGTTTATTCGCAGAGGAATATAAAAATATTCTTATAATTATGATTAATATAATTATAATTATCAACTTCTGACATAATATTTTCGAAATCCTTGATTCTAGCAACTGGCAATCACGCTCTCAAGTCACGGATCGACTGCACTCAACATTCTGCATCTCAAAGCACATCACAAGTGCGCCCTTGAGAATCGAGATTGATTTATTATTAAACACTAACTCAGCTGACTACGGCATCTCAATCAACAGATGTGTTTATTAATTAGATTCGCATCTTGAGATCGCTCTAAAGAGCGCTCTTGGAGTTGAGATCGGTTTATTAATACGGCCCCTAGTCAGCTATATCGCGTGGTAGTTAATTCTAGACCGCCGTGATAATTTTGTAAGTAAATTCGTATTATGCGCTAGTATCATTTATTTTACATTTTTGAAACTGTACTTTATGAGTTACATGCAACTCAATCAAAATGGACACTTTAGAAATGGAACCAAATAATAATAAAACTATCAAATAAACCTCATTATAATTTTAAAATACCTATTCATTGAGACCCCACTAGAAGGGGTAACATGCAACTCAATCAAAAAGGACACTTTAGTAATGGAACCAAATAATAATAAAACTATCAAATAAACCTCATTATAATTTTAAAATACCTATTCATTGAGACCCCACTAGAAGGGGTAACATGCAACTCAATCAAAAAGGACACTTTAGTAATGGAACCAAATAATAATAAAACTATCAAATAAACCTCATTATAATTTTAAAATACCTATTCATTGAGACCCCACTAGAAGGGGTAACATGCAAAATGGACACTTTAGAAATGGAACCAAATAATAATAAAACTATCAAATAAAGCTCATTATAATTTTAAAATACCTATTCATTGAGACCCCACTAGAAGAGGTAACAAGCAACTCAATCAAAATGGACACTTTAGAAATGGAACCAAATAATATTAAAACTATCAAATAAACCTCATTATAATTTTAAAATACCTATTCATTGAGACCCCACTAGAAGGGGTAACATGCAAAATGGACACTTTAGAAATGGAACCAAATAATAATAAAACTATCAAATAAAGCTCATTATAATTTTAAAATACCTATTCATTGAGACCCCACTAGAAGGGGTAACATGCAACTCAATCAAAAAGGACACTTTAGTAATGGAACCTAATAATAATAAAACTATCAAATAAACCTCATTATAATTTTAAAATACCTATTCATTGAGACCCCACTAGAAGGGGTAACATGCAACTCAATCAAAATGGACACTTTAGAAATGGAACCAAATAATAATAAAACTATCAAATAAAGCTCATTATAATTTTAAAATACCTATTCATTGAGACCCCACTAGAAGAGGTAACAAGCAACTCAATCAAAATGGACACTTTAGAAATGGAACCAAATAATAATAAAACTATCAAATAAACCTCATTATAATTTTAAAATACCTATTCATTGAGACCCCACTAGAAGAGGTAACAAGCAACTCAATCAAAATGGACACTTTAGAAATGGAACCAAATAATATTAAAACTATCAAATAAACCTCATTATAATTTTAAAATACCTATTCATTGAGACCCCACTAGAAGGGGTAACATGCAACTCAATCAAAATGGACACTTTAGAAATGGAACCAAATAATATTAAAACTATCAAATAAACCTCATTATAATTTTAAAATACCTATTCATTGAGACCCCACTAGAAGGGGTAACATGCAACTCAATCAAAATGGACACTTTAGAAATGGAACCAAATAATATTAAAACTATCAAATAAACCTCATTATAATTTTAAAATACCTATTCATTGAGACCCCACTAGAAGGGGTAAGTTTTTTTTATTTGTAATCATCCAAAAAATATTCAAATTACTTTTAATACGCATAAGTAGCGGTCGTACATTTTAATATCAATACTTGTGCCAAATTACAAACTTGTAGTAATAAAAGTGTCGGAATAAAATGTCTGTGACATACAGACAGACGGACAGATGCACATGACGAAACTACAAGGGCTACTTGTACGGAACCCTAAAAACGAAATGAACGAACGAAAAGAAAGAATGAATGCTCAGATTTAGATACAAAAGTCAGTCGCCGTGTATCCGAAATCTGCAAGAACGACATCTTTCATCATGAAACCCTAAAAATAGGTCTTCGAACTGCTCCGTCGCTTCATGTACCTGCTTTCACTATCGAGTCAGGTCTCCTGCTTGCGATACAAAGTTAGAGGTCTGTCTTACTTATGAAAGCCCTCTGACTTAGCCGCTCATGCGCGCACGCACGTTTTTAGTTTTCACTTAAAAAACTATGCTACCTGATAATTTTCATGCAGTAGGTTGGTATAGGCATAGATAAATTATATAAGATAATTTAACTATGGCATAGTTCTATAATTTATCTATGGTATAGGCAAGTAAGAAAATATATAGAAACCTGTAATTTTATAATCGACTTCACAAAAGGAGACGGTTATATGTACGAATGTATGTTTTTTTTAAATGTATTTACAACGATTTCTCCGTCAATTGAATACCGATTTAGGAAAAACTTTTTTGTTTGTTTACTCTCCAGGTGATCCCATATAAATTGTATCAAAATTAGTTTTTTTTTAGGAAATCAATTAATTGATTTTGTTATTTTTTTCTTTTTTTTTTAACCGATTTGGATGGTTGTTGTTTTATTCAAAAGGAAGTCAGTGTAGTCCAACTTTATCAAAATTGGTTGATTATTTTTTATTAGGAAATCTATTTGATTTATAGTGTATGATGTTCTCTAATATCTTGGGATTTCTGAACCGAATTAGATGATTGTTTTTACTTGAGAAAGAAGACTTCCAGTGTGGTACTGTATAAATTTCATCAAAATTAGTTTAGTTGCTTTAAACAAGCTTTTATTAATTATTAGTTAATCCATTTGAAGATGATTTTTTGAACAGTACTTGTCCAGTTAACTACTAACAAAGGAAAGTAAGTAAATTAATCCGTTATAAGTACTTAAGCCGATGTCGGTATTCATTATTTTCAACTCAACATACCTACTGTCCTAAGCGTCTGCCAGCCTCTCAGACTAATGTCTACTATAACTTTTCAAAATTAATACCTAGTAGTTAATTCTTTCCCATCATTTGGAAAGTTTTGCATGTAGTTATGCGTGTTGTTATCAAAGCGTATAAACACAATATAACATGAATAAAAGTAATAAGTATAACATAAAAAAAAATAAAAAAAAAAGGTTTTACGGTATTTTTTTTTATTTTCACTAAAAAAAATGTGACGTTTTGAAGTTTCTTTGTAACTTTTAAATTTTCACGTTTATTTTTTTTCATTTTTCTTTCTCGTTGTCTTTTTACGTTTTCAAATATTGTTTTTTTGCCTTTTCTCTTATAATGATTTTAAGTTTTTTTTTCTAATTTTTTTATTTCTTTGTCATCGGTTTGTGAGCTACCCTGAAAGTTTCAGCCGGATAGCTAATCGGGAAATGCTCAAAATTTGAATTGCAAGATTCCAGTACAGACAAATACATAGATTTACAAACAAGTGAAGTAAAATAAAAGTAACACTTTTAAAATGAGTGTTTTGATGTACCTAAACATTGTGCAATGATATTTTTATCGATACTGCGTTTCCTGGAAAGCCTGTGAAGCAATAGTAACTCTATGCTCGTGCGTTTAGGCGCATTTTAGGCTGAGTAGGCTATTTTCGCTATAGGTATATGAGTTTTGTAAATTATCTTCAAGTTTATTTTTGTTCTTCCATCTAGGATCAGTGCCTGCACTGTGTGTAGATTATCTGTGGTAGTGAGTATTTTATTGAGTGAGTCTTCCACTAGGTGGAGAGCGTGGTGTAAAAATTGGGCTGCTAAAGTGTTTGGGTGCCTCTCCTGCTTTTGTTTATATTTCTTGGCAGTTTTTTCAATCTCCTCGAATAGTGTCATTATTAGGATTTCATTTGTTCACTGTTTCGAATGAACCATGGTGCATTAAGGTTTTTAACTGACGATTTTGGAAGTGCTAGTATATTTATGTTTGAGGTGCGAACCCCACAACTCGTCGCCTTAAGCCCCGTTTTCGTTAGCGACATTTGTCCCGCGACCTTGTCGCCCGACACGAATTCTACGTATTGGGCGACGTCGCGCGGGACATCGCAGGCGACATCTACGTGTCGCGGGACATGTCGCTTGTCGACGCTCGGATAGCATCCACCAGATGCGCGACTTCGTGTCCCTCGACAGTCGCCCGACAGTATTTGTGTAGTGAGGACACGTGTCGCTCTGTGTTCCGCAACTATCCGCGACTATGGCGGTAGTGTGGACCAACGAAACTGTATCGGGCGACATCACAACCACAACTTGGGTATGTGGATGAGGGAAATGTGGGTCGACATTGTCGCCGGACAGTCGCACGTAAATGTTCCGCGACTACTCGTGACATGTCTCTCGACTTTGTTCCCTAGTGAATATGTGGCTTTACATTCCTATTGGCTTTGGCCTGGAAGATGAGTTGCTAGTTATCTACCGAGAGTGCTGAATTTCGGTCCAGAAGCCAGTATAGCCCTTTGTATCTCAGGGTTAGAAGTACATTCATGGTGACTTTCTTTTTTCGTTGTTAATTATGTATGTGGAAAGCTCAAAATACTAGTGTATCTATAACCGTTCCTTACCCAGTCTTCTTGTATCCAGTCAATTAAGTTCTGCTGGTCGGGATCTTCTCTATAGTGTGTTATAAAAGTCTGGAACCCAATCGTAGCTTGTTGCTTTATCTGGAAGATACACGTTTGAAGTGTTATAGGTTTGGTGCAAATATTAAGTGCATTTATAGCGACTGTCGTGGCTTTTTCCCGCCTGGACCGGAAATCACGCAGAAGTTTTGGTTACAATAATTAGGGACAGGCCCCAAGGTTACATTTTCCCACTCCCCTGCCACTTCTCCTACACTCTGCTACCCGCTACCCGCAATAAGCACTGGTGGCGATGGTGGCCTAACGGTTCTATAGTGCAATATAGAATCCAACGATACCGGGTTCAAAACCTATAGGCTCCGCACCAATGACTTTTCTGAGTTATGTGCGGTTTTCCATCGCTCCGTGCTTCGGAGGGCACGTCAAGCTGTCGGTCCCGGCTGTTATTGATTAATAGCAGTCGTTAAGCCACGTCAGAAGCCCTCGGGCGGCCTGACAAACTCAGACAATCAGAGGCCAGCACTACCTCATACGACAAACAAACAAGCACTGAAGTGCCTGCGTAACAAGGTTGAATATCGCGAGCGCTGTTTGAACACACAATTTAATCTGGTCTTAAAGTATATCTTGTAGTCTTGATACCAATTTATGTGCCGGTATTCTCTAGTGCTAGTGGTAGTGGTAGTGGTTGTAATTGAAACATATAGTCAAGTTTTATAATATGAGAGCCCTTTTGGGTCAATGTGAATAAACACCGTCTGAATTTAACATTTTAACTGTGTTCTAGAGCGATGGTAGTAACGATTCCATATATACATAGATTGATAGATAACTCTTTAATGAACACCACACAAATACAAACATAGAATCCAACGATACCTCGGGTTCGGTCATAGGCTGCGCACCAATAACTTTTCCAAGCAATGTGCGGTTTTCCATCGTTCAGTGCTTCGGTACACGTTAACGATAGTTTAACGTGTACCGAAGCACTGAACCTCCAGGCTATTATTGATTAATAGCAGTCGTTGAGCCATGTAAGAGGCCCTCGGGCGCCCTGACAAACTTTGACACCAGAGGCCAGCACTACCGCATAAGACAAACAAATACACTAACATTCTTAATTTTCAATGCTTACCCAGTCTTTGAACACAAAGAAAAGAATTCCCGTTGTCATCTCGGCCAAGAGCAGTAAAGCGAGGAATACTGCATACTGTAAAGACAGAAATAGACCATAAGGAGAAGAAAGCACATAGTAAACAGAAGAGACATATTATATGCCTTAGGTGGTAGGCCTGTTTCTTTTGCAAGAGTCCACCTGGGCAAGCACCACAGCTTTGTCAGATATTCAACCGCGAAGCAGTAGTATGCAAACATTACTGGTTTTAATTACTGGACCTATATGAGACTTAACCTGGCGAGGATGTGGAGGGGTCAATTTGAACCTGCTCATTTTGTTTTTGTTTTCCTGCAGCCGTACGCTGTCGAACTTCACAGTAGCTGGAGCTATTGAATCCCCTGCCCTCCGAATACCGCAGATTGGTCAGTTGTAGTTTGAGCTAGAAGTTACACGTGCGCAAAAGTCAAATAGGTTTAAAATAAGCCTATCTGAAACGCAATAAAACACAGTATTTGTACAAAATGCATTGAACTGGGATTTTATTAGTGTAAAACCATTGATAAATACAATATAACTATGACTTTCCGTACCCTAAATTGTGTTAAAACGAAATTTAAGTACGAAACGTAAAATCCTGCTAAAGTTGATTAATTTGAGACCTTTGAAATATATATTGAATTATTAACTTTTATATCAATGTTTTTATATGTACAAATCCTTTGTTTAATATCCAATTTATATATTTACCTTCAATGCTTTGTAGAAATATATCATTATATTGACGAAATTTAAAAGAAAATAGGGTCATCATGACCTTCCGCATCCTGGATGCACCCCTTTTGTACTACATCCTCTTGAATAAAGGTACGAGTATACTGCTGTGCTGCAGAAGATCTGCACTGTTGTTGTTATGGACAGGTGATGTGTATCGCTCAGTTGTATAAAAGGACGGACCAAATGCGAGTTAGACTCGCTCCGAGGGGTCGGCATCTTAAACTCTTACGCTTTAATATAAAAGTTTAAGTCCTTGTTGGCCTAAGTCCTTGTTGGCCAGAGTTTAAGTACTAGGGCTCAATCTGTACGTATAATAAATAAACAAACAAAAGCCTGTACAAAGATTTTAATAAAAAATGGTCTAGCGGACTTAAAATAAGCTACGGAACAAGTTTTTTTTTAAATAGTATCTGTCTGTATGTTCGCGCATCACGTAAAAACGACTACTTAACTAACGTAACTAACTACTTAAACGATTGAAATGCGGTTTTCGGTGTTGGATAGCTTAGGTTTTGACTTAAAATCTGTTGTATTTTGAAGCCGAGCAAACGATATAAAACTATTTGTAGGCTGAAATAATTTGTATGAAATGTAGTATAATAAATGTACAATGGAATAGCATTCAGGTTACTTTTAACCCAGAGAAATTACCACGCGGGTAAAGCCGCGGGCACAGCTAGTATTGAATAAAATACAGAATAATTGACTGCCAAAGCGCAATATGAGTTACGTAGTGTAAGTATTAACAACAATAACAAAACATTGTTAATTCTACTTCCTACACTAATCTCGCGTATGGTGTTAATTAGGCCCTAACTAATGAATGCCGCACACAAAGGTTTGTTATCGTCTAACAAACATGTGCATGTGTGAGAGGCATTCATTCTAGGTCACAGAACAAAGATCGGTGAACTATTTGCACAGCATACCAACGAACCAAAACTAACTATACCTCTGCTCGGTTGAATAGCGCACACGCATGCAACTTTCAATCAGTAGGTAAGTAAACACATACAAAAACTAATGGGTAGTTTAGTCCGAATCAGGAACGCTAGTTTTCTACCAGTTTTCTTTTACCCTTTTTTTTACATCAACGAACATTATCGTCTTACATGCGGAAATTTAATTTACGATTATGCGAAATTAGGTATTTTTACGCATAGTCCCAGAGTCCGCGACGATCAGACCTTTGTTATTTTATAAAACCTGAAAGTTTATTTGTGTATGTCCCTAGCACAGGTAAAAACGATCCCCGACCTACCTATGCCCCGACTATGAAGTCTGGATCACGGTGGCTTAGAAAGATTTAGGTAGCAAAGGTGTCTAAAATTGCACCTCAAATTCGTTAAAGGTGTAACTTCGGAGCTATTGAAAGCAGGGAAACGAAGCACGGGTTCCCCCGTGCGTCGGGAGCTTCAGGGGTTATTTAACACCGTTCTTAGCAGTGGGAGAACTCCACAGGCGTGGAACAGGAATTTGGTAGTACTCTTCTTCAGAAAAGGGGATAAAATGCTTTTAAAGATCTACCAACCTATTTTCACTCTTGAGTCACGTCAGGCATCCGTCACTCTACCTACTTACGCGTGCTAATAACCTACATATCACTGCGCCCCGGCGCCACAAATCAGGCCAGGCCACCGCGCGGTTGCATTCAGACGCTTACCGTGTCGCTTGTTTGAACTTTCGCTAGTAATGGCGAAACGTAACAATAATAACAATTGTTGTGTGCCTACTAAGGCAAAAAGATTGTTTTTATGTCTTTATCACAATAAAGTTATCACAGATCTGTCTACTGAATGACTGAACGGATTAAAAAAAACTATAGTAAGTGGTGAAGCGTCAATGCCTAAAAATTAGTTAATATTTTTCATTGATTATTTACGTATATTATAAATTAATAACCATATGGAAAACACTCGTATATAGTGCAGGCGCCCGCTCTCATGGATGTTATATCTTTGGTTTCATCCAAAACTCTGAGAGATGGCGTTAGCAGTCATTTCGCATGCATGTTTATGCATTCGAAACTGGCGAGTGATTGGTCGACAGTTGAGTCGCAATGGATGCTTCTCAATCTCCGTTGTGATAAATTACTTCCCTCGGAAACATAATCATATTTAATTGAAAAGACTTGAAGGTCTTGTGAAAACTACTACTATTAACACTGCAGTGTCTGACGATTTGGAGAACTATAAGTGTACAGTGCCTTCACGCTTGGAAGTGCTGTTTTTATCTTCGAATATTGTTGGAGCACCCACCCGCCGGTGTTCGGAGACGTACATCTGCTGTAATTCGTACCTCGAGGAGCTGCAGGTGTGCCTAGATTAATGAAGTGGTGAGTGGGCGTATTAATTTACTGCATATAGTGGAGATACGAGTGTTTTCCAATAGGAATTTTCAAATAGTTTTTTCAGCCAACGGTACGCGAGTACACACGGTATAGGCTATTTACACGCCATACCAGTAAGTACATATTTATAGGTGTGCTATTTTTTCCCGGGCCTTTGCAAACGAAGTCCGTTAGTTTGTACCTACCTAGGTAACTACATAGTATTTTTATGTTTGGCGTTTGACTAGAATGTAAATATGAAGTGGTGGAACTTGTTCCATATAAACGATTTATATTTTCAACAGTCTTTGTGCGTGCTAACAAAAAATTACTTACATGCATTTTTTTTGCTAATTTTCCTTCCCGAAAGACTTAATATTCGATGCAATTGCGAGTGCTTCTAATCGCAGACATTAATCAAAACTTGTAAATTAAATAAAAAAATAGTACTTAGGTACTTCAAAACTTATTTTTATTTCAATGAGTCATGTCACACACATTTTTGCGTTGTATTTTTCTACCTACATTGTTCTAAAATACAACGCAAATAAAATTGGATTCCTTTTTTATTGAATTAGACCCAGTTTAAAATAAATTTATCATTTAGCGTTTGATAAGATAGTTTTTAAAAGAATTGTTACGCGTTTCATACATGTTGGATAATTAAGAGACCAACTTGAAAATGAGATTTTTTGTTTGTAGAGACATCTTAACGATTTTGTGTCAAATGAAAGGTCTAAAACCATTTTATCCGTTTGAATCATGTAAATCGATCCACGTGTTTAGGAGATAATTAAGAATTAGTATAGTGAAAATGTAAAAAAAAAAACAGATTTTTTGTTTTTGTTCTACGAACTTTTTAATTAGTGCAAAATGTGAAAATATTATTATTGTGGAATGTTAAACAAAGAGGTAGTCTAAAGATTGAAGGTTTGTTTTAATTTGTTAATTACAAAAGACGGACTTTAATATTCATTTTATATCTACCAAATTGACCGTGTCATCATACGCATCAAACCTAAGATAGATTACGTCAAGTAGGTAGATAGACGGTGAATATTATAGTAACAGCGGCAAGCCGACAACCCTAGCGCCACAGCTAGCGCCACTCCGCGCCAGACAGCGACAGAGTTACGCGTTAGAAGAGAGCGGCAACGTTTAGATGAATATCGCGTTAGGCACTGAGCTGAATAGCATTTTGTTGCTTAGTAGCAAGAGTCACTATTTCTATTAATTGTTGCGCGAAGTGCATCTTCTGCTATTATTTATTCTGTGGTCACGTCTATAAGTTGTTTTCGAGCCATCTCAAATCATCTCGCAAGAAGTCTTGACGAATTCGAGCCTCCTGAACAGGCCGAATTTTGCGGAGGATTTAGCACCATAGACCACATACACACTTTTATACAGGTTTCACAAGTGTTAGCTACTTAACCTTTTTGTTAGTGGAATCTGTACGATCTTTATATTCTGTGACGAGGATTTGGGTTTTGCCGGGCTTTTGGCGCTGTCATTGACTGATTTGACTATGGTGGCCGATAGCAAGGAGGATTGAGATTTGGGTTTAATTATAAAAGAAAATGTGAATTATTATATTATGGATGATAGGAAGTAGTACGTACGATAATAAGGTGTATTTGAATATAGTAGTATTGTGGTAGTTGGGTTTTCTTTCACAAGGTCATTAAGAAGAAGGTCTTCAGAAGTCTGAAGAGTATAACCAGCCCCTGTGTCTTTTGTGTGTCCTTTTGTGGACTATGAGAAGGCCTTTGACTCCATTGAAACCTGGGCAGTTCTGGATTCTTTGCATCGTAGTCAAGTGGACTGGCGATACATCGAAGTGCTAAGGTTTCTGTATGACGCCGCACCGCGACTATGAGTGCGTCTAAACATATCCAACTGCGCACGGGAGTGAGACAACGGGATGTTATATCTCCGAAACTGTTCACTAATGCCCTGGAAGATAAGTTTAAAACGCTGGATTGGAAATAAATGGGCATTAATATCAATGGCGAGAAAATCTCACAATTACGATTTGCCGATTATATCGTTCTAATGACGGAGTCGCTGCAAGTCTTGCAAAGTATGATGACCAACCTAGATGATGCTTCTCGAAGCATCGGTCTTGTAATGAACATAGATAAGACCAAGATCATGTTTAACGATCTTATTGACCCGGAACCGATTGCAGTCAATGGTATACCTCTTGAAGTTGTTCAACTATATTTTAACCATAGACAAATAATTGCAATTAGGTAAGAACAACTTTGAGAAGGAAGCCAACGGAAGAGTTCAGCTGGGTTAGGCAGCATTTGGCAAGCTTCGTAAATTCTTCTCGTCATCCATACCACAGTGCCTGAATACAAGTCTTCAATCAGTGCGTCCTACCAGTCATGACCTACGGAGACGAACCGTGGTCAACTCACTTATAAAATAGTTCATAAATTTAAGGTTCAGCGAGCGATAGAGACAGCTATGCTTGGAGTTTCTCTGAAGGACAAGATTTGTAATGAAGATATCTGACAGATAACCAAGTTAACCAACAAAGCTCTAAGGATAAGCAAGCTCAAGAGGCAGTGGGATGGTCACATTTCCAGAAGAACCGATAACCATTGGGGTAGACGAGTTCTCGAGTGGAGACCACGTTTAGGCAAACGTAGTATAGGACGCCCTGTGGCCACGTGGAGTGACGACCTGCGAAAAGCGTATGGAAGAAAATGGATGATGGGAACTGAAGACCAAGCTCAGAGGCGTGCATTAGGAGGGGCCTACGTCCAGCAGTGGACAGATATAAGCTGATGATTATATTACTAACTATGCCCGCAGCTTTGCCAGCGTGGTCATTTAAGAAATACAATATACTACATTTCTTCAAAATTCGTTCAGCCGTCAAATAGTTTTTATCGATTGCTCGGCATCTAAAAATTGGATTAAGATCCCAAGTACCCCAAACCCTAAGCTATCCAACAGTGAAAACCGCTTCGCAAAGGCTCTAGTAGTTTTTACGTGATGCGCGAACAAACAGCAGAAATCATTAAAGAAAACAGTTTTGCCTCGAACTTTTTTATACGCGTTATATTAGCTTCACTTGTATGTTTGTATGTTTGTAACCGACTCCTTTGGACGCTGTTTTGACCCACTTTAAACGGTCAGATTTCATTCAAATTTTGCACACTTGTCAAAGACCGGTGACAATGCATTAGTTCGAAAAAAAAACGCTCTTATAAATAAACCAAACTAAAAAGTAGAAAATAAATAATAGTTTAAAAAACTAAAAAACATTTAATAGTGTAAATAAGAAAAAATGTTTTATATAAAAAAAGCGTGGGGTGCTTTTTAAGATATTATCGAAATGATAATCCTTCTTCTCATATCTGTCAATGAAATATTTATAACTATTGACCCATGCACCCCACGATTTTTTTGAAATAAATCATTTTTTTCTTATTTACACTATTAAAATTTATTTTCTATTTTTTAGTTTGGTTTTCTATATAAAGCGTGTTTTTTAGTTTTTTTAAACTATTTTTCCAATTATTTTCATTGGACAGTTACTTTTTGTTGCTTACTGCTATAGTATACGAGGAAGTATAGATAAAGGCATCTTAGGTAAATCTCAGTTGGAAAACATTGCAACAATGTTCTCTTGAATTTTGTAGTTGAAATCTGCACTGATTTCAAGAAGGCACATTCTTCTTTAAGGTATTATAGCAAAACTAAAATGTTTGCTAGACCTCTGACTGTTTACGAATGGTAATAAAGTTTGCATGAGGCAAAGCCCCTTGGCGCTAATAAGCTAATAAGTTATAAAACATTTGTGATAGAAAACTGTCATGTGTGGCTGGCTCGCTAAGCTCCATTTGTGATAGGAAACTGTCATGTCTGCCTGGCTCGCTAAGCTCCATTTGTGATAGGAAAATGTCATGTCTTGCCTGGCTCGCTAAGCTCCATTTGTGATAGGAAAATGTCATGTCTTGCCTGGCTTGCTAAGCTCCATTTGTGATAGGAAACTGTCATGTCTGCCTGGCTCGCGAAGCTCCATTTGTGATAGGAAACTGTCATGTCTGCCTGGCTCGCTAAGCTCCATTTGTGATAGGAAACTGTCATGTCTGCATGGCTCACAAAGCTCTATTTGTGATAGAAAACTGTCATGTCTGGCTGGCTCGCTAAGCTCCATTTGTGATAGAAAACTGTCATGTCTGGCTGGCTCGCTAAGCTCCATTTGTGATAGGAAACTGTCATGTCTGCCTGGCTCGCTAAGCTCCATTTGTGATAGGAAAATGTCATGTCTTGCCTGGCTCGCTAAGCTCCATTTGTGATAGGAAACTGTCATGTCTGCCTGGCTCGCGAAGCTCCATTTGTGATAGGAAATTGTCATGTCTGCCTGGCTCGCTAAGCTCCATTTGTGATAGGAAACTGTCATGTCTGCCTGGCTCACAAAGCTCTATTTGTGATAGGAAAATGTCATGTCTTGCCTGGCTCGCTAAGCTCCATTTGTGATAGGAAACTGTAATGTATTCCTGGCTCGCTAAGCTCCATTTATGATAGGAAACTGTCATGTCTGCTTGGCTCGCTAAGCTCCATTTGTGATAGGAAACTGTCATGTCTGCCTGGCTGTCTAAGCTCTATTTGTGATAGGAAACTGTCATGTCTGACTGGCTCGCTAAGCTCCATTTGTGATAGGAAACTGTAATGTCTGCATGGCTCGCTAAGCTCTATTTGTGATAGGAAACTGTAATGTCTGCCTGGCTCGCTAAGCTCTATTTGTGATAGGAAACTGTAATGTCTGCCTGGCTTGCTAAGCTCCATTTGTGATAGGAAACTGTCATGTCTGCCTGGCTTGTTAAGTTAAGCTGCATTACTTTAGAGCCCATACCATTCTAAGCATGTTTACCAACTTAAACCACATTGTTAATATTAGCCTATAAATCATAAATTTGTTAGAGGCATGCTTTAATAGCAAAAAACATTCCCACCTTTGAGCTTTATGTTCATCAATAAAATATATATAGAGAGATACGTAGACTGTAGCATGAGGGTCACTGCTAACACATGATACCACCGATTGTGACTAAGGCCAAAGAAGACCAATTATGAGCGTTGCACCTAATTTATTCGGTTCATGCATGAGTAGCTGGGAGTTACCTAATCTACCCATTTTTATTATACCTGGATATGGATATATGGATGGACAGCATATAATTGAAATTATAATCTGGTCCCTATATAGTTTGACAACAAAAGAATGGTTAAATGAATGGTTTAATGGTTTGGCAGAATGGTTAGTGACCCTGACTGCCAATCATTGGTGTAATCATTTGTGTGATGAGCAGAAATGTTTGATTCCAAATTATGGATGTAATATTCGTATTCGTTGTATAGTAGGTACCCATAGTAGGTACAGGGTATCCTAGTTTGGGGCTAGGTAATTGGTGTGAATTGTCCAGAATATATATTAATTTTATAAGCATGAAAAAGTGACCCATCACTATTGATACTCACACATGCCAGCAGACAGGTGTTCTCACGCAATGCACCCACACAGCCGGTGAAGCCAATTATGAATGTTATTGTTCCTGTAAACATTGAACAGCATAATTAAACTCAATTGTGTTATGTTTAGTCTCTAAATAATAATTAAAAGTGGTTAACTAGTATTTATGCATGACTCTGAAGGAGTGGGTCAAGGATTTGTATGTAATTTTCTTAGAATTTTTGTATAAAAAATTATCAAGCAAATTGTGTAATATCAAACCCCAATTGCGATTAAGAAACATACATTGCAAGGCCCACACTAATTGAAGATCTACCTAGTCCAAACAAATTAATTTGTTTGCACTGTTGGCATACTCACCCACACATATCAGTATAAATGCAGGATCCAGTGCTATATTGGTCAGCTGCGATAGATTGTTGAATGTGTCCTTTTCCATCCACGCCCATATTCCTATTGCGAGGACTACTAGCCCAAGCAGCTAAAATTATTACAAAATAGTGATTAGTCGCACAAAGTTTTACCGTTTTATATAGCCAATTAGTAGTTGAAGCAATAATGCTGTAGGTATAGAATAATTTTTTACAAACTCACAAGTCGTCGCCAAAACCATAAAGTTTGAAGACAAAAGTTTTCAACCAGTCTGTCCTACCTGTTATGACATACGGAGCTGAGTCGTGGACACTCACGGTACAACTAGCTTGGAGTTTCTCAGGATTAATAAGCTGAAGTGACAGTGGGCTGGTCATATCTGTTGTAGGACTGATAACGTGTTCTTGAGTGTAGACTGCGGCTCGGTAGACGTAGTGTAGAGCACCATCCAGCTAGGTGGAGCGACGAGATACCCAAAGTGGCTGGCAGCAGTTGGAATAGAAGAGCCGAAGATCGGGCTCAGTGGCGTGCTTTGGGAGAGGCCTATGTCCAGCAGTGGACTGACATGGGCTGATGATGATTATAGAATCCACAGTTGCAGTGGTAATGAAGCGACAGTTTAATTAAGTACTTATATTGTTGATGAATTTGGTTCTATAGGCGCCAATCCATACAATGATAAACAGCTAAATAATGTAGATTTATTGTGGACCTTGAACTATGAAGCTATCAGTAGAAACTGCTGTACCTTTATTGTAGCCAGTATAATAGCTTTAAAGTAGGGTAGCTCAATATGTTCAGAAACACTCAATATATCTTTCGATATACATATATCGAATGATCCGATATAATTGATATATATTTCATTCCATATTATTGAAGGTAAATTTACTTAAATTGATGGCTTTTCAGTATCTGTGACTGTGACCATGGTCTCGTCTCTAATTCGTCATCTATAGTCGTTCACTATTTCAATCGCACAATATGGTTACGGATTATATATGTTTTGTTTCTATGTGATCATTATGTAAATTAAGTTCGACTTTGTGTGAATTGTGTTCACTATACCGATGGAAAATACTAGGATTTGTATGTATGTATTGGGATTTAAATAAATAAAGTAGGTTTGTTTGTTAACTCTTGACTGATTTTACTTATTTACTCATATTTAACTATTCGCTTCGGTTGTTTCTTTATTACAGACTAATTAAATACAAAATATGGGCTAATGACTAACCCCCTTACTTATAAAAAGTTATGCAATGGTTATGCAAAGGTTAGTAATTCTGCGCAGTTCAATATTGTACTGCGCCAAATTACTAATCATTACTTAATCATTGCATAACTTTTTATAAGTAAGGGGGTATGAAAATAAGGGTATTTTAAATTGATATATCGCAAAGTATCAATACAACATTGCAATAAATCATTTAGAAAAAAGACAACATGTTTTGTACATTAACATTCAAAGTGATTAATTTGATGATAGGTTCTGAATTACTTCCTTCCTCGAAGTAACAGTACAAGTACCGTTACAAAATTATTAATGTGTTGTCCCCAATAATTGGGTTATTGAGGTAACTACATCTATGTATACATAACTCAAAATAGGAACAGGCGAATGAATTAAGGAAATAAAATAAGAAGTAGTTACATATGTGAAAGTCTGTAGATAGCTCAGCGTTATTAAGTATTTATTTATTGAATAGAAACTGATTTATGTTCACATTAGCCTTGAAATCATACAAGACTTTCAAGTTGAATAAGACGAGTAAAATAAATGAAGCAATATTAACATTTGATGCCAATCACAGCAAATTAACATCAAAATAAGATATAACTTGCGTACTCACCCAGAACAAAACATTTACACCAAATATAACATATTTTAGGCAACAGCTGACTTCACTGGTGTCACGTCGATACTTCCTCATGCTGGGCATTTTCACTAGATAACATTAATTCATGTCAAAACATTGTATGAAACAAATGAATAAACGCACGACATTTAACACCAAAATTAGGGCAAATCTATTCTATTGTAAGTTTCTAAAAGGCGAGATGAAAACGAGAAATAATGAATGAAATGAACGACACGACACGACAATCACTATTCATTATCAGGGCTGCCAGCCCGATTAAATCGATTCCACGTAAGGGTGCCAAAATGCCATTTAAAAAAATGCTGGTATGAACATGAAATAACATAATAATATCACATGCAATGATTTTATTTGTGATAAACAAATAGTTGTTGTAATTATTTTACCACTACTCAAACTCCTGTTCTAAGTTATAGGAAACTATAACTTGAAACTATAATTGAACATAACTCACTTATTTGCAAGAACATAAATTTTCGTAGATTTTCTAACTCACTAAATTTTTTCGTTCGTTAAGAATTATAATTTATAGAGACAAAGTTAAATTTTAACTAATGCTTGATTCGATAGCACTATATAAATCAACAAGCAAGAAAAGAAAAGGGTTATATTAGTAACACAACTAAAACAGGACAAACAAAGCTATGTTACTTCACCTTTTGGCGCAGCCTGATTCACGCTCACAGTAATAATTGCACCCTCACAGCTGGGCCCAATCGTAATAGTATTATTCGTTTTCAAAAGAGAGGTATTGTCAGTACTTTGGGTTTCATGAGTACTGTTAGCGTGAATCGGAACGCGCCCCATGTCGTCATCAATTCACGGGAAATAAATCCCCATTATCCCCTGCAAAAGTGTAGCAAAGTATAAAGCTAAGCAGTTTTGTTATTTCCCGCGTGGATGCGTTTTGTTCTACTGTACTGAAAATTAATCGGCATGATCGCTAATTAGTGTTATATTAAGTGCTAGGCTAGGGTGCAGTATATTAGATTTCAGTGCTACGCTTATTAAAATATTGCCAAACCTAGCAAATGCCAATTGGGAATTTGGGAACACTACTGATCATTATTCGCCACAGATTAGAGATATAATTTTATATAGCTAGTATTCGCTCATTCTCTCAACCACAGATTTGAGATCTCAAATCTGCAGGCTGATTCCCTAACGAGTGAGCTTGAGTGATTGCCACCGAGCACCCGGGTAATGCGCCAGATTTATAAAGTTTTGCCTAATTTCCTTGGCATGTTTTATTTTTCTTATTTCGTATCACTTAGGTTTTTGATTGGATAAAGAAATAAAAACAGTGTTCTTTTGTATTTGAAGGGTGTTCCTAAACATTTCCAAAAAAAAGTTATAGGGTCATGAACTGAACAGACAAGGAAATTAGAGACGTTCCAAGGAAATTATAAAAGTCATGCAGGGAAATTGTTAATTGTCATGCAAATTAGGAATATGTCATCATCTGCCTATATCTGTCCACTGCTGGTCGCAGGCCTCTCCTAATGCATGCTACTAAGCTGGTCTTCAGCTCTCCTCATCTACTTTCCTCCAGACGCTTTTCGCAGGTCGTTACTCCCCCTGGCCACAAGACATCCTATATTATGATTGCCAAAACGTGGTCTCCACTCGTCTACCAATGGTTATCGGTTTTTCGGGAAATGTGACCAGCCTACTGTCACTTTAGATTACTTATCCTTAGAGCTATGTCGGTCACCTTGGTTCTCCGTCGGATACCTTCATTACGAATGTTGTCTTTCAGAGAAACTCCAAGCATAGCTCTTTTCATAGACTAGTTGAACCGTGAGTGTCCACGTTTCGGCTTCATAGGTCATGACTGGTAGGACGCACTGATTTTTTCTTCAAGCACTATGGAATGGACGACGAGAAGACTTGACGAAGCTTGCCGAATGCTGCCTAACCCAGCTGAGTTCTTTTGTTGGCATCCTTCCCAAATGTGTTCTTACCCAATTGCAATATATGTCCAAGGTAAACATGTTGTTGGACAACTTCAAGAGATACCCCATTGACTTCAATTGATTCCGGGTCAATAAGATCGTTGAACATGATCATGGTCTTATCTATGTTCATTCCGAGACCGATGCGTCGAGAAGCATCATCTAGGTTGGTCATCATAATTTGCAAGTCTTGCAGCGACTCCACCATTAGGACGATATCATCGACAAATCGTAAGTGTGAGATATTCTCGCTATTGATATTAATTTCCATTCTTTTCCAATCCAGCGTCTTAAACATATCTTCCAGGGCATTAGTGAGCCGATTCAGGGATATAACATCCCCCTTGTCTCACACCTCTGTGCATATGGATATGCTTAGACTGCTGGTTTTGCACTTGGACATTCTTCAAGTCAGTCGCGGCATCATACAGAAACCTCAGCACTTCTATGTATCGCCAGTCCACTTGACACCGCTGCAAAGACTCCAGAACCGCCCAGGTTTCAACGGAGCTAATTGCCTTCTCAAAGTCCACAAAAGCAAGACAGGGGCTGGTTATACTCTTCAGACTTCTGTATAACCTGCCTCACTGTATGTATGTGGTCTATGGTGCTAAATCCTCCGCAAAACCCGACCTGTTCAGGAGGATGGCATTTGTTAAGTCTTCTTGCGAGACGATTTGAGATGACCCTTGAAAACAACTTATAGACGTGGCTCAAGAGTGAAATAGTGCACTAAGCCTTTTTTAGAATAGGATATTTAAAGCTTTCCGTTAACTTTAACGGAATACTCTTCAGACTTCTGTATAACCTGCCTCACTGTATGTATGTGGTCACTAGTTCTTTAAAAGTGTTTTATCCACTTTTTTAAATAATAGTACTACCAAACTCCTGCTCCACGCCTCTGGAGTTTTCCCTCCGTTAAGAACGGTGCTAAATAACCCCTGAAGTTCCCGAAGTAAGGGTTTACCTCCTGCTTTCAAGAGATCAGAAGTTATACCAACCTCACCGAGGGCCTTTCCAGTCTTAGCTTGTTTGAGCACCATCTCAATCTCGTCTAGGCTGACGTCGGGCAGTTCGTCAATGTAGTAGCGTGTCAGTATAGCGTGGGAATCTTCTCTGCTGGGTTCGGGTCTAGACTAGAAGCATGCGAGTCGTACAAACGGCCATAGAAGTCTTTGATCTCAGGCAGGATCTCCGGCTTAGAGACGACGTTTGTGCCGTTATTGGAAATATGTAATACAATATATCTATTTACTGTATAATATTATGTTATGTAGCGTTAGAAAAAATATCATTATATTAAGACGTTATTATATAACGCCGCAAACTTCAATGAGGTACAATAATTTGTGATATTTTAACATAATGTGTCAAGAATATAATGCATATTTTTTTAATAGTTATTTTTTCTTTTGTAATAAGCTTTGAAATAATCTCTGCTCCGTGTTCGTTGTATCCTTTGTTTGCGAGATGTACTTTCGCTTATAGGTATATCTTTTTTCTTTTAATATTTTGCTCTGTCTTTAGATTTCAATTTTTCATACAGTTGTGGTTCATTCTTTATTTTTTTCTAGTCTTTTTTTTCTGTCTCTTATTTGATTTTTCTTGGTTTTCCCCATTTTAAGTAAGCCTTATAAAATAAATGCAGCCAAAATATCGAGAGAAAATACCCTCTAAAAATACTCTTTATTTATTTGATTTTGTGTAAGACATCAATTTATTTTTATTTGAAAACAAAAAAAAGTATTATCTAGATATTTTCATTAATAATAAATAACATTTTAATGCCAGTCAACCCCAAATGACCTTAAAAGTACGTTGTATGTCATAATTTCCATGACCACTCCTAATTTCCTCCTAATTTCCATGTTTTCCATGCTATGGAAAACATGGAAATTAGGACCAAGTAAATTAGATTTAAGTCTTTAAAGCATCATAGACATCAATATATTTATTAAAAATATTCACCAGTTAAACTGAGGTTACCTATCCACAAACATTACCATTTCATAAAAGTATTAGGTAACAAGTCCATCAAACAGTTGAGAAATAGTGACCAAGGAAATTGAAAAATCTATAAACTAAATGCCAAGGAGGGATGTATTTACGCGATTGGCATGAAACTGAAAAACGGCGTGAACGTCTTGCTCTAATGGTATCTCGCGGTGAAATGGTCAAGCAATAAGGTGTCAACAGAATTTATATTAAGGTTTGAATTTCGTTATTATAACCGTTGAAAAATCTACCCAAGGAAATTATATTTTTCTCACGGACAAGGACAAAACTGAGTTTTATTTTATACCCTTAACCGTGTTAATATGAGAAATATTGTTTTCCAATTTTGTGGTGTTAATTATACGTAAAATTAAAAGAATAAAATGGTTAAAACATTATGGTAATGAAATATGTGTTAAAATATAAAACAAACGAATAAATGGACATGTCAAGGAAATTAGTATTTTAACTTTTGGATACCATTTCCTTCGTTAATAATTATAGCGTATAATGTTTGAATATCAAAAACAAGTGAAAATTAGGGTGTATTATCACATAAAATAATTATTAAACCTATATACCTAACTAAAATATTTTTTGCCAGCTCGGAAATTAAAAAGTCATGACTTTGGCGAACTACCCACCCATTGCGGGTGCGCTTGAAGGTCGTGAAGGTTATGGAATTAACTAAACAGTTAACGCGCACCCGTCAAATACCCGCAATCAACATTAATACCGGGAAACCGGTAACTATGCGGCAGAATTAAACTAAACCTAGCCTACAAATACTTCTAGCAGAAATAGGACTTTTCAAATTTTGCCGGGTTTTATGTTCGAGTGAGTATTCACTCGAACATAAAACCCGGCTGTGGGTGGCGCCAGCCAACCAATGGCGGCAATCCAACAATCATCGTCTGAATTTATTTTCTGTTATTTCTCTCTCGCTTTTATTCTATCTAAAATGTTGTTTCCGTGTAGATATTAAGTATAATTAAAAGTTAATGAGCATCGTAAGTTTTGTAGTGATCTAATAATATGCCAATAACCTTTTTGTAGATTGTACGTCTCTGAAAGAAAATCTAAATATTGATATTATTTCTCAGCAATAATGTACTTCAAATAATTATTACGACTGCCTATTTAAAAATACCATGTTCCTGTATTTTGATGAATGTATAGTGACTATAATGCTTCTCAGGTAAAGTTACACTTCAACCGAAAATAATCTTTGCCGTCGAGTAAAAATGCTGTGAATGAAAACATGAATGAAAACATGTCATTCCTTGTACACTACTTTTGTGCAAAACAATGAAATCAATAAATAAGTAAAACGCCAAAAACGAAGAAAGAAATATATTTGTGATTTAGAATTATTGTAATCACAAATATATTTCTAGATGAAATCTCTTGCTTTGTACCTATATAGAAGTGTATTGTATCTACCGACGTCTTATGTATCGTTGTAGATTTACAAAAAATATGTTTCATCCAGACAAACCAAATTAGCCCAAACACGAAGGAATACCATCATCCGATTGTGTAGTTCCTTTGACTACTACTACTACTACTACTGCTGCTGCTGCTGCTGCTGCTGCTGCTGCTGCTGCTGCTGCTGCTGCTGCTGCTGCTGCTGCTGCTGCTGCTACTGCTACTACTACTACTGTAGTTTTTAATTGTCATCAGAACTACACCTATGTGCAAAACTTCAGCATCTTTGGACGTCCTTAAATTGTTCAAAATTGACTTGCAATCCAGTCCTAAACATAACACACAGTGAATTAAACTAAAGCTTGTTTAAAGCTACTAAACCAATTTTGATGAAATTTATACATTACCACACTGGATGTCTTCTTACTCAAGTAAAAACAATAATCTAATTCGTTTCAGAAATCCCAAGATATTAGAGAACAGAAACTATAAAACGAATTGATTTTCTAATAAAACTACTGAACCAATTTTGATGTAATTTATATGGGACTACACACAAATATTACCCTTTTGAATTAAAATCAACCATATAAATCGGAACCTTAGAGATAAACACAAAATAAAGGCAATATAAACACAAAATCGAATGGATTTACTTAACAAAACTCGAAAAACTGCTGAACCAATTTTGATACAATTTATATGGAACCACCTGGAGAGTATACCTTTTCAAACAAAAAAGAAATCGGTCCAGAATTGACGGAGATATCGACCGACATACATTAAAAAAAAAAAAACTCCTCCTTTTGTGAAGTCGATTAAAAATGATCAAGTCTTGGGAGTCTTGGAGAGACGGACAAAATGGAGCTCGACAGTTGATAATCAAGTCTATATATATATATATATATATATATATATATATAAGTTATTGTGATAGACATGTACCTATATTGAATATTGAATCTACTTGATTATTCTAATAATATGATTTGTTTCAGGTACAACTGCATGCACATACAACTGCAGTTCATAATATTTATTACTTACACTTAATTTAGTTTTTCTTATATTTGCTTTGACCCCTCGTTGTTAGTAGAACTTCACATAATTAGGCTTTGTAAGAAAACTACTAGATTTTAAAACCAGTAGGTATTTTTCTACTTTAGGGTTAAAATCCTACTCTAGCTATGAAATAGATAGATAGGTTCTATGAAATATGAAACATGTCATGTGTTCACATACAAACATGTCATTAAACCTACCTTTCACAAAAACAACACAATTTCATGGCACGGTAAAACATGAAACAAAGTGTACCTAGGTTGGTGTTAGAACTATAACTATAAGATCTTCATTAAACAAACACTGCTAGATAGTAAATGCAATGAGCGCACCGGGTGCTCTTCGGTTGACGAAAACTCATTGCTACTGAATTGCTTGTGAATTCTGATTTTGAATTACCGGTTTTGTATTTCCTAGTAAAATGTCAGTTTCAGTGCGGTTGAGTGCTCATTGCTTTGATGACGTCATTTCACATGCTCACTGAGCTAAGTGAATTCGAAACGAGTGATCGGTGGCAATTAATGGTCCAAGTGGCATTAACCGAACCTCACTTTAACTCTACGGAATCAGGCCCCTGTGCTCTCAACCAACGTGCAACTTGTACTATTATTTATTCTGTGGTGCAACCAAGGAAGCTTTATGTACTTGCGTACAACGTAAGTACATATAACTTCATTGCGTGCAACCAACTCAACAACCACAAAAGTGCTGCCAGAAAGCAATTGAGCGTTTCCCTAAAATCTTTACCAAAAACGAAGAAAATTTGAAATTTTGAATTTTTTTTCAATTTTTATCTTTATCTTTACCTATGGGTTCTAAAATCTCCCAAATAGGAAATTATTCAAAAAATATATTATCTGACAACCTGTGAAAACCGGCTGGCAGTAACTGCAGTGCTATTATGCAATATTGATCATATCGGTTTTAATCAGATTGTCACTATCAAGTGCACCTAATGCAGCACGATAGAGTCGAAATTGCAATGAAGATACTGATAATCTGATTGAAACCAAGTTCTGTAATAGGGCGACATGCATTACGGTAGAACCACGCACAGTACATCTAAGTATAGTCTTTACAGACAGTAGTGTATCGAAGTATTGTTTTCGAGTTTGATGTCTACTGTCAGTCGGAGACCGAGGGTTGCCTTCTGTGCCAAAAAAAGGAGGGTTATGATTTTATCAGAATACCTATATATGCATGAATGAATGTACGAGTATGTTCGTTTGTTTGTACATGACCACAATTTCCAGCCAACCTTTTAAATTTGTAGGAATCTTCTATTAGTAAAACCAAAGTTTCTAAGCTACTTACAAAAAAAGGAAGCTATCGATTTCACGCGTATGTCTTCACTAATATTAGATAGAGGAAAGGTTTGATTTTTTGTGTGTTGTATCTTTGTTTGTAATGGACAAACGCGAAATAATAATGAACCGAATTAAAAACACATTTTCACGTATTAGAAAGCTAGGTACATTATCAGCGAGTAACATGGGTACTATTTTATTTTTCAAGAAAGTACAGATCCCTACGAAAATTGCAATATTGGAACACAAGGAATCAATAAAAATATTCTTCCAAAAAAAATTAAATCGGCTTCACATTTGAATATAAATGTGCTTTTCTAAACAAACATTAAAAAGAATACAATAATTACAATTGAACCAGAACACTACCACTTTTTGAAAAGTAAAAATGTAATACCTATTCAAAAATACAACTGCTAAAAAGAGCTTTTGAAGTATGTTTTTACGTGGTGTTTTTTACCCATAGACAATAATTGCATCATTACGATCCGTGGCCCTATTACAGAACTTGGCTTCAATCAGATTGTCACTTTTTTCATAAGAAAATCGACTCTATCGCAAAGCATTATTGAATTTGACGGCTTTAAACCGTCATGATCAATATTACGTAATCGCACTGCAGAAGTTACGATGCTGATAAAAATTCTAAAAGTAAGAATAATGCTGCGGTGTGAGCGCTACCCGTGCGAAACCAGGGCGAATCACGAGTATTTAACATTGTTAAAAATTTGTACTAATTATTATTATTCATATTATGTTAGTCTATATGGGTAGGTATCTAAACGAATGTTACTAGGGTGCCGTAACCAAACGTCAGCACTGCATCAAATAACAACACCTTGGCGAAAAAGTTAAAAACATAAATAAACTGTTTATGGTGCTTATATTGCCATATTAAAAAAAACACTGCAGAATTTCTCTTATTACAATAGTAACATTTTTAATAAGAAAGCATTGAAAATGGCATCAGCAAAGTGATTCAAAGGAGTCGTTCTGCCATTATAGTATTTTTTCGGCCATTTTGATTCAACGGCGGTAAGTTCATGCTGCAATTTAACATTATATTTGTAGTGTTTGTGATGGTTGTAAAGAAATTGTAGTTTTTAATTGTTTTATAAGATATATTTAGACCCTTTTTTAGAATAGGATATTTAAAGCTTTCCGTTAACTTTAACGGAATACTCTTCAGACTTCTGTATAACCTGCCTCACTGTATGTATGTGGTCTATGGTGCTAAATCCTCCGCAAAACCCGACCTGTTCAGGAGGATGGCATTTGTTAAGTCTTCTTGCGAGACGATTTGAGATGACCCTTGAAAACAACTTATAGACGTGGCTCAAGAGTGAAATAGTGCACTAGTTCTTTAAAAGTGTTTTATCCACTTTTTTAAATAATAGTACTACCAAACTCCTGCTCCACGCCTCTGGAGTTTTCCCTCCGTTAAGAACGGTGCTAAATAACCCCTGAAGTTCCCGAAGTAAGGGTTTACCTCCTGCTTTCAAGAGATCAGAAGTTATACCAACCTCACCGAGGGCCTTTCCAGTCTTAGCTTGTTTGAGCACCATCTCAATCTCGTCTAGGCTGACGTCGGGCAGTTCGTCAATGTAGTAGCGTGTCAGTATAGCGTGGGAATCTTCTCTGCTGGGTTCGGGTCTAGACTAGAAGCATGCGAGTCGTACAAACGGCCATAGAAGTCTTTGATCTCAGGCAGGATCTCCGGCTTAGAGACGACGTTTGTGCCGTTATTGGAAATATGTAATACAATATATCTATTTACTGTATAATATTATGTTATGTAGCGTTAGAAAAAATATCATTATATTAAGACGTTATTATATAACGCCGCAAACTTCAATGAGGTACAATAATTTGTGATATTTTAACATAATGTGTCAAGAATATAATGCATATTTTTTTAATAGTTATTTTTTCTTTTGTAATAAGCTTTGAAATAATCTCTGCTCCGTGTTCGTTGTATCCTTTGTTTGCGAGATGTACTTTCGCTTATAGGTATATCTTTTTTCTTTTAATATTTTGCTCTGTCTTTAGATTTCAATTTTTCATACAGTTGTGGTTCATTCTTTATTTTTTTCTAGTCTTTTTTTTCTGTCTCTTATTTGATTTTTCTTGGTTTTCCCCATTTTAAGTAAGCCTTATAAAATAAATGCAGCCAAAATATCGAGAGAAAATACCCTCTAAAAATACTCTTTATTTATTTGATTTTGTGTAAGACATCAATTTATTTTTATTTGAAAACAAAAAAAAGTATTATCTAGATATTTTCATTAATAATAAATAACATTTTAATGCCAGTCAACCCCAAATGACCTTAAAAGTACGTTGTATGTCATAATTTCCATGACCACTCCTAATTTCCTCCTAATTTCCATGTTTTCCATGCTATGGAAAACATGGAAATTAGGACCAAGTAAATTAGATTTAAGTCTTTAAAGCATCATAGACATCAATATATTTATTAAAAATATTCACCAGTTAAACTGAGGTTACCTATCCACAAACATTACCATTTCATAAAAGTATTAGGTAACAAGTCCATCAAACAGTTGAGAAATAGTGACCAAGGAAATTGAAAAATCTATAAACTAAATGCCAAGGAGGGATGTATTTACGCGATTGGCATGAAACTGAAAAACGGCGTGAACGTCTTGCTCTAATGGTATCTCGCGGTGAAATGGTCAAGCAATAAGGTGTCAACAGAATTTATATTAAGGTTTGAATTTCGTTATTATAACCGTTGAAAAATCTACCCAAGGAAATTATATTTTTCTCACGGACAAGGACAAAACTGAGTTTTATTTTATACCCTTAACCGTGTTAATATGAGAAATATTGTTTTCCAATTTTGTGGTGTTAATTATACGTAAAATTAAAAGAATAAAATGGTTAAAACATTATGGTAATGAAATATGTGTTAAAATATAAAACAAACGAATAAATGGACATGTCAAGGAAATTAGTATTTTAACTTTTGGATACCATTTCCTTCGTTAATAATTATAGCGTATAATGTTTGAATATCAAAAACAAGTGAAAATTAGGGTGTATTATCACATAAAATAATTATTAAACCTATATACCTAACTAAAATATTTTTTGCCAGCTCGGAAATTAAAAAGTCATGACTTTGGCGAACTACCCACCCATTGCGGGTGCGCTTGAAGGTCGTGAAGGTTATGGAATTAACTAAACAGTTAACGCGCACCCGTCAAATACCCGCAATCAACATTAATACCGGGAAACCGGTAACTATGCGGCAGAATTAAACTAAACCTAGCCTACAAATACTTCTAGCAGAAATAGGACTTTTCAAATTTTGCCGGGTTTTATGTTCGAGTGAGTATTCACTCGAACATAAAACCCGGCTGTGGGTGGCGCCAGCCAACCAATGGCGGCAATCCAACAATCATCGTCTGAATTTATTTTCTGTTATTTCTCTCTCGCTTTTATTCTATCTAAAATGTTGTTTCCGTGTAGATATTAAGTATAATTAAAAGTTAATGAGCATCGTAAGTTTTGTAGTGATCTAATAATATGCCAATAACCTTTTTGTAGATTGTACGTCTCTGAAAGAAAATCTAAATATTGATATTATTTCTCAGCAATAATGTACTTCAAATAATTATTACGACTGCCTATTTAAAAATACCATGTTCCTGTATTTTGATGAATGTATAGTGACTATAATGCTTCTCAGGTAAAGTTACACTTCAACCGAAAATAATCTTTGCCGTCGAGTAAAAATGCTGTGAATGAAAACATGAATGAAAACATGTCATTCCTTGTACACTACTTTTGTGCAAAACAATGAAATCAATAAATAAGTAAAACGCCAAAAACGAAGAAAGAAATATATTTGTGATTTAGAATTATTGTAATCACAAATATATTTCTAGATGAAATCTCTTGCTTTGTACCTATATAGAAGTGTATTGTATCTACCGACGTCTTATGTATCGTTGTAGATTTACAAAAAATATGTTTCATCCAGACAAACCAAATTAGCCCAAACACGAAGGAATACCATCATCCGATTGTGTAGTTCCTTTGACTACTACTACTACTACTACTGCTGCTGCTGCTGCTGCTGCTGCTGCTGCTGCTGCTGCTGCTGCTGCTGCTGCTGCTGCTGCTGCTGCTACTGCTACTACTACTACTGTAGTTTTTAATTGTCATCAGAACTACACCTATGTGCAAAACTTCAGCATCTTTGGACGTCCTTAAATTGTTCAAAATTGACTTGCAATCCAGTCCTAAACATAACACACAGTGAATTAAACTAAAGCTTGTTTAAAGCTACTAAACCAATTTTGATGAAATTTATACATTACCACACTGGATGTCTTCTTACTCAAGTAAAAACAATAATCTAATTCGTTTCAGAAATCCCAAGATATTAGAGAACAGAAACTATAAAACGAATTGATTTTCTAATAAAACTACTGAACCAATTTTGATGTAATTTATATGGGACTACACACAAATATTACCCTTTTGAATTAAAATCAACCATATAAATCGGAACCTTAGAGATAAACACAAAATAAAGGCAATATAAACACAAAATCGAATGGATTTACTTAACAAAACTCGAAAAACTGCTGAACCAATTTTGATACAATTTATATGGAACCACCTGGAGAGTATACCTTTTCAAACAAAAAAGAAATCGGTCCAGAATTGACGGAGATATCGACCGACATACATTAAAAAAAAAAAAACTCCTCCTTTTGTGAAGTCGATTAAAAATGATCAAGTCTTGGGAGTCTTGGAGAGACGGACAAAATGGAGCTCGACAGTTGATAATCAAGTCTATATATATATATATATATATATATATATATATATATAAGTTATTGTGATAGACATGTACCTATATTGAATATTGAATCTACTTGATTATTCTAATAATATGATTTGTTTCAGGTACAACTGCATGCACATACAACTGCAGTTCATAATATTTATTACTTACACTTAATTTAGTTTTTCTTATATTTGCTTTGACCCCTCGTTGTTAGTAGAACTTCACATAATTAGGCTTTGTAAGAAAACTACTAGATTTTAAAACCAGTAGGTATTTTTCTACTTTAGGGTTAAAATCCTACTCTAGCTATGAAATAGATAGATAGGTTCTATGAAATATGAAACATGTCATGTGTTCACATACAAACATGTCATTAAACCTACCTTTCACAAAAACAACACAATTTCATGGCACGGTAAAACATGAAACAAAGTGTACCTAGGTTGGTGTTAGAACTATAACTATAAGATCTTCATTAAACAAACACTGCTAGATAGTAAATGCAATGAGCGCACCGGGTGCTCTTCGGTTGACGAAAACTCATTGCTACTGAATTGCTTGTGAATTCTGATTTTGAATTACCGGTTTTGTATTTCCTAGTAAAATGTCAGTTTCAGTGCGGTTGAGTGCTCATTGCTTTGATGACGTCATTTCACATGCTCACTGAGCTAAGTGAATTCGAAACGAGTGATCGGTGGCAATTAATGGTCCAAGTGGCATTAACCGAACCTCACTTTAACTCTACGGAATCAGGCCCCTGTGCTCTCAACCAACGTGCAACTTGTACTATTATTTATTCTGTGGTGCAACCAAGGAAGCTTTATGTACTTGCGTACAACGTAAGTACATATAACTTCATTGCGTGCAACCAACTCAACAACCACAAAAGTGCTGCCAGAAAGCAATTGAGCGTTTCCCTAAAATCTTTACCAAAAACGAAGAAAATTTGAAATTTTGAATTTTTTTTCAATTTTTATCTTTATCTTTACCTATGGGTTCTAAAATCTCCCAAATAGGAAATTATTCAAAAAATATATTATCTGACAACCTGTGAAAACCGGCTGGCAGTAACTGCAGTGCTATTATGCAATATTGATCATATCGGTTTTAATCAGATTGTCACTATCAAGTGCACCTAATGCAGCACGATAGAGTCGAAATTGCAATGAAGATACTGATAATCTGATTGAAACCAAGTTCTGTAATAGGGCGACATGCATTACGGTAGAACCACGCACAGTACATCTAAGTATAGTCTTTACAGACAGTAGTGTATCGAAGTATTGTTTTCGAGTTTGATGTCTACTGTCAGTCGGAGACCGAGGGTTGCCTTCTGTGCCAAAAAAAGGAGGGTTATGATTTTATCAGAATACCTATATATGCATGAATGAATGTACGAGTATGTTCGTTTGTTTGTACATGACCACAATTTCCAGCCAACCTTTTAAATTTGTAGGAATCTTCTATTAGTAAAACCAAAGTTTCTAAGCTACTTACAAAAAAAGGAAGCTATCGATTTCACGCGTATGTCTTCACTAATATTAGATAGAGGAAAGGTTTGATTTTTTGTGTGTTGTATCTTTGTTTGTAATGGACAAACGCGAAATAATAATGAACCGAATTAAAAACACATTTTCACGTATTAGAAAGCTAGGTACATTATCAGCGAGTAACATGGGTACTATTTTATTTTTCAAGAAAGTACAGATCCCTACGAAAATTGCAATATTGGAACACAAGGAATCAATAAAAATATTCTTCCAAAAAAAATTAAATCGGCTTCACATTTGAATATAAATGTGCTTTTCTAAACAAACATTAAAAAGAATACAATAATTACAATTGAACCAGAACACTACCACTTTTTGAAAAGTAAAAATGTAATACCTATTCAAAAATACAACTGCTAAAAAGAGCTTTTGAAGTATGTTTTTACGTGGTGTTTTTTACCCATAGACAATAATTGCATCATTACGATCCGTGGCCCTATTACAGAACTTGGCTTCAATCAGATTGTCACTTTTTTCATAAGAAAATCGACTCTATCGCAAAGCATTATTGAATTTGACGGCTTTAAACCGTCATGATCAATATTACGTAATCGCACTGCAGAAGTTACGATGCTGATAAAAATTCTAAAAGTAAGAATAATGCTGCGGTGTGAGCGCTACCCGTGCGAAACCAGGGCGAATCACGAGTATTTAACATTGTTAAAAATTTGTACTAATTATTATTATTCATATTATGTTAGTCTATATGGGTAGGTATCTAAACGAATGTTACTAGGGTGCCGTAACCAAACGTCAGCACTGCATCAAATAACAACACCTTGGCGAAAAAGTTAAAAACATAAATAAACTGTTTATGGTGCTTATATTGCCATATTAAAAAAAACACTGCAGAATTTCTCTTATTACAATAGTAACATTTTTAATAAGAAAGCATTGAAAATGGCATCAGCAAAGTGATTCAAAGGAGTCGTTCTGCCATTATAGTATTTTTTCGGCCATTTTGATTCAACGGCGGTAAGTTCATGCTGCAATTTAACATTATATTTGTAGTGTTTGTGATGGTTGTAAAGAAATTGTAGTTTTTAATTGTTTTATAAGATATATTTAGACCCTTTTTTAGAATAGGATATTTAAAGCTTTCCGTTAACTTATTGCAAAACAGAGGGTGACAACAACGGGGTACTTTTTTTTCTTATTTATCAGCACTCATGCTGATAGTTGGATTTATTGTGTATAATTTGGTGGTTTTTCAATTGTTATCTTTGTTTGTATTATGGAATAAGGTTATTTTTTAAATAAATGTTTTGTATATCGTCGTTTTCCAAATGTTGGCACCATGCTGAAACCACATTTACCATTTATCGGCATAGTGTTGATAATTGATTTAATAATGTGCTAATAATTAGATTCACCTGAACCCAATTTCAACTTAAGCTCTTTCTCTGCTGTAGGTTTAAAAGTGAAGCCCAAAATAAAAGAAACAACTGTAAAGAAAAGGAAAAATTATAGCACAGTTTTTTTTAAAATGCATTAGTACCTACTTTGTATCTCAATTTCAATTTCCTACTTTATATCTCAATCCGATGAGTAGAGAAGCCCGTCAATCGATGAAATAATATTTGAAGACTGAACGAAATTTAGTTGATGAGCAGTTTTCCATTAGGCATTGTCAGTTTAGTTCTTTCATCGTCAAGAGATGGCGTTCTCGTAACTTTTGGTATTTACTCAACTGAACGTGGTAATGCAAAGCAGGTAAAAACATATTTTTACCGTAAAATACACAAACCTCAAGCAAAACAAACGAAAGACAAGATGTTTGTGTAGTATTTTTTATTTATTTTATTATGACATTGGCAGTTTTTTCAAATTCAGATTGATTTTATTTACCCCTATATTAAAGAAGATAAATTAAATGTAAATAAAACGGTTCATTTTCTTATATGATTATTTTATTCTTATTTATTATTTCTGTATCATTAGATGTAATTTATAATATAGAATATCAAGAAGGTAGAAAATACTACCAATAAATATTATAAACTTGCCATAAACAAGGGAACGCAGAATATCATACCCGCCAGTAAGCGTAATTCAAAATCTTTGGTCATACCCAAGGAAGTTCTATGTACTTATAGAACTTCCTTGGTCATACCAAACCACAGTACTGTTACCAAAACTGTCGCCAACGGCATCTAGCGAGAGATAAATAAATGACACTTGGAAAACCACTCATTGTACTTTTGGTCCTGGAATACATACGAGTAGGCTACATTTCCCCCAGAAAAATGTCCACGCGGGCAAAGCCACGGAAGATAATATAAAACTACTCACTCTATACCTATATTATTCTAGTTTATTCTTATCTTACCTCTTTTTTGCTAGATGGAAGTATATGTATTTATAAATGATATTGTTTGTGAGTTTTTAGAGTTATTCAAACATCCCAGTACACACGGCAGTATGTAGGGGCTATTTTGGCAGTGCATGGGTTGGTGATATGCCAAGAGATATGCTTGTGGAGAGAAGCACGCAAACACGACCGAAGAAAAAATAACAGTGGTCTATTCCATTTTCTTCGGTCGTGTGCCACAGCAGCCAAAACTCGGAACAAAAACCGCGGTGCCCTGAGCCTTTGTGTCAAATATTTGTGAATATTTTCACATTTTTGCGATTATGCATTTCAAAGATAAAAAATGAGAAAGCCACGTGTATTGAGCCTTATCGGAGTTGCGTTGCGAATGCGTTGTCGAAGGTTTGACACATAGAACCTGGCGTGCTACTCCTCATGCCTCTGACTGTATCTTATATTTAAAAATAAAGAATCTAAAGCCACTTTTATAGTTGTGTTGACATTCTGGTTTTTTGTTTTTTTATAATAAATATTTATTTTTATTTTAAACTTTTTAGTTTCTCTTACCTGTATATTTTTGGAATTGATAGACCCTTCATTTTGATACTGACTCAATAGGTTTTGGTATTTTTTCCTTTCCATCGGAAATAAAATAAGGCAGTTGTAAGCCGCTTGACACTTCATATTTCCATTATCATTCTCGCGGTTAAGTCGAATCCAATGATACCTCATTCATCAAATTCCATTTAGCCGTTTAGTCTGTAGGATGTGCCAAAGAAATATACAAACATACACAAACATACATATACATACAACCCAAACACAACCCGCAGTCGGGTAAAATATGAAGTTTTTTTTTTCGGCTCCCAACTGTGGGTCAAAAAGAATGAAACTAAAGAGTCCAATCTTGATATATATACATTACTATACTCTTTGGTCCAATCTATTTGTGGTACTGGCATCCTACTTGTAGAACACAATCTCTCTTTCTCGTATTTTTACGAGAAGATACTTCCCCCGCACTGCGTGCGTCAAATCGGCCGTTTACTCCTCGATACATTACTGTCTGTAAAGACTATATATGTACTATGATCCACGTCCAGCAATGGACATTTGTGTACTGATAGGCTGATTATTAGTAAAGTACATCATTATTTCTGTACTAAAATATTCACTAGTGGCTCTGTGAGCCGTAGACCTCACCAGTCTGTCTTTCCATAGATTAAAGCTGAATAAATGTTTTTTGTGATATGTTTGAACATTTTTCGACATGGCTGAGATATGAATTTACGTGAAAATAAATACTACTTACTTCATATAAAATGTTCTTTTGTAAACAAACACTAAAAATAATAAAACAATTACAATTGAATCATCACTTTTCCAAAATTAAAAATGTAATACCAACACAAAAATACAGCATCAGATAAGAAAGAGTATTTTGAAGTCGGTAACAAAGCTAGCCATTATTTTATTCTAATATATTTATAATAAATAACATCTACAATATATCTACCTAACTACGCACCCTCATACAAAATGTGAAATGCAGAAGAGACAAAACAAGAGACTGCAGTCAAACGAACGGATTTTGACTTTCACACTTCAACAAGTCAATTGACACAATTACAGCAATCTAGTAAATGATATTTTATTACTGACAAGGCAATCGTTTGAGGTACTCTGGAGGTACTGAAAAACTTTATCGTCTTTAAATCTAGACGTATGGATTCTAAACGGAGTAAATAATATTATGCATGTACGAGAAAAAAACTAAATTAAAATAAAACGTAGAAATATGAAAGTTACGGAGTTGTTTATTGCGTGTTTGCCGTATGAACTGGTAAAAAAATCGTTTAAAGTACAGTATAATAAAAAGAGATCATGAAATCAATAATAAATAAGTTTATATATTGCCATACGATCACGTAAACTAATACGATCACGTAATGGTGGTCTTGATTTGCGATCGTATGGAAAATAAAAGTATTTGTTATAAAAACTCGGACTGGGCTTAATTTATTTGATTTTAATTAGTTTTAAGGACTTGGTTAGTTGATTGTAGTTCTATGGAGCTCAATCATTATTTCGTAAAGTTTGTACAATGAAGATTATTTAAAAATAATGGTGTAGGAGACTTAAAATGAGCTAAATTATCCTGGAATAATACATACTTTAACCCATTAAAGTGATCACGCGGGCAAAGCCGCGGGAAAAATAGCTAGTCTTAAAATAAACCTACATGTTGGATAGTCAGTCACAGGATAGTTTAAAAATGTTCCTTCTTAGTATAAATAAAAAATAACATTTAAACTAGCTGCACTTCCCGAACTGAGACCTTGCATTGTGTCGTTTTTTTTTCAAGTTGTAGCTTATAACCTCAACACATCAACTGAAAAACATAATAAACAATGAAGTTTACAATTTGTAGTGTTTCTAGATAGACAAATTGGACGGAGCCGAGATTTTAATACAATAAACAACAAATTAAATTTGAAATAAATTTTATTGGTCTTACTTTTGACAGTACACTTCAAGCGAAGATAAAATAATGACAATTTGTACATTATAACTTCCTTATATAATTTCATTAAATGCGTATGCGATTCTAGAACATACTTCATTTGCAATAACAACTAAGTAAGTAGTTACTTTTCTCATACAATATCGAGAAAAACATCTAAGTACATAAATGCTTATTCAGCTATGCGCAATTAAATCAAGTCAACATGTAGAGTACCTCTACTGCGCATTATTCATAGAAAAACAACATAAGTACAAAAAGTGCTAACTTGGTACTTTCACAATCAAAGGAAGTACCTACTTGTATGATTAAATATGTCGCAATTAAACTTCGGTAAACAATGGTGGGTTTGTGGTACATATAACTAGATACCTTATTATTAGAAAGTGTACTAAATAAGATAACATTAATTTCTAGCTTCCCTCGAGCCCAGCACTTACGCGATATGAATTGTTCTATATTAAATTATTCTTAACAATGAAACTCGTAAACACCGGTCTAGAAGAATTAAGTCTGTATGCATATTGTTGTATAAATAAATCAACAAAAAATTGTTTTGAAATATACAAATACAGCCGCATCATAAATATTATACCTAATTTAATACCAAATTTAGGTTTAAAGAACTTTATTTCTCATAAGAACTATTGTTCATTTACAATGAGATACAAAAAATATATATTATTAATACTTATAAAATAGTCCTCTGGCTGGTAGGTATACAGTGCTAAGGTAAATTAATTAAGTAATGTTTAAGTTTGTTCCTATACATATTTATGCTGTTACACTCCTTTAATTCATTTGGCATGTTATTATACATCTGTGCTCCTTCAAACAATACAGTTTTCTTTCCATAGTTAGTACGCGGTTTTATCAGTATAAGTTTGTTTTTATTTCTTAAATTGTGGATAATTGGCTTTAAAGTGAATGTTATGTTCGAGTGAATGGATTGTGTTAAAACATTTTTAACATAAATACAAGTGCTATATTTATACTGTTGCGTCAGGTTGAATAGCTTAGATTTTTATAAATTAGTTTGTGGGAGTAAGATAGTGATAATGAAATAAAACTTTGATTATTTTATTTTGTGTTTTCTGTAAAGGTTTTAAGTGAGTTTGCGGAGCTGATTCCCATACTTCGATTAAATATTCGAGATGAGATTTCACTAAGGAATTATATATTATTGTGCATACTTTTTGCGGGATACAATTAACTACTTTCCATAGGGCTCCAAGAACTGATGAGTCAAAATTGATTTTGACCTGACATGCTTAATGTGTACTTTCCAGTTCAGTTCGTCATCTATCCATAGTCCAAGATATTTTTCTTGATTTGAGCGCTGTATTATGGCATTGTTTATAGTGAGTGAAGTAAAATCTGTGATATTTTTATTTTTAGCTTTAAATATCATATATGATGTTTTAGAAGTGAGATGTGATGTTTTTGTTGTTGTTTTTAGTAGTGTTTATTGTTAATAAATTGTATGAGAGCCATTCGTTTAGTGTCTAGGTCCTTTTGTGCTGCAGTAATCATATCTTGAATGGATGGACCAAAATAAAAGAGGCAGGTGTCATCTGCATATAGTGTAAGGTGACCAGTTAATCCTATGTTGTTTATATTATTAGCATAGCGGCCTCAAAATTGAGCCTTGGGGAATATAGCCCATATGTAATTTTTCGTGGATAACTTTTGAAACTATCTATCTTGACCATTTGCTGACGATTTTGTAGGTAAGACTTAAAAATGTCTAGTGCCTGTCCTGTGATACCAATGTTTTTAAATTTATGTATTAATTTTGTGTGACTAACAGTGTCGAATGCTTTTTTAAATCGATAAAAATACCTAACGCAATGTTTTTTTTGTCAATGTTTGTTTTTATTTTTGTTATTAAATCAATAGCAGCCGAGAGTGTACTTGATTTAGAACGAAAGCCATATTGTTGATCAATAAGAAATGTTTTCTCAATAAGATATTCATTTAGGCGTGTATGCAAAATTCTTTCGAATACTTTGGATAATATCGGTAACACAGACACTGGCCTATAATTACTAGGATCTGTTTTTGTTCTGGATTTATATACAGGGCTAACTTTCGCAACCTTGAGAGTGTCAGGAAAGATACCACTCTTCAGACACCTATTTATACATTTTGCGAGTTTTTCAACAATGATATCTCTGATGCCTTTGATAGCTTTAGTACTAATTTCATCAACTCCTGTGCTAGTGTTAGTGTCCAGCTCATTTATAATTTAAAAAAAAAACATCTGTACTACAAGGTTTTAAATCGGATAGTATTATGTCATGCAAATGGTCATCATCGTACACTAAAATATTACCAGAGCCTACATGATATTTATTTGGTATTTTGTTAGCTAGTTCTGCACCAACAGAAG
This sequence comes from Alsophila aescularia, assembly GCA_946251855.1. Taxonomy (NCBI): domain Eukaryota; kingdom Metazoa; phylum Arthropoda; class Insecta; order Lepidoptera; family Geometridae; genus Alsophila; species Alsophila aescularia. Next base: position 21,706,933 of record OX276376.1, on the reverse strand, counting down.
AGGAAAATGAATTAAACAATTCGCAAATTTGACGACCTTCAGTTATGTAACCTGAATATGAAATTTTGGAGGAGCACAGTTGTCCTTTATTCTATTTCGAGCTAAACTATTGATAATTTCCCATATTTTCTTAGGATCACTGTAACATTCTTGAAAGATAGCATAATAGTAGTTCTTTTTGTGTGATTTGATCTTGCACTGGTTTTCTTTTGCTCCTTACAAAATTTCTTCATTAATTCTTCGTCCTCCGGATCTGTTTTTGTCTGTTGCCAAAGTATATTGCGTAAGTTAATAGAATCAATTATCTTTTTATTAATATAAATCAATCCAATCAATCATTTTGAGGCGGGTTCAGTATTTTAGTCTTATGCATTTTATTGCTTGCTACATGTTGTCTGATGAAATTCACTTAGATAGTCAAATTCATTGTCATCATTAATGTAGCTAGCTTCAGACGCATTTTTGTACAAACTTCCATAATTGAGGGCTTCATAGTGAGTTTTTTCTTCATGGTTGGCGCTAGCTTAGATATTTCCAGAAATATTTGTTTATGATCCGATAATGACGACTCGATTATTGACATACTAAAGGAATGGTTATCAGTGTTAGTGTAAATATGGTCCAGGATGGTTTTTGTATTGTTAGTCTCTCATCTTGTTAGTTGCATTTTTTGTGCAATATCTGCTATCGATTTTATTCAGTATTTCATATACAGTTTCTTTTACATTATAAACATAGTGTTTAATATGATTATCTGTGCTGAGCAAGTCGATATTAAAATCTCCAAAGATCACAGCTCGTCGCCTTTGTTCCAATTGCGAAGAAAATATTTCGATAAATTTTTTGTCGTCTGTTTCTCCTGGTTTGTCCGATGTTCCGATGTTCAGATTCCTCCGATGTTTAAAGATAGTTTATTTATATATATCCATAAATAATGGTTTTCATTTTCAAAAAAAATCGTCGTTATATCATATCTTATACTGTTGTGTACAAAAATTGACACACCTCCTCCTCTACTGGTTGGCCGAAAATTGTGTGCTCGTAGTCTGGCAGATTATATATTTTTCCATCCTGTTCTGATGTAATCCATGTCTCAGTGAAAACTATAATGTTAGTAGTAGTCAGTATAGCTTTGATTATACACTTTATCTCATCAAACTTCCCTGCCTTCCGTATGCTACGAAGGTTAGCGTAAAAGAAGCGCAAGGACGAGGAATTCACTGGGAGATCTTCGTATTTATTTACTATGCAATGTCTTAGCCTACCTGACTCGTCAGTAGTGCTATGAACAAGTGGAGTAGCGTTTACTAGTTTTTTTTTGGTAATTCCAATTTGTATAATCTTGGGGATCCCCATTATGTTTGATAACGAGGCTTTGCTCACCATTTTCTTTGCGGAACTTAATTTCTTCTTTCAAAGTTTGTAGGTATTGTTTTTGTGAAGGAGTTTTATCGGAGTACATCAAGAGATCCTTAGATAATTTGGATTTGTTTCGAAACAGAAGTTTTGGCGTGCTTGTGTTATTAAAAAAGACTTTTAGGGGGCGAACCTTATTAGGAGTGTACTTTCCCAACCTCATGCACTTTATCGGTTCCGGGCATTCTTCGCACAGGACCTTTAATATTTTTGTGACTTCGCCATCATCATGATTTCGTCTAGAAGTGAAGTCCTTATCAAACTTCTCCGAAACTCCTATTAAAACGATGTTCTTCTCTCGTTCGCATCGGTCTTTAAGCTCAGATAGCAGGGCCTCAGAATTGGGTACGGCCAGGTGTGATAACGTCACGTCCTCATTTTGTAGAGTTTTTAGTTGTGATATTTCGGTTTCTATGTGCTTTATTATATTTTGGGTTTTAGAGTTGTCTGATTTTAGAATTTCCATCTCGTTATTTATGGTAATATACTGAGAGGATAGATTATCCGTAGCCGATTTTATTGTCTTTATTTCGTCTTTAATCTCAGACACTTGTTCTCTAATCTGGGACATGTTTTCATTTTGCGTTTTAGCAAAACCTTCAATAAATTTCATTATATCTGTACGAAAATCCATAAAATCCTTTTTAAAGTCTTGTTCCTTACTGCGCTCCTTTCTTTTCCTTGTGCTAACATTAGAATATGGCTCTTCATGCACGAGACTAGATAAGTTCGGCGCGGAGCCGCCGCCAGCATTCCCGCAGCCGGTCTGCAACGATGCGCCCGCGCCACTTGGCGGAGTTCTCTGTACGCTCATTCTACTGTTTGAGTATAGATAGGTAAAAGGTACGTACGTATTACTCGACCGATTGCGCTGTGTCGATTTGCCAGCTGTGCGTTGCGTTGCTTGTAGCGAGAGCGCGACGAAAAATAGCAACCGTTCTTTCTTTCGCTTTTCGGGACGCTGCGGCCGCACCGCTGTTGTGTCGCGTGCCTGGTAGGCTCGTCCTAGGATCGTTGTTGCACTTTAGCGATATTGTTTTATGAACTATTATAGATTGGCAAATAATTATAAAATTTCATGATAGATTAGGAACTTAAACACACGTCTGGTCGCTTCCACCGCCAGAGCGTAATCCGTTTTTCCGTAATATCGTTTTTTTAACCCCTCTTTTGGGTCCTCAATCCTGATATCCAACAACTCCGGACCGATTCAGATAATGCATGTTACAAATTAAAAATGTACTATTATCACTTAATTCACAACAAATTTCATGTATCTATTTATCAATTTTTCAAAAGTTACTGTAGGCTAAACATCCCTCACGCTGGCACGGATTGCATTTTTAAAACATTTTGTCATATTACGAACTAAATCTTTAATTATAAAGATAGCACGAGGCCCCGTCCGCGTTTATACGTATTTTTTCCAAATATGAAACAACTGTGACGCGGTAAAACGTTTTTTTTCGTAACCCCTCCCCTCCTTTTCTTTTGTTGGAAAAAATAGGTTTTCGCGATCTTAAGGTGACCGTGCGATCGTTTACATTTAAAAAAAAATACATAGGAACATAAAAATGAAGTGTACCTAACAAAATTTTTATAAAGTAGAGTAACTTTCATTGCTTTAGGGTACAGCTTATTGATACTATTAGTTATTCTGTAGTAGGGAGAACAAAAAGTCAAATTTCTAATTTTGCACAGCCAGTCTTGGCCCTGAAGCGACAATAAATATACACATAGTCGTAATATATAATTATCGAACCAGCTCCCCGATTCAGAACTTTTTGATAACTTAGTTGTCGATCGATTGGGTAGGTAGGTATTATTTATTTTGTGGATTCGTTTTGAAATTGTTCAATTCAATACATTTTTACTTTACAATATCGAATCAAATCGAATCGATTCAGTTCGTAATCGAAAGGTTCTGAATTGGCTCTCAAAATTTCACGAGAATCGGTTGAGAAATGCGACCTGCCCCCCAATCTTCAATAAGTTATTTGTCGATCGAATCGGGGGGCTGTAGAGGAGAACAGCCGGACATCCGCCGGACGCACAAAACCATTTTGCCCAAGCTAAAACAGAGAGAGACGCTTCGCTCGCGCTTCGCGCTCTCTCGGTCAATAATTCTAGTGGCTCTGTTAGCTGTAGACCTCGCGAGCACAATCTTTTTTGCAAACTATCTAGCTATGCATAGTAGCACTATCTAGTTACTATATGTAAAACTAACATTAGTATCCAACCTTGGGCTGATTCCACTGGTAGAAAACTAGAAGTGAGCAATTTACTACATTTTGAGGAGCTATTCTGCTCATCACGCCGAAGATCCGCATCAGATCTTCACCAATTTTTATAAGACCATTTTAAAGTTACTTCCTTTGAAATAAAAACAGAACCATTGAAATCGGATCTAATAAGGCGGAGATATTTAGTAGGCCCTTTTTCCCCTTTTTGGAGGAATCATACTTAGGTAATCAAAAATCCTCGAAGACAAAAAAAAACTAATTATTCCTTAAACCTGTACTAATACCAAGTTTCGTCTAAATCGGTTGAGAAATGCGACCTGTAGAGGAGAACAGCCGGACAGCCAGACAGGCGGACAGTCAGATATACGAAATAATTTTTGCCCAATCTTGTACTATTATTTATTCTGTGGCCAAGCTGAAACGGAGACGCTTCGCTCGAGCTTCGCACTCGCTCGGTCAATAATACCAATCGCATATTATACAATACATACAACACAATTCAGCAAATGCTTCCACTACGGGATCTGCATCACATGCATCTTCTGTAAAATTTTTGATGTGTACCATCTTTCCGCTCGCTTTTCTGAAATCTATAGGAGTGATTTCGTGAAAGTGTAAAAGGCCTACTACACTAATGTACAGTACCCTTATTACAAGTTTTTATAGTTTTTGAAAACGAAATGTAGTTTCGCCTAGTTCCATACATTTACTGTCAGCGCCTCTTGCGGAAACTTGTAGGAACTAAAATTGATAGGACGGGTTGGCTAGTTCAGCGACTCGTCCCACAACAAAGTCGTCCCAATAGGACGAGTTACTGAATTTAAAAAATATTATTCTTTCTGTTCAGTAACTCGTCCCATTGATTTTATCCTAAAAATCTGAATGGATTTAGTACAGTCAACAACATAAACTTTAAATAATTAATCTTCTATACCTAAAAAATAGTAACGTGACACACTGGCTGACTGAATGACAGATAACGCACAGCCTAAACTGACGAACCTAGTTTGAAATTGAGAGGAAATATTGAGTAATTTAAAGGTTTACTAAGGACCACCCTTCCCGGTGGTTAAGTTTTTAAGATACATTTTTTTAAGGTAACGTTTAAAATTAATGTCATGGTTGTATGGAGAATAGGGGGTTGTTCTTGTATGAAGGAACATTAACGGAGTTAGATGTAATTTGATACCTTAGGTCTTGGAAAAACACATATTCGAGAGGAACCGCAGGGCGCAGCTAGTAGATTAATAAAAGTATTGATATAGTTTTGTCTAAAATATTTGTATTAAAAACCAAATCATCTATAATGTATTTTACACACTAATACTAAGAACACAAAATCAAAATTATAATACAATTATTTGAAAATCAATGTTAAATCAAGAATCATTGTAGGAATCTATCTGTCTATCTATATACTATAATAAAACTGTAACTGGGCTAAATCTGTACATTAAATATTTATTGAAAATTATAATTGAGATAAACTTCAAAATCGATATGGAGTGCAAAAAGGATATTTTTTTAATTTGTGTCTGTCTGTCTGTCTCTTTGAACACGCATCACGCTGAAACTACCGAACAGATTTTGATGCAACTTGGCACAATCTTAGCTTATGTTATGGATTAACATTTAGAATACTTTTTATCCCAAAAAATAAAGGGTTCCTGCAGGATAAGGGTTGTAAGTTATTTAAAAGAATACGTATAACGCTCAAACTACTGGACGAATTTTGATGTAACTAGGCATAGTCAATGTTTATATTATCTGTTAAAATATAGAATACTTTTACTCCCGAAAAAATAAAGGATTTTTAAGGGATAAGGGTCCAAAGTTTATGTTAAATTAAAGTAATAAAACATCGGTAAGAACGGTACCAAATTTCGTTGTCCGCGTCACGTAACGAGTGGCCGAGCGGGTAACATGGGCGGAAGTCTAATCCAGACGACCGTGGATCGAAACCACGCGCTTTTAGTTTTTTGTTCCATAATTAATAGCGTTTACATATTTTATGCGTTATTTTTACATTTTTTAACCCCCGAACAAAGAGACGGGTGTTATAAGTTTAGGGTGCGTATCACTGTATGTGTGTAAGTGTGTGGGTGTGTGTGTTTTTCGTTTTTTTTTGTTGAAAGCTAATGTGATTGTGATGGTTCTTAGCTATATGGGGAAGTGAAAAAAAGTGGTGAGAATCGTAGCTTCCAAACGAATGGTTTGATTTAGGTGCGGTTTTTTATGATTGAAAGCTGAGGTAATCGAGATGGTTCTTAGATATTAAGGAACGAGTAGGTATAGCACAATGGAGTATCTTACGTCCTTAGCACGGCGTAAGTATTGCTATTGTAGAACCTCTACACAAGAGAGCGTAGTATCTGTACTTATAATAAAGCAATAAGAACAAAAAAGACACTACATAATTTACCAGCATCAAAGATTATTAGAAAGCCAGCATCAAATCTTTGCCAGCATCAACAACTCCAGCGCATAAATCAAACGAATCAAAGTTCTTCCTCCGATTTAACTAGATGGCGCTGATTGTCCTTAAAACACGCAATCATTTCATTCACTGCGTTCCGTTAAATTCAAATCTGTAAACTTTTCTAATTTGGCTCACACTAGCTTTAGCGCTTTGCAGTTTGCCTCAGCACGACTTCTCAAATCCTTGCGACTGGAAGTTGTCTGTCTGCTGAATTGGCTACTGTCCGGTTGATATCAAATTACTCTGCGCATATCTATACTTATAATAAAACTGTAACGGGTCCAATTCAGTACATTGAAGATATTTTGAAATTTTCCTTTGGAGGGTAGTACCCTTAGGGTACTATATTCGATTCTGAAGCCAAAACTGTATTTTTTTTTCATTTTTGTCTCTCTGTCTGTCTGTCTGTATCTTGGCTAGGCATCACGCCGAAACTACTGAATGAATTTAAATGAAACTTGGTATGATTTGAGTTCATACTACGACGTAGGACATATTTAATCCCGAAAAATTAAAGGGTTTCCGCAGGATAGGCGTTGAAATTTATTTAAAAGAACACGTATCACGCTGAAACTACTGGAAGGATTTTGTTGCAACTTGGAACAGTCATAGTTTACAAAATTGAGGACAATTTTTATCCCAAAAAAATTAAGAGTTCTTGCTGGATAATGTCCCAAATTCTGTAAATTGAAGATATTTTGTAACTTTTTTTGAGGCTGTTCTACATTCACTACTAAAGCCAAAACTGTATTTTTTAATTTTTGTCTGTCTGTCTGTCCGTCTGTGTATATGTACCTTGGCAGCGCATCACGCTGAAAATACTCACATAATTCAAATAAAATTTGGTATGATTTGAGTTCATACTTCGAGGTAGGGCATTGGATACTTTTCATCCCGAAAAATTAAAGAGTTCCTGCAGGATAGGGGAGAAAAATTATTAATTTAAATTAATTAATTAAATTATTTCAAAGAACACGTAGCACGCTGAAACTATTGGACATGTTGATGCAACTTGGCACAGACATAGTCTATAAGATGGGTTTGTTTGTTGTTTGTTTGTCGTATGAGGTAGTGCTGGCCTCTGATGTCAGAGTTTATCAGGCCGCCCGAGGGCCTCTTACATGGCTTAACGACTGCTATTAACCAATAACAGCCGGGACCGACAGCTTAACGTGCCCTCCGAAGCACGGAGCGATGGAAAACCGCACATAACTGAGAAAAGTCATTGGTGCGGGAGCCTAGGTTTTGAACCCGGTATCGTTGGATTCTAAATTGCACTATAGAACCATTAGGCCACCATCGCTCTCATGATGGGTGAAAATTATGGATACTTTTTATCCCGTAAAAAAGGGCTTCTGCGGGATATGGGTCCAAAGTTATATTAATATTTAAGTAATAAATAATAATTTTTGGATGGTTCTCTATTTCGATACCTACTGAAGCCAAAACTGTTTCATTTTTTATTTTGAAATAAAAAGTAAAACAGTAATTAAGTAAGTTAGTAAGTTTTTTAATGAATTTAGTAGTTTCTGTGCGAAACTAATGAATTCCTTCAATTTTTGTAATATAGATTGTTTCCACAATATAAGTGTTGAAAGTTATTAAAAAGAAAACGTATCACGCTGAAACTACTGGACGGATTTTTGGATGCAAATTGACACAGTCATATATCTATACTTATAATAAAGCAATAAGTACGAAAAAGGCTATAAAAAGAAGATAAAAATGCGATTGGGTGCTTAAAAAGGGTATTGAACATGTTTTTTTTTCATTGTGTCCCTCTGTCTGTTTGTCTGTATGTTTGTTTGTTCACGCATCATGTAAAAACTATTGGACCGATTGCAATGTGGTTTTCATTGTTAGATAGCTGGTTTGATTTAAAAACTGGTGTAATTGGTATCTCAATCTGGTGAGTTAGAAGCCGAGCAATTGATAAAAGTATTTTTGACGGCTAAAGAAATTTTGATCAAATGTTGTCATATTGGTCCTGGATAGCACATTATGGTACTTTAAACTAAAGAAAAGACCACGCGTGCGAAGCCGCGGGTACAGCTAGTATATAATAATTTTCTAATCGAAAAATTTGGGTCACGGACGAGATTTGAACTCGCACACTGTGCCTCAGCGCAGCACATGCCTTTACCAATTCGGCCACCGAGACCTATGCGTCGTCATCCAAATCTTTCCACTAGATTCTTTTTTTTGAACCCGTCTTATGGGGATGGTATCTATTGGTCGTATTACGAACTACCAACCAAACACGGCTAATATTGATTAACTTCGTGTCTGAACGATAACGCCTCCCAAATCTATATTTTATATTGGTAAAGGCATGTGCTGCGCTGAGGCACAGTGTGCGAGTTCGAATCTCGTCCGTAACCCAAATTTTCCCAAACCCATAGACGAGACCTGCTTTTTTTGTGATGCAATCAAGTTAAATTCATCTTTCTTATGTAAAGTCAAGGGTTCTGATTGAGACATGTCTCCACCTATAAAGTAAATAATACATTAAAAGAATGTACAAATACCTTTTTGTACCTAGCTGCACTTACAATATCTATTAAGGTATAAAATAATTTCATTACAAAATATGAAGCATTTTAAAACTTTATTGGTATAATTGCTCCATACTTAGTAATTATTTTTAATAATTGTGTTGATGAAGGAGTTTTTCCCGACATAATGAAAAATAGTAAACTTATTCCCTTATTCAAGTCTGGCAGTAAAAATGATCCGACTAACTACTTCCCGCTCTAAGTAAAATTTTTGAGAAAGTAATATTAAATCAGTTATTAACACATTTCAATCTCAATGGTCTGTTTCATAATGAACAATATGGCTTCACTAAAGGCCGTTCAACGACAGACGCAGGCACAGGGCTCTTAAAGCATAATATATTCAATGCTTGGGAGGAGTCACAGGACGCAATTGGCGTTTTCTGTGATTTATCCAAAGCATTTGACTGCGTTTGCCACGAAACATTAATTTTTAAATTGAATCATTACGGAGTTAATGGGAAAGCTCTCGATCTTTTATTCTCGTATCTTAGCAATAGAATCCAAAAAGTAGATGTAAATGGTGCGAGGTCATCAGGATCTCTCATTACAATGGGAGTCCCACAGGGTTCAATACTTGGGCCATTCTTGTTCTTGGTTTACATTAACGATCTTCCCTTTTTCATAAAGAACTTATGTGATATTGTTTTGTTTGCAGATGATACTTCTCTAATTTTTAAGATTGATAGAACCTTGAATAATTTTGACGACGTTAACAAGGCAATCGCGCTAGTTCTTAGTTGGTTTACAACTAACAATTTAATGTTAAATCCTAAGAAAACTAAATGTATCAAATTTTCACTACCCAATGTCAGAGGGGTTCCTACGAATTCAAGTATTTTAATAAATAGTGAGCCTGTAGACCTTGTGCAGTCAACCACATTTTTGGGTATTACTGTAGATTCAAAATTACAGTGGGGTCCTCACATATCGTTGTTAGCTGGTAGATTGAGCTCTGCAGCCTATGCAGTACGTAAAATTAGACAGTTTACCGATATAGCTACTGCAAGATTAGTATATTTTAGTTACTTTCACAGTATTATGTCATATGGCATTTTGCTGTGGGGTAAGGCCGCGGAAATTCAATCAATATTTGTGCTACAGAAGAGAGCAATTCGTTCCATTTACAATATGAAATCCCGAGATTCTCTTAGGGAACGTTTTAAAGAGATCAATATTCTTACAGTGGCTTGTCAATATATATATGAAAATATAATGTATGTACGGAAGAATATCAATACCTTTGTTAAAAATAGGGATGTTCATAATTTTAATACTAGAAATAAAAATAAACTAAAAGTGTCTGGATTTCGGTTAAAGAAAGTTAGTGGTTCATATATGGGGAACTGTATAAGATTTTTTAATAAGTTACCTGACGGCATTGATCAATTACCAATGCATAGGTTTAAAACTTTTGTTAAAGTAAATCTCATAAAGAAAGCGTATTACAATGTAAATGATTATATTAATGACAGAAATGCATGGCCTGATGTCTCCAAGCTCCATGATAATAATAAGTGATAGCTTCGATGTTAACGTTAAGTGAATGAAATGTTCAAGGTACTTTGTGAGATGTCTCAAACATACCATGAGATCACGTTGTTTTATACAACATAATTATCGAGTTAGAAATTTTTACCTTATATTTTTCCAGTATGATTGTTTGATGTTTGTGGGACATCTCATTGTCACTTTTACCTTTTATATTTGTAGTTGACATGTTTTGTTATAATTGTGACATTTGAAAAAAATATAAAGAATGAACAAATATGGAAAAAATACATCCCCGTAGAGTTTCTTGGTGCTCTCTTCTCTAACGGGCGTATTTCCGAAGCACCGGTAGAGTCAGAAGGGTATTTCCTTTTCCAGTGTGAGATTTAACTCTGTTGGCACATGAAAGGGAAATTTCCTTTTCAAACTCAAAGAATACTTAGTTTATCTAAATTTGGATTCATTTGATCTTTTTATAATATTTTATGTATATCTCTTTGTTCGGGAGATGTTAATTTTGACTTGTAAAAGTGCTATTATTTTTGCCTATTTACAATAAAATACTTTGACTTTGACTTTGAGGATTTGTCAAAACAAAATGGTGGTTAGACCATTTATAACATGATGCTGGGGCACCATTTTATATCATTTTTTCATATTTTTTTTCATTTGATAGAAGTAATGGCACTAGTGTACTGCATCAACCGGCTATTTACAATAAATTATTAAGAAATTGTAATAAGAAGGTTTTCATAAATTTTGATAATTATTATAAAATTAATTCCAATTTATTAATAAATAGGTGCTATGCCTTATGTCTCTGTCCATAGTGTTTCCGTTATCCCACGGAAACTTTGTGTTTTAATGAGGAAAGAAGTAACCTATGTCCATTTGGAATAGTGTAGCTTACTATCAGTGAAAGAATTGTCAGAATCGGATAAGCAGTTTCAGTGATTAGCTGTAACAAACAAATTTATAACAAACTTTAACTCGTTATATTAATAGTGAAGATGTAAACAACTACAATTTTAAATAGTTTAAACCAACCCGGTTCTCCTGGCAAGACACAATAAATATGTTATATCTGTAACATGAATGATCATGATATGAAAATAAAATAACTTCCACAATGAACATACATACTATTTATGTAACACAACTAGTTTAAATATAGTTCACAGTGGCCTTGTAAAACCAACCAAGCGTTGCGAGGAAAAGTAGTGCTGACTTTTTCTTTTTGTAACAATATTCTATTGCTATTAAATAAGACATGTTTCTATTGAAATCAAATAAACTAAACCTAACTAATAAACAATTTATAAATAAACTTCAAACGTTTTTGTTGCTGACATTACTTAGTATAGATTTTGATTAAAAAAATGGAGGATAAATCAGTGGGACGGGTTACGGAACAGAAAAAAACATATTTTTTTAAATTCTGTAACTCGTCCTATTGGGATGACTTTGTTGTGGGACGAGTTGCTGAACTAGCCGACGGGTTATATCAAATGGTAGTATTCGAATTCGAAATAAAGTTTTCGAGTACTGTTTGCATTTTAGCAGTACGAGTTGCCACTTTGACAAGTTAGTGGTAGTAAACTTTAACGAATTCGATCATTTTCAAAGTATTGTTACTCGTTAGATAAATTTTCGTGAGAGCTTCATGAAATCTTGCGATTTTTTATTTTATTATGGTATCTTCCGTGGATGTTAGCCTCGGAGGCTGTAGGAGCTGACCGTCGTGAAGGGGAGCGACAGAGAGCTTGACGTAGGCGGAGATTAATTACACCCAGTCACATCTGTTACACTATTTTTGTGTAACGGTATCGGCTCACGGGCTCACAGAAGGTTTTTTTCTATCTCTTAATACTCTGCGGGAAAATACAAATCTCAGGAACTCCCAAAGAATCTCTCTAGGGACCATCTAGAGACCAAGGTAAGTTAATAGTTAGGTACCTAAGTGCCTACTCATATCTATAGATACTTTATCTTATTATGAACTTGTATTTTGTATTTTTGTAGCACTTATGTACCTACAATAATACTTCCAAAAAATTACATGAATTGTAGTGCCAAACACTACCAATCTACCTACTTTACAATTTCAGTGTCGTAATGGTCACGTCGTGATGTCGTGATTTCTATTTCACCAAATATGACTCAATTGATGAAACAACTCAGAGAAATTATATTTTTTCTGAGTGAAACAAACACCTAGTTCAGGATTCCCAACTAGTAATTATCAAAAATCAAGTATTACATTGAAACTAGATGTCGTACTCAATGAGATTTTACCAATAGAGACGTCATACCCATTATAAAACACTAAAAACACGGCGAAATTGTACTACTTACATAGAACTTTAGTAACTATAGTTGCATCACTGAAGAGGCTAAAAGATAACAGATATATAAAGAACCGCGTCGTCAGAAAGAGATAAGCATATATTCTCAGTTACAGTGAGTTGCAGTATGCGGCCGATCGCCAATCACCGCCGATGACCTGTGACGTCACGCGCGTCGGCTAGCAGCTAGAGTAAACTGGGGCAAAATGGGACAAGGGTTTATTCAAGATTAAAATAAAATGTTTTTTTTTTATAAAACATAAACTTTCGTAATAATAGTTCTATATATATCCCGGAAAACACTCATATGTTTACCGGACACTTGAGATCCGCGCGTAAAACTTTATTATTTTCTGAATTGCTTACAGAATAAATTACATTATGTTATAAACCATTTTATAGCTAAAACAATAAAAAAACATCGAAAAATACTATTACACTATCAAAAATATACTGACGTTAACATTTTCCCGCCAAAAGTGACAAAAGGCACTTTGTGACAATCGTCACTCGCGGGACACTAAACACAAAATTATTTTAATATTAGGAATAAACTGTAAGCAGCTTACAGTAATATTAGACGTAATCACTCAAAATAACAAGCTATAAATCACTAAAAACAACACAAAAAATCACAATCACTCACTACGCGGTCGATGAACTCGCTAGGACAAACTGAATTCACAAAAAAAATACAATTGAGTTCGGTCCCAACCAATGGTTGGTATAGGATATTTAACTTTAATAATATCCTATAAAATCGCTCGTTTCAAGCTTTTTTCAAGTATATGTAACACAAATACAATACTCTATCCTAATCCAATACGAATAGAGTTGCAACTTCGCTAGACTTCCCGACTGAAGATCGTCAGCCGTGGCCTTTACGGGCCGGAGCGCAGACTGAAGATCGCCAGCCGTTGGTAAGCCCCAACATCCCCTAGCATCATACGAACTAACAACGCTGCGTGCCATTATCGCGTTCTCTCTGTCGCTCTTACACGTAACCCGCTACTTGTCTCGTTCGTGTAGGTGGCGAAGCGGCAACATCGCAACAGTTGACTTGAGTAAAATGAAATTATTTATTTTCATTTTCAATATCGTAAACAATACCTAAAAATTAAAAAAACACATCCTTCCTGCCTTTCAAAGTGGTCCCAGTGTATGTAGTGCGCTTTCTAAACACACAAGATGGCATTTTTGATATATTTTTCATGTTTCGGAAGTCGCTTGTATTTACGTGTTGCGTCGTTGCCACTCTGTTTGGGACTAAGTCGACACAGGCTGATTGGCTTGTGTTTACTTCGCCACGAAGAGCGGTGTACATCGTATCTACCTCAGTTTAAATATAACATCATTGGTCGTACTTGAGGCATAAACTCAATATAAAATAACTAGGTTTTGTTGGAGGATTACTTTAGTCTGTAACTTCGTTAGTACTGAACGAAATTAAAGATCAAAGGTACCGGAAGAATCAGATAAATACGTTCTTTCCATTTATTACATCAATTAAACGTAAATAGGTTATCATTTTTTCCCAATAAAACCACAGATAAAAACGACATACGAAAAACAAAACGTCAAACACCAATACGGTGGACTATATTTTGTCTCTTTTTTTTTGCTTGTGGGGAAGAGAGATAGAAATATGTATTGTGAAGTTCGTTCAATCGTGCTCTTCGATTTTTTTCCCCGTAGTACAGAATAAATAATAGTACGGAGTAGGTCTACAACGAAGCGTCTCACTACACTACTCGGTTCACTTCATATAATAGTGATCAAAAATTATTAAAGTCTAGCTGTACCCGCGGCTTTGCACGCGTGGTCATTTCATTTAAAAGTAGCCCATACATACCTACGTGTTATTCTAGGACCAAAAGTACCTATAAAGTAGGTACCTACAATACAACTACATTTCTTCAAAATTCGTTCAGCCGTGAAATAGTTTTTTAACGATTGCTCGGTATCTAATCTTCGGATTAAGATACCAAGTAGGTACCTCAGTTTTTAAGTCAAACCCTAAGCTAACCAACAGTGAAAACCGCATCGCAATCGTTCTATATAGTAGTTTTTACGTGATGCGCGAACAAACAAACATACAGCCAAAGAGACAGACACGATTAAAAAAAAAAAGTTGTTCAGTAGCTTATTGTAAATACCCTACCTAGAGCATTTTTTTTATTATCTTCCTGGTACAGACTTTTTCGTACTTCTTGCTTTATTATAAGTACTAGCTGATGCCCGCGGCTTCGCATACATTACTTAGTTTTTTTTAATAGTTTTTTTTGTAATTAAGGTAAAGACCCCAATTATGGACACATTAAGGACAAAAGTTTGACTCTAATAGACGTTTCTCACAATGTAATGAAGTTTATTACGAATGGTATGTAATAAGTGTAGGTTGTATGTTTATTTCATATGAATATAACTCAAAAATGATTTTAAATCAATAAACTAATTAGATATTGACAAATCAAACACGTAATTTTTTGATCCAGTAATTTACAAGGAAAATCTAGTGATGGACAACCATTTATGGACAGTCCTCAATGTTAGACACCTAATAATGGACAGTCTCCCATGTTAAACGCCTAATAATGGACAGAATTCATAATGAAATAATGTATATTTATTTTTAGTCTTTATTAGTCTACTTATGTTATGTTCCATACATATTTGCTAGAAATTATACGAAAATAGTTAAAGAAATATAAGGTATCATATAGGTATAATATTTTTCTATTTTATCACATACAATTTAGTCTTATACAATGTCATGTATGTAATTTTAGAACATATCCCAGGTAGCAAACTGACGTCAGCAACGTATAGGTGACGTCAGACATAGGGTCATTTAAAGGTCGGTCATTTATTCGTTAAGAGCGGACGTTATCGTGACGTCATTTTAGGGTCAGGGCAAAGAGGGTCATACAGACGTCAATTATGCGTCAGCGTGTGGATGTACTATATTGGTCGCAAAGGGGACATTTCACAAACGTCAATTTATGGTCAGCGCCAGGACGTACTAAAGTTGTGGCAAAGGAGACGTTTTACAGACGTCAATCATGCGTCAGCGTGTGGACGTACTATATTGGTCGCAAAGGGGACGTTTCACAAACGTCAATTTATAGTCAGCGCCAGGACACACTAAAGTCGTGGCAAAGTAGACTTTTATTAGACGTCTATAATGCGTCAGCGTGTGGACGTACTATATTGGTCACAAAGGGGACATTTCACAAACGTCAATTTATGGTCAGCGTCAGGATGTACTAAAGTCATGGCAAAGTAGACGTTTTACAGACGTCAATCATGCATCAGCGTGTGGACGTACTATATTGGTCGCAAAGGGGACGTTTCACAAACGTCAATTTATGGTAAGCGCCCGGACGCACTAAAGTCACAAGTAGACGTTTTACAGACGTCAATCATGCGTCACCGTGTGGACGTACTATATTGGTCGCAAAGGGGACGTTTCACAAACGTCAATTTATGGTCAGCGCCAGGACACACTAAAGTCGTGGCAAAGTAGACGTTTAACAGACGTCTATTATGCGTCAGTGTGTGGACGTACTATATTGGTCGCAAAGGGGACGTTTCACAAACGTCAATTTATGGTCAGCACCAGGACGTATTATAGTCGTGGCAAAGTAGACGTTTTACTGACGTTAATTTTGGGTCAGCATATTGACGTTCTACATTTCACGACGTTCACAAACGTCAACTTAAGGTCAGCAACGGGACGTACCATATGCATCGTATAGTGGACGTTTTAGTAACGTCAATTTTGGGTCAGCCTATAGACGTACTATATTGGTCGCCAAGGGTACGTTTCACTAACGTCAACTTAAAGTGAGCGCCAGGACTTACCATTATTTGTGGAAAACTGGACGTTTTGCTGACGTCAATTTTGGGTCAGCAAATGGATGTACTACATTGGTTGCAAAGGGGAAGTTTCAACAACGTCAACTTAATGTCAGCATCGGAACGTACCATATTTATCGTAACAAGACGTCACATGGTCCTGTCCTTTTGACGTAACAGACTTTACAGACCAATATGACACGTCTAAATAACGTAATGTTTCTGACATAAGAAAAACGTCTCAAACACCTTAAAAAAGTCGTCACATAGTCCTTTCAACGTCAAAGAGGCAGCTGTCCAATAGGACGTGCAAAAGACGTCTTTGAGAAAAGAAGTTACTACGTTTATATATATATACGTTTTGAATAACTTCTTGTTTACGTCACAAACCATATACATGAGCCATATTGTACTCATGTAAAACTACTCTTTACTGAAACAATTTTAATTTCTTTTCATTGTTTATAAATTTTTCATAATTTCATAAAAAAAACACGTGTTTTACGGTTTTTTTGAACGTGAAACACTAATAATTTTTCGATAATTAAAGTAGCCTATGTTACTCCTTGTAACATCAGCTATCTTCCAGTGAAAGCCCCGTCAAAATCGGTCCAGCCGTTTCGGTGATTAGCGAGAACAAACCGACAGACAGAAAGATTAAAAAATGGATTTTTATTATGAATACCGTGTATACTTTCATATGCATATAGTAAAAAGCCATTATTTTGACATAACAGACAGACACTTCAAATTTATTTATATGTATTTAAGAAGATTTCTTTCCCTCGAACTGAATCCATAATCTGCAAATACGACTAGTAAGCTCCAACATGCACACAAGCAGTAATTAAAAGCCAGTTTACGCATTAGTAATACTTGTTTCGTAAGAGGAAACAATGTGCAAAATTCAACCGGTCAACTCTAGTCAACGTGGCTTAGTTGGTCGTGCGACGGATTTGAATACCCAAAGCAAGCCGCGGCACTCCGGGCTCGATCCATGTCGCCAGCTACTTTGTGCAATCTAAATAATTAAATTTAAAAGAAAACTGAGAGAGCCTTTGAACAGCTAGCTAGTACACGTCCGATCGCTAAGAGAATTCCCCGAATAAAAACAACTCAAAAAAAATAATACATTTCAACCAAAAATGAAAAAGAAAAAATAGATAAGTATTAGACCAATCTGTGACGACCAGGTGACGTCGCATGTTGGTAATTTTTTAACGACATTAGAAGTTATTACATTACTTACGTCTTTCGAAGATGTCCATATTACGTATCTATAAGACGTCCTACTTACGTCTTTAGAAAACGTCCATGTCACGTTTAGGTAAGACGTCCATGTAACGGTTCTGTAAGACGCCCTACCAACGTGTTTTCCAAGACTAGTTAGTTTTTGCCTAGTTATTTATAATTGCAGTGTTCGTCTCATTTCCTATAATATTCTGTTCACTGTGGAGGAATTAATATTTCCCGCCTAAAATAAATGAACAAACACAGAATCGACACAGGATACATCATCATCATTCGTTTGTACACTGCTGCCCAATGAACGCCACAAAGCACGATCTTCGGCTGTTGTCTTGCTGTTTCTGCCGGCTGCCTTCCCCAGGTCGTCACTCCACTTGGACGGTGGGCGTCATATACTACGTTTGCCGAGATGCGGTCTCCACTCGAGGAAACGTCTACCCCAGCGGTTGTTCATCCTTTGAGAAATATGGCCAGCCCATTGCCACTTCAGGTTGCTAACCCTTTGAGCTATGCCATGTCGGTGTGCATGAATAGAATCACTATAAATTCTTGTAGTTCTAGTATTCGTACGTAGGTATATTTAGCACGGGTTCACTACGCTACTTCGAAACACGTTTCACCTAATTTCATTTAATCTATGACGACTCATCGAATACATATTTTATTTATACATCAATTTAACAAAAGACATTTCATCGATGGTTAATTTGAATTTATTATATTCCATCACACTCTGGAAGAAAATGCAGAGCCTGCGAGGAATATCAATTCCGTAAGTACAAAAAAAACATCGTGGCTCTTCTGAATCCTGAAGTCTGGGCGCTGCTCACAGGCATCGCCCCTGAAGCCTCAAGAAGGCGCGCGCGGCTCTGCCGTTATCCCAGATACCACTGTCCCAGAAAATAAACACCATGAACACCTTTGCCCTATTTCATAAAGCGACAAATCATAATAAAACTACAAATGTCAGTCGAATACGCCAAACCTGCGTTTCATATAACAAACAATCACGACAGGACTGATGATTGTCAGTCATATTGCATTTCTCATTAATCCTGCGATGTTTTATAGTCTTTGAAGTATCTACATACTATATTTATTCATAGTTTTTCACGCCATGCCGCCGTGGCCCAAAGTCGAGCGCCCTAGCGTCGCCTAGTTCACCTATAGATATGGACAGGCCCTGATCATGGGGCTTGCTGAAATATCGGAAACTCAAAACAAAACAAATACATGGTAAATATCCGGTTTAAAATGTTTAATATTATTGGCCAAGTCAGTTTAAAAACTTGGAACTACACTTCAATTAAATTCTATAAGATATTACAAAAAGTGCATTTTATTGAAGCTCTTTTAGGTACACGTTTCTCCATCATTAGAGTTTTTCTGTATCCAATCGATGTATTTGCTGACCTTCGTGTAAACGCCTAAAAATAAAATAAACAATTTAATTTCAAGAAATCCAAGGGAGATTGCTATTTGTATAAAAATAAAAGCTCAAAAACTAAAACCCGTCTGCGGTCCTATTGGACAATAACGTCACAAACAAGAATATTCAAACGTTTTAGAAATTTAAAACTGTGTGCTTTTACTTACTTAGTTAAATACTGATACATTTATATCGCACACCTACGGCCCTAAAGTTTTAACTAAAACGTTTAAATATTCTTGTTTGTTGACTTTTTAGACCATTAAGACCGTAGTCGGGTTTTACTTTTTGAACTAATAGTTTTATTTAAATTATTTTGGGGTTTTAATACATACATTTTCGAAATATGCTAAATATGCTCTTTCATTTGATACCAAAGAAGGCATCGCAGAAAAAAAACACTTTATTATGTCCTCTAGAGGGCGCCATATTCAATTTAATGTGACGTCACATAGCCTATAACCAGCTGTCAAAGATGACGCTTCCAACGATACTCTACATTTGTCAAATTATGATGAATGGTATTAGAAGGTACAAGGGAACAGCTGAACATACATACATACCCACATACATACATACATACTTACATAAATACATACCGGTTAAAATCATAACCCTCCTTTTGCTTCACCGTAGTCGGGTAAAAACCGGTCAAGTGCCTGTTGGAGACGCATAGACAGGGTTCCGTAGCCAGGATTCTAAGCTAACCTTGGAAACCGCATTTCAATAGTTCTAGTAGTTTTTACGTATCATGCCAATTAAGTTGGTCTAGCTTGGTCATCTATATATCTCTAAACTAGTCAATTCTAGATAGCCGTAATTTCGTTAGTAAATTAGTATTATGTCATAATAATAATAATAATAATTTAAAAAAATATAGTCATAATAATAATAAAAAAATATATATAATATGTATTTTTTTTAAAACTGTTTTTTATGAGTTAGAAGACATGCAATTCAAGCAAAAATATTGCTTTAGTGCCGAATATTTCGTAAACAGAAACAAATAGAACGAAAACTGTTAAAGAAACCTCATTAGAGTAATAAATAATGTTTTTTGCTTTAGGTCATATAGGAAACTCACGTACCAAAGCTATTTTTATGTTACACACTCTTGCCGGTAGGTGTAATGAGGGTTTTCGATATTTTTCTGACACCAGATGTCGCTGAGTAGGTGTCTGGTCTAGACAACTGTCAAATTGTACTGAATTTTATGCCAGTGAAACTTTTTAACGAAAATTCATCGTATTTGCACTGTTTTACAATATAAATATGGATTACGGACAAAGAAAAGCAGCTGAACTGAAGATTGAGCTCAAACGCAGAGGTGCAAACTTACGCAACTAAAGACTGAGCTCAATCTTTAGTTAGTAAAAAGTTTCAATGGCATAAACTTCAGTACAATTTGACAGTTGTTTTGACCAGACGCCTTCGTAGCGACATCTGGTGTCTGAAAAAATATCGAAAACTATAAAATGACTGATATGTAGAAAGACGGACAGACGGAAATAGCGAAACTGTAAGGATTTCTTGTTTGACTACGGAACCCTAAAAAGGGAGTTAATCACTAATACTTTGCATTGTGCATGTATTTCAAACAAACCTTACCGGGATATCTCGGGTCAGCACATCCAATTCCCCAAGAGACGATTCCTATACGACAAAATGTTAAAATTAGTTGTGTTTTCTTTAATAATGGTAGGTGATATTAGGTATAATATTCATCATCACCATCATCAGCCTATATTCGTCCACTACTCGACGTAGGCCTCTCCTAGTAAACGCCAGCCATTTTTCGCATTTCGACACTCCACCTGGCCGGGCGTGCGCTCTGCACTTCGTTTGCACAAACACGGTCTCCACATTATAACTCGTTTACCCCAATGGTTGACGGTTCTTTATATAACCAGCCCATTGCCACTTCAGCTTACTAATTCTCTGAGCTATATCGATTACTTTGGTTCAATTTCGGATTACCTCATTACGGATTTTGTCCTTCAGAGAAACTCCGAGCATGGCTCTCTCAATAGCTCGCTGAGCAATCTTAAACTTATGGACCAGTCTCAAGTGTTCAAGTGAGTGTTCAAGTATTACTAGTGGCTCTGTGAGCTGTAGACCTCGGGCGCACAAACAACAATCTAGCGGTGCAAAGAAGCGCCATCTAGTTACCTTAATGCAACAGGAACATTAATAACCAAGGTGCTCCATAAATCCCTACCTAGTGGGTAAAGGGCTGATTTCACTGGTAGAAACCTAAAAGTAAGCAGTTTACTGCATTTTGAGGAGCTATTCTGCTCATCACGCCGAAGATCCTCACCAAATTTTTATGAGACCAATTTAAAGTTATTACCTTTCAAATAAAAAAGAACCATCGAAATTGGATCTTATAAGGCGGAGATATTTAGTAGCCCCCTTTTTGCCCCTTTTTGGGGGAAGTACCCCCCCCCCCCAATCAAAAATCCCCAACGATGAAAAAATTACAAAAAAATCGTTTAACCTGTATACCAAGTTTCGTCTAGATCGGTTGAGAAATGCGCCTTGTAAAGGAGAACAGAGATCCGGACTGACATCGACCGGACATACCGAACATATCCGGAAGGACATACGAAAGCATTTTTGCCCAAGCTGAAATGGAGACGCTTCGGTCGCGCTTCAAGCTCGCTCGGTCAATGATGGAGTTTGAATGTAGGTATGTAATAGTGTTTGGCCAATGTAGACAAGCGCGGATCCAGGGGGGGGGTCATGGGGGTCATGACCCTGGGGCAATGTGAATCAGTTTTTTAGTTCCATTTGTTATTTTGATACGTTTTGTTATTATGTTTATTTTGTACACTGATAGAAATAACTAAAAATTTCCGCGCTCGCTGCGCTCGCGCTTTTGATGGTCTGTTTTCGTCTTTGTGCAATTTCAAATTATGTTTTAGTATTACACCATTGAAATGCTTCGGAGGGCACGTTAAGCTGTCGATCCCGGCTGGCCGTCGTTAAGCCACAGCTGAGGCCCTCGGTCGGCCTGACAAACTCTGACAGCAGAGGCCAGTACTACCTCAAACGACAAACAAAAAACTATAGAAATAGCCACGTATTTTCGCGCTCGCTTCCTTCGCGCTCATAAGCTTGCCAGGGGCTTCATATTTAATTATGTTAATATTATTTTAGAGAAACCCCTATAATTTTTGCCCTCGCTTCGGTCGCACTTCTTTGAATTTATAGCAGGTACGTAAATTGGTTAAATTAGTACCTATGATTTAGAATTATTCAATTTCTACACTGAGAGAAATATCGCAATTGTATGCACGCTGCGTTTGCGTGTTTTGTTCTCATCAATGGATATTTGAATATTATTTGGCGTTAATTATATGTTTTTAGAACTATTTAACTGGCATAAGTGTTCAAAATTACCTTTTATTTCGCTCGCTTTTGGGGTTATTTTTCATCTTTTTCATATCATTTGATATTGTTCTAAAGTCTTAGTAACATAAATAGCTCGGAACTTTTGAGTTCGTCGCCCAAGTGTATTTTGATCATTTCAATGCATAAGTTTGTGATTATGCACTCACATGATTTAATTATGTTTCAATTGTGTTATTAGATTAGTGTACAGGAACAGATCACCATTTTTGCGCTCGCTTCTCTCTCGTTTTTTGATTATTTCAATATTTGTTTTCATGATTTTTATTTAATTCCTACACCAATCGAAATAGCTCAAAATTTCCACGGTTGCTCCACTCGTACCTATTTTAGTTTTTTCATATATTCTTGTTTGATTCGTTTTTTTGAAAAATTATTCACTACATTGTAATTGTTACAATTTTTAACAACACAATTGTCTTTGTTTTGTTGCTGTTGTTTTACTACATTTTTAGATAAAGCTCAATATTCTATCAATCTCTACTCTCGAAAGTTTCAATCAAGTCAGTGCATATTTTGGAAAGATATTTTAATTTAAAAGTGTTTTAATACTGATATTTCAAAAATTTCGCGCTCATACATACTTTATACGAATTGTGGTTTCGTCTTAATATCCACACTGATAGAAATAACTCAAACTTTTCCCGCTCACTAGTCTTGGTTTTATTTTGTCCTGAAATTTTATGATATAAATATCTCTTATATATAAATAAATGGATCCACCTTTGGGCAGAGGACACGCGAGTGAAATCGCGGTGAATATCTAGTATTTTAGAACCCATCCAGGTTGGATATAAGTGCGTGAACCCCCCCTGACTCGAAGGCTGGATCCGCCCTTGAATGTAGATGAAATTCAGTGAGCAATAAGACAACACATTTAAAATAGATTTTATTGCAAAAATGCACCAATGTTAATAAAAAAAAAATGGTAACATTTAAATTTATAATAGATTTGTACTTTTTACAAAACTGTTATATTATTTTTTATAAATTTTATGTGACGAGAAGTTTATTACTGAATTACATAAAAAAACTTCACGACGTAGTACAAAAGTAATCTGCATACAAACCAACATAACATAAAAATAGGGACATACTTAGGTATCTAGATATCTAAAAGAGAACCCTCCTCTTTTGAAGTCAGCTATAAGGAAAAGTACTTAGTAGTAAAAAAGTAGTAGTACCTGCTTGGACGTATCTCCCCGCGGATTGAAATACTAACAGTGGCCCCCCGCTGTCACCCTGAAACATACCATAACTTTGGTCTAGCTAGACTATCTAAGTTTTTTTAAGGTTCGTACGTTTGGCCATTATGTTCTTACCTAACGTCAAACGCTAACCATAAATATATAGATTAGAAACAATGTCCATATTTTCTCTTGAAGTAAGACAGCCCCACGAACACGGCCAAAATCACGAGTGAAGCTTTGCAAATAGCGGCTGCGTAAATGTGAGTGATAATTTGTGGTGCTTTGTGGTTGATACATAATTTCATCACAAAAGACGGAATTGTTTTGTTTTTTGTAAGAAATTGACAGGATTAACTAGGACGAGTTCTTGCTGTCATGTGGCGGCAAATGGTGTAAAATGTGTGGCCGAGACTTGTGCGTACGCGCGGATCGGCATGTCTTGAGTGCTTCACTTTCGAATTGGTGACCAGGAATCCTTATTTAAAAAAAATAATTGTAAAGCCCATCGTCGTGTTTAGCAGAGCATTTTAGGTACCTGGCATCCGTCTCTCCCCTTAGTAAACGCGCACATCATAGTGTCTGTCGTCAGATGTTCAGCCAACTGCGAGTTCTTGCATTCGTCGTCCGACTGAATCCTCAAGCTGGCTTTCAGTAAGACCTTTGATGATGATCTCTGTACTCCTACTCGTCCCCATCCAACTATCGTTGCAACTCGGTCTGCGAATATTTCTCCTGTAAAAATACTTCATTTTAGTTAATAAGGTACATTTAAATCATTATGTTGGAAATCCTTAGTAGCTACCTACCTTCCAAACCAACCTAGGATGTCTTTATTATATTGTGATGTCTTGCGATAGTAGCCTAACGGTTCGTTAGTGCAACTTAGAATCCAACGATGGCGGGTTCGGTCCTAGGTTCCGCACCAATGACTTTTTCTAAGTAATGTCACAGCATTAAACATAGTTTCGTGCAGTTTTTTATAGCTCCTTGCTACGGAAGACACGTTAAGCTGTCGGTCCCAGCTGTTATTTTAATCAATAACAGCCGCAGTTTAGCAGTCGCTCAGCCATGTCATATGCCCTCGGGCGGCCTAACGAACTCTGACACCTGAGGTCAGCACTAGCTCATACGACAAACAAGCCCTTCGAGACCATTTTTAGGGTTGCTTACCTCAAAAGGAAAACAGGAACCTTTGTCTGTCTGTCTGTCTGTCAAGACCATTTTCTCAGGAACGCGTCTAGGTATCTAGTTGAAATTAATACCAAATACACAAGTCTGCAAGTTCTTGGAGCTGTGGAAAAAAAAAAACTAAGTCAACGCAATCAAAAGATACTGCCGTTTATGCCGCATATTTTGACACTCGCAAGGGAATCAAAACCTATAGGGTACTTCCTGTTGACCTAGAATCATGAAATGTAGCAAAAAGGCACAAGTTAAGGAAGAAAAACGAAACTGTAAAGTTGTAACTACACAAAACGATTTATTTTTCGGAAAAAGCGGCAAAAGTTTCGTCGTTTTTCGATGCTCGATTCCCGTGATGGAACAAATCGGTGACCACGAGTCTGTCACCTATTTACATTCCTACAAATTTGTACGGAACTCTCGGTACGTGAGTCCGACTCGCACTTGGCCGTTTTTGTTGTTTGTTCTGTCATTCTATAACTAATTAATTATTGTACGGCAAACTAGAAACACCCCCAACCGTTCCCCTATAGAGTGCGAATTTTCAAAATTATTTTCTTAGTGCTCCCCTACCAAAGGAAGCTACTCTGAAACATTTCACGTCCCTATCACAGCTGGTTTAGGCTTTCTGTTAATTGTGAGTCAGTTACCTAGTCAGAAGACGATAGTTGAGATAAAGTTTGTCTCAGAAAGAGTCCACTTCCCCCATCTGTGACTGCCATAAATTCTCACAGGTGAAGGACTTGACTCTATAGGCAAGACATCAAAATGTGTGACATCGTTGGTATGCAGTATGCACTTTAGCGCTTGTTCGCTATGCCAAACGCAATTCCTTTCTGAAAACGTGTGACGTCATTACGAACATGCACGAACTATTCAATGAAGATATCGCGATACGTAACTGTATGTTCGAAAGATTTTGAATTACGCTTAATTTTTATACTCCCTTTACGGCATGGTCATAGCGAATAAGGGCACAGTAGGTATAAATCTCACTCGCAATGACTATGCAAACCCAATATGCACACACCTGCAGCCAAGTCACAAGGGCCGCTGCGTCCCACTCTAGTAAGACAGTCTTTGTAACTTCTATTACCAGCCACTGGAGTTCATGTCCAGCTATGAATTTTTTGGCAGAAGAAAATAAAGACCCTGGATAGTGCATTACACTAATATTATAAATCAGAGAAGTCTAGCTACTGTCGTAAAGACATCGTATCGTAGGCCAGTCACAGCTGACCGTCCATACAAATCGTCATAAAATGCACAAAAACCGATTAGCGCCATCTATCTTTTATCTTTAGAAGTGTGTGTGTATGATGTTACTCTTTCACGCTCAAACGGCTGATGAAACTGGATTTGGATGAAATTTGGTACCAGGATAGCTTGGGTACGGACCCGTGCTCCACCTAGGTTCTCCACTTGGGTGAAGCTAGGCTACTTTTCATCATCATCATTATCCATCATCATAATCCACGAGGTTGAAACCGGGCGGCGCAGCTAGTGAAATAATAAAGTGTACCTGGAAGTGGCAAGCAGATGGGTACAATCGTTTCAGAAAAGGCCACCGGTGTAGTCAGGGTTGCGATGGCGATATCGTTTTCATCTCGCACTGCAGTCGATTTGAAATCCTCGTGAATGACGACATGCGATATGTTCCGTTTTTCCACGTTCTTCAAGTCAGCCAAGTCGTCCAGCCCAACGAGAACTTGCATGTGCTGTATGTTGTCCCTAAAACAGCATGATTATGATAAATTATGAACCTTTTCATACCTGTAATGTAAAGCCGTTGTATATTAGGACGTCCCAAATGTCGGAAATCTTGAGATAAAAAACATACTGATGATAAAAAACATGATGGCGGTAATCTTAATAGATCATAAAAAAAAGTAGAAAATAAAGGAAGTCGGAAGTGTCGGAACCCTCAGTGAGAGTCCAACTAGCACTTAGTCGGTTTTAATAAAATTATTATCTTTCAATTTTAATACACGTAATTTTACTCTTGGTCAATAACTGAGGTGAACTACTTCTAATTCTTCTATTTTCTGGGGTGTTTTCTTGATTCTGTATTCAGAACAAAGAAAACACCCACAGCCTTATGATAGTAATTTTAAATATGTGCAATAGTAGGGAGTTCTGCTTTATATACCTAATTGACTGTTTCTTATACTTTATTGTAACTGAGGAGTTTTAAAAAAATAGCACAACTATTGAAAAGTCCACTATTCAGTAGGGTATTTTCATGAACTGCATTTGATAACTTAATATATCTATATTCTGAAAATTAGTACCTCTTTCGAATTAAAATACTATTTTCGGAATAAAATTGAAAAATATGGGAGTCAATTGGTGTCAGTTTTGCTACCATAATTAAAATGAAATAAAAATAAATCTGTGATGATTTCTACCAATCCAAATTAATTTTTGATTAGTTACATGTATTTTTATTACATGATAAAATCAGTAAGAAATAGAAAATATTGAAACAGTTAAAAAAACACAATTTTCTCTCGGTTTTGTTACCATTGTTACATACAGTAACTTTTCATTTAATATTGAAATAATTAAAAAAAACATGCCAAGACCTCAACGAGAAAACATGAAATATTTTATATGTTCAGCTTAACTCAGTATCTTTGTAAAAGTATAGAATTTTTTACGAGATGATCCTCAAAACTCTTTAATTTTTTTGGGGACAGTAACAAAACCGACGGTAACAATATTGTAAGGCTTGGATTACATGATGGAACATTTGAGGGCAAAAGATTTATCAACAAAAATTTCTTCTTAAAAACTTATACATATAACATTTGAGTCATCTTCTTTAAACAGTAGTTAAAACTACAAAATAATCAACAGTTTCTGATTTATGTGCTAAGTAGTAATTCTTGGCAAAAAAACTTTTCACTGTTCTTCTTACTTTTCAGGGTTTACATTTTTCAACCTTTATCTACGAATATTATTCTTTTTTCTTTGGGTGTTAGAGGCATAGTTCTGAAAATTAGTTAGCTTTTGGCTTATAAAAATAAAAGTAGTTAAGTAAGTCATTAATTCCTACGTCCCTAGTTCTTTCTATACAGAGTGTTAGTAATAACACTGCGATCCGTTAAACATTTTTATATTATTAAAAATAAAAATGTACATAAACATATACGAACAATTTTTACCATGTAGCTATTCTGAGAACTGAAAAAAAACCAGTTGTTTTATGTATTTTACGCGGTTATTTCTATGGAACTACTGATTATTTTTCAAATTTTCAGAGTTAATCTTCTAGTAAAAATTGTAAACTAAATATTGCATTAACTGATTTACCAGGTCGCTTTACTTTTGCTTGCACTTTGCATTTGTTCACAGAATCTAAAACCTCTGTCTCTACCTATCCGGATAATTGGAAAACCCACAACACTGTTATGAATATAAATAAGTATTTTATATAAAGAGGTAGTAAATTACTATAGAAACTAACGTCAGCGTGATTCATAATTTAAACAAACCAAACCAACTAACCGTACCATCTAGCCGTTTTATACCTTTAAATTATTTAAATAAGATGGTTGAGTAAATTATCCACCTAATGTTATACATAGATAAAAAAATAAAATATATGATTTATATAAATTTAAAGCAGCTCCCACTGTAAACAGTCTGTAAAAAGACACTGTTTTAGTAACCAGAGTTTGCCTACATAAGAAAAAACACACATTAAAAAGAAACAAAGCACACTTCTATTCACATTTTTAAAGTAGACTATATCAGTATAATTTATCAGATAAAAGTGCTATGTAAACCAAGCTTTAGCCCTTCAGTTTTGTTACTTTGACAGTCACTTACACTAAATAACATATAGACATGTTATTTATTGTAAGTATGTGTGTATTTTTTACAATCGAACCAGTACAACAATTGTGATAAAGTAATGATTGCACTGTAACAAACCTGACGACTAATTTTTGTTCTGTTTCCAGCCGCTCGCACATCGCCTCACTCCGGTAAATTTAATAACTTGACACTAGTTTAAAAATGGACCCTTATCTCATAGAGTTTAGGTTCTGACATTTGCAAAATAAAACATAATTAATTGGTAGAATTATTTCGTAAGAAATTGTGACTACAAAACTGACATGTCCGAAATGAAAAAAAAAATGGGGACAACAATTAAGTGTAATTTTTATGGTCTAAAGTTATTTTAGGCCAAAAATTCAATCATAGACGTAAATAACAAGTTTTTTTTTCGGTATTGACAACAGAATTCACCAAGGGGTCAAGAAAAAATTCACGAATAATTCAACCTGAAGTTTTGCATATACACTGGGGACAGACCAAAATTATGTGTGTTGTTATTGTAATAAAATCTTTATTATTACAGTTTTTAGTTTGTCGAAAGGTAATTTAAAACGAAATAAAGTTTAAAACGTGTATTTTTAGTTAGTGTCAAATTAACATGCATATTTAAGAGCTACTTCTTTTAAAAAATATATTAATTTGAGGGACCCCAAAATACGGGTTGTATCATTTTGTTGAAACTCCCACCTACCATTATATTTACTGATGTTAATATTATATTATGTGAGTAGTCTCCAGTTTTGTTCAAAGTACAGTTTTAACACGTGGCCGTAAGGGCTAAAAGCGACTATTTTAGCAAATTTAGCAAATACTGAGCGCGACTTTGTTTTTTCTGTGAATATAAATTACTAACAATATATGTGGGCAATTTTCTACTCACCATTTAAAACAATGTCCCGCACTCAACACATGCCGGTTGGTGATGATTGCTCCGCCACAGTGCATGCGCTCGTTGTTCAAAATGGCTACCGTCCATGGAAAGGAGTGCGGCTCAGCGCGCCTCCCGCCTACGATGCGCATCGATAGAACGGCATCGGAGTGCTTGCCGCATTCTGCAAAAAGGTGGGTTAATTAGGTCTTTCATAGGCAATATACGGACAAGCTGTCGATAGTTTTGACAGCTCAACGCTCTTAATTTTGCTTCTTTTCGGACAGATAGACAAGCCGCAGGGAAGCAGTAGCACAAAATTCTTCTTACTTGAGCACGAGTGTCAAAGCAAAACGCTACATAGGTACTCGTGAGGCTATAGGGAATTATAAAAACAATTATTTTGATCAAGGTGCAATGTTATTCTTCATAAACCCATCTAAGGTAACTGTCCTGGTCTGGAACCATTCACCAGGGGACCTATACAGCTGGTGCATATTGGTTAGGTTAGGGGCTGTTCATTTATTACATAAGACGATTTAGGGACAGTTCTTATTTTTTCTTATATGGTGATGGCACAAATGTAAGCATTAAATATAATTTCAAAATGCTGTAAGCATTAAATATAATTTCAAAATGCGCGCAGTATCATTGGATTTGTATCATTGGACATATTATTATAGGATATATGAAGTCAAGAAAACTAATATGGCGGCTTACAGCTGCTATATTGTATTTCCCCCGGAACAAAAAGTTACCAAACCTATCGAGTGAGGTACCTATCAAAATTAAGGTCTTTTAGTTTTCTTGACTTCATATATCCTATAATAATATGTCACTCTCGTGACTAAAACAAATACAATGATACCAATAAGGGTGTAAAGCGATCCGATTCTTGAACCGCTTCAGAAGCGAGAAACATGAGCGATGAAACGCACCGCAATGGGCATAGTGGAGTACAAAAACCCTTCCGGCAGTGCGCAAAATAAGACCATCCAAAAATATATAATTCTATTACTTGAACAGTAAACTTAAAAGTTTCTAATATAAATACATTATTACTACAAAAAAGACTGCATATAAAACTAAAAAGAGGCAAACTAGCTTTATATTCTTGATTTTGAATTTATGATGCAGTCAGAGGCATGACGAATAGCTCGCCAGGTTCTAGCTGATCCCGTAGAGGAAATGAAATGACGAATAGCTCGCCAGGTTCTAGCTGATCCCGTAGAGGAAATGAAATGACGAATAGCTCGCCAGGTTCTAGCTGATCCCATAGAGGAAATGAAATGACGAATAGCTCGCCAAGTTCTAGCTGATCCCGTAGAGGAAATGAAATGACGAATAGCTCGCCAGGTTCTAGCTGATCCCGTAGAGGAAATGAAATGACGAATAGCTCGCCAGGTTCTAGCTGATCCCGTAGAGGAAATGAAATGCATGTTGCCTCCGACTGTATTTTATGTTCCAAAATTAAGCTAAAGCTTGTTTGCCTCTTTTCAGTTTTGTTCGCAGTCGGGTTTTATGGTTTTTTTACCGATCGAGCGCGAAGCGCGAGTGAAGCGTCTCCGTTACAGCTTGGGCAAAAATGCTTTCGTATGTCCGGATGTCCGTCTGTCCGGATCTCTGTTCTACAGGTCGCATTTCTCAACCGATCTAGACTAAACTTGGTATACAGGTTATACGAATTTTTTGAATTTTTTAGTCATCGGGGATTTTTGATTGGGAGGTACTGAAAATCTCCGCCTTTGGTTTAAAACAACCGGGTGGGAAGTAAGCGTAATTCAACCTTCTTGGGTTTAAAAAAACCGGATGGGACTGTGTTGAGGCGCACGGCCATTTGTTTGTCTTGAAACGTCTATGCCACGTACAAATCGTGAATTATACCGAATTAAAGACCACATAAACATTAATTTGGCTGATTTTGCTCTGTGCGTCTTGTTACCACTGTTACTACAAACAAACATACAAAATTCAAATCTTTTCTCATTATAATAGTTAAGGTTTAACCTTAACTATTATTAAGCTTACGCTTACTTCCCACCCGGTTGTTTTAAACCAAAGGCGGAGATTTTCAGTACCTCCCAATCAAAAATCCCCGATGAATAAAAAATTCAAAAAATTCGTATAACTTGTATACCAAGTCATCTAGGTCATCTAGGTCATCTAGTCGCTTCAGAATTGAAGCAGTCACTATACATTCTTGTTAAAATCGCGCAAAATTCGTCGTTTTCGCTTGAAATTGTAAACTTGAAAAGGGGATCACCGTTGCCGAAACCTTTGCAGAAACTGCATCCATTCCTGGATGAATGTGGTCTTCTCAGGGTGGGTTGTCGCCTGGCCTACTCGGAGCTTGACTACGATCACAAACATCCTTTATTGCTACCTTGCCAGCATCGCTTGACTTCGCTCATTATCGACCAATGTCATAATGACAATTTTCTTCACAACAGCTTCTTACTTGCTCAAAGGTTCTGGATTTTATGTCCTCGTCGTGCTATACGTAGTCGATTGGCGAAGTGCATACGCTGTTATCGCACCAATCCAAGGCCTGTCCTCCGTCATATGGCAGACTTACCCAAATTTCGAGTTTCTCAAATTAAACCTTTTTCGGTTGTCGGTATAGATTTCGCTGGTCCTTTCCCTACCCACATCATACGTTTTCATGGATCAAGGACCTTCAAAACATACGTTTGTTTGTTCATCTGTTTCGCTACCAAAGCAGTTCACATTGAGCTTGTCATCGGTTTGACCACTGAGGCATTTCTTGGTGCTCTACGCAGATTTATTGCTAGACGCGGCCGCTGTCAGCGGATCCACTGTGACCGAGGCTACAATTTTGTCGGTGCTTACAACAGTTTGTTGCCCCTTATGCAACAAGCAGCCTCCAATGAGGCAATAGAATTATCGTTCAACCCTCCAGCTGCTTCACACTTTGGTGGGCTCTGGGAGGCCAACATACGTTCGTTTAAAACACATCTTTCGCGTGTAATTGGAAATCAAATTCTTACTTATGAGGAATTCTTAACTGTGTCAACACAAATCGAAGCCTGTCTGAATAGTCGCCCCCTTTGCAAAATGGGATCCGACGTCAACGACTTATCGGTTCTAACCCCTGGGCACTACCTCACTCTCGAACCTCTTACCTCGCTTCCAGAAGCCTGATGAACTGATGAACTGATTCTTCGGAACCTAAAATAGGATCATTACTTTTGATTAAGGATGAACAAATCAAACCACTTAATTGGTTGCTCGGGCGTATCGTTCAATTGCTTCGTGCTAAAGTCGGTATCTGTCGCGTCGCGACCGTCAAAACACAAACAGGTCAATTACAGAGACCTTTGGTAAAGCTCTGTCCTTTACCAATAAATGATTAGTAGGTCGTAGGCTCGTAGGTATAGGTACCTACAGATTTAACTTTGCTTACAGTTTTGTTATATATATAGATATAGACGTGAAAACATTCTAGCGCGTTTCCCAATGGCAACCGCGGTAGTGCTATCTACAATCACACAATAAATAATAGCTAAGAAAATAATTATACTTCTACCAGAGCACTCGTTCAAGAAAATCCAAATAATTTGTGCAGGTATAGTTCAATCGGTAACACATGTATTGCCAAAATGTAAATTAGTCTAGTCTAAGGGCTTAACAGGGGGTGTATCAGCAACTGGAACGTCTCTGCTCTGCGTTCGTTTGGATTCAGTGAGGAAGTAATACAGTCGCAAGCCCACTCACCGATTTCCAGCTTCGGTTCGCCGTCCATCTTGTGTGTCCTAATTACAGTTCAAACGTCCCACTAGCGTTCCAGATACAGATATTGTCCAACTTCAATTATTCTGGATGCAACCGAACAGTACCGACCAAGCCCAATGCCGATGGGGCTGCGACCTTCAAGATCAGGTCAATGCAATGGTCCTGAGAGCCTTTTGCATGCTTCAAAGGTCGACGTAGGTTGAGCACTGGTGGGCAAAGCAGCGAGCAGCAATACAACTATAAACTACCCTCACTGGATGGAAATAATTCAACAAACATAAATGCTTTTATACAAACTACCCTCGAAACTGTCGATAATTTGTATATCCGTTTTCAGCGTAATGCTACCTACAAATAATGCAAAATAATCATATAAATCATTACGCGGCTTCAACATTCCGCCCACCAAAATACTATGTCTTTTCTATGAAAAAACTATAATGCTAAAGCTAAAAGTAAATTTCGAAAAGATGAGGCGCGACTGTACGCGACTGAGCTAAACTTAACTACAACGGTAACGCGACGCTACGATAAGGCTGCGCAAAAACTAAACTATAAATGGTAACGCGAAGCAATTATAAGCTAACGCGAAAACTTAACAATAATAACGAGACCTTAAACTAATCATTTATTGGTAAAGGACAGAGCTTTACCAAAGGTCTCTGTAATTGACCTGTTTGTGTTTTGACGGTCGCGACGCGACAGATACCGACTTTAGCACGAAGCAATTGAACGATACGCCCGAGCAACCAATTAAGTGGTTTGATTTGTTCATCCTTAATCAAAAGTAATGATCATATTTTAGGTTCCGAAGAATCAGTTAGCCATTTCGCACGTTGACTCAGTGTGTGTAAGTATTCAATATGCCATCGTTTCCAGAACTCATGATGTAGTCTCTGCACTATTTGCTAGCGACTCAAGCAAGTTAGTTTTGTATTTGAGGTGTCGGCTTCTGGAAGCGAGGTAAGAGGTTAGAGAGTGAGGTAGTGCCCAGGGGTTAGAACCGATAAGTCGTTGACGTCGGATCCCATTTTGCAAAGGGGGCGACTATTCAGACAGGCTTCGATTTGTGTTGACACAGTTAAGAATTCCTCATAAGTAAGAATTTGATTTCCAATTACACGCGAAAGATGTGTTTTAAACGAACGTATGTTGGCCTCCCAGAGCCCACCGAAGTGTGAAGCAGCTGGAGGGTTGAACGAGAATTCTATTGCCTCATTGGAGGCTGCTTGTTGCATAAGGGGCAACAAACTGTTGTAAGCACCGACAAAATTATAGCCTCGGTCACAATGGATCCGCTGACAGCGGCCGCGTCTAGCAATAAATCTGCGTAGAGCACCAAGAAATGCCTCAGTGGTCAAACCGATGACAAGCTCAATGTGAACTGCTTTGGTAGCGAAACAGATGAACAAACAAACGTATGTTTTGAAGGTCCTTGATCCATGAAAACGTATGATGTGGGTAGGGAAAGGACCAGCGAAATCTATACCGACAACCGAAAAAGGTTTAATTTGAGAAACTCGAAATTTGGGTAAGTCTGACATACGACGGAGGACAGGCCTTGGATTGGTGCGATAACAGCGTATGCACTTCGCCAATCGACTACGTATAGCACGACAAGGACATAAAATCCAGAACCTTTGAGCAAGTAAGTAGCTGTTGTGAAGAAAATTGTCATTATAACATTGGTCGATAATGAGCGAAGTCAAGCGATGCTGGCGAGGTAGCAATAAAGGATGTTTGTGATCGTAGTCAAGCTCCGAGTAGGCCAGGCGACCGCCCACCCTGAGAAGACCACATTCGTCCAGGAATGGATGCAGTTTCTGCAAAGGTTTCGGCAACGGTGATCCCCTTTTCAAGTTTACAATTTCAAGCGAAAACGACGAATTTTGCGCGATTTTAACAAGAATGTATAGTGACTGCTTCAATTCTGAAGCGACTAGATGACCAGATCTACGATTAGATCGATTTCGACTATTATGCACGAAGCGAAGTACGTACCCTACGATACGTTGAATCTTGTTTAGGCTCGAATACCTGTCCAAAAATTCATCGAAGTTTTCGACAGTGACGAACAGCGATGTTTGCGAGTTTCTTTGTTCCTCAGTTGTGTCATGAGATTCTTCTTTATGAGTTAAATTTGGCCATTCACTACGATCCAACGATAGCCACGTAGGACCATGCCACCATAGTGGGTGGTCGATAAGTTCCGGGATTGTAAGTCCACGAGAAGCGCAATCCGCTGGGTTGCAGCTTCCTGCAACCCAGCGGATTGCGCTTGACCTGACCTGATGACCTTTTGATTGACCTGATGTGATGCCAATGTTGAGGTGGGACCTTATCCTGAATGTGAGCTACGCGATTGATCACGTAAGTTTTCCAACGAGTTGATGGTGAATTAATCCACGCCAGAGTCACCATTGAGTCTGACCAGCAGTAGATGTCATCAAAGTTTATCTTGCCAGTGAAAACTTCTTTGACGTGTGCGACGAGATCTGCTAACAGAACTGCGGCGCACAATTCAAGACGAGGTATCGAAATTTTCTTTAGAAGAGCAGCTTTCGAACGAGCTATGATCAGGTGAGTAGTGACATGATTATCACTGTGCTCACAGCGGAAAAAAACCTCACCTGAATACCCGAGCTCAGAAGCGTCGCAATATCCGTGGATTTCCAGTTTTATGGAGTCCAGTCCAGGAATGAAGCGAGGAATAATGAGAGACGAGAGCGAACTGAACTCTGAGCGATAATGAGACCAAGTTTCAGCGAGATGATTGGGAGTAGGATCGTCCCAGTCTAATCCAAGATTCCAGAGTTTCTGGATTAAGCATTTGAACGCGAGAGTGAGAGGTGTGAGAAAGCCAAGTGAATCAAAAATACGCGCTAGCTCTGAGAGGACGTTTCGCTTGGTATACTGATCATGCAGCGATGTGACATTGAAGGAAAATCCATCCTCAATAGGATTCTAAGCCAAGAACCTTGACCGTATGACAAGATTCCGTATCGAACGACAGCGAGCTATCGTGACAATGTTCGGGAGGAATATCTTCAAGTAGAGAACGACAGTTAGATGCCCATTTTATGTGCTCAAAGCATCCTTTACGAAGAATGTCGGTGATCTGGCACATTAGTTCGCGAGCCGAATCTAACGAGTGTGATCCAGTCACCACGTCATCTACATAAACGTCATGCGAGAGCGCTGCGATAGCGAGGGGATTTCCAACTCCCTCATCGTGGGCGACCTGTTGTACGGTTCGGAGCGCCAAGTAGCTCGATGACATGCCATATGTGACGGTGTTGAGACGATACTCTAGTATGGGTTCGTCGGGCGAGAAACGAAACAAGATGCGTTGATAGTCGCGATCACTCTCAGCAACCAAGATTTGTCGATACATCTGCCTAACGTCGGCAGTGAATACGACCGAATGCAAACGAATACGAAGAAGAATCGGACCTATGTCCGATTGTAAACGAGGTCCAACGAGTAGCTCTTCGTTCAGTGCCGCCCCTCCATTTGGGCGCGCTGTCGCGTTGTGGTCGAACTCGGTTTCAGTACCGGATGGAGGCTGATGAAGTACGAATGGCCTGACCTTGATTGGTCAGCTACATCCATATGCCGAGACGAGAGGTAGTCTTCCATGAACCTATTGTAACCTTCACGAAGTTGATGATCATGTGAAAGACGTTTTTCGAGAACGAATAAACGACGAAGAGCCAAAGAACGAGAGTCACCGAAGACTGGTTCCGATGACTTGAAAGGTAAGCGCACTACGTACCTTCCATCAACAGTCCTGGTGTGTGTCGTGTCGTAAATGTGTAAAATGTGTAATCATGCGCTAACACTGTTCGCTCCTCCGCGAGTCGAAGGAGCGTGTTTGTGTATTTTGGGATTCGCCCAATGCGAAGTACCTACAAATTTATTAGATTGGACAGCTCAGTGAAGAAGTAATACAGTCGCAAGCCCACTCACCGATTTCCAGCTTCGGTTCGCGCGTAGACGGCGCCGTCCATCTTATGTGTCCTAATTACAGTTCAAACGTCCCACTAGCGTTCCAGATACAGATATTGTCCAACTTCAATTATTCTGGATGCAACCGAACACTACCGACCAAGCCCTATGCCGATGGGGCTGCGACATTCAAGATCAGGTCAATGCGATGGTCCTGAGAGCCTTTTGCGTGCTTCAAAGGTCGACGTAGGTTGAGCACTGGTGGGCGAACCAGCGAGCAGCAATACAACTATAAACTACCCTCACTGGATGGAAATAATTCAACAAAAATAAATGCTTTTATACAAACTACCCTCGAAACTATCGATAATTTGTATATCCGTTTTCAGCGTAATGCTACCTACAAATAATGCAAAATAAACATATAAATCATTACGCGGCTTCAACAAACACATCCCCGCCACTTTCATCCAGCGTTCATTTTACATGATGCGACCTATTTAAGGAAGCGTTAGCCGTTAGGTACTTTGGGAAAAGTATTCTTGGTAGGAAATAAAGTTGAAAGAGAGCAACTTATTTTTTAAAGATGATTATGCCGATTGTTCTTATTTAAAAAATCCAAAAATGCAGTTAATATTTCACTTTCTAACAAGACATATGTTCAAAAAGGAAACCCGACTACGGGCGGGTTTAAAATAGCCAATGACACTTTTGCGATGAAGACGAATCGATTGATACCTCGCTTGTCAAAATGAGACCAAGTTTTTAGTTTGAACACATAACCACTCCTTTGCTTCACCGTAGTTGGGTAAAAAAAGAGCTCATGGCACTCTATAAATGAAGAAGATTCGATTGACACCTCGTTTGTCAAAATTGGACGAACTTTTTAGTTCTAGATTAAATCGTTCTAGTTTTAGTTTGAACACACACTTTTAACCATTCCATTGCTTCACCGAAGTCGGCTAAAAAAAATACCTATGACTTTCTATACCTGAAGACGAATCGCTTGTCCAAATCGGACAAATAGGGGCGACGCTATGGTGGAACATCCAACACCCACATACATAAATACATACATACATACATAGACTGTTAAACTCATTATCCGTCCCTTGCTTCGCCGTAGTCGGGTAAAAATAGATCTAATGTTTCCAAAGAACAAAACCAGCGGAGTTACCCGTGGTGTCCCATAATTGTGCCCCATTCTGTATAGATTGTTTTATTTTTCTTTACGTGTCGTAGCTATTTTCTAAACAGAAAATTAAACTATAGAGTTTAATTTTCTTATATTGTTGATAATCGCTTACCTACAATTTCAATGTTCTTGCAAATAATTGTTTTTCCCCGAGTAATGCGCTCATCGTTCCAGCTATTAAATTCGTGAGTACTTACGACAGTCTAACCCTAAAGCAGTGAGCACCATCTAGAACAAAAGAGTAGGTATTTCAGGTACGAAAGCAGAACAATATGCGTTGACCTTCTTGTCTCCATCCTACCTGAATGACGGTTATGCAGAAGAACAGCAGCCGCAGCGTAGTCATTATTTTTATACTTTGTTTACTAAGGTACAATGCACTGCTCACTGTTCTGTCTGCCGCAGTTAGTAAAAGTATAGTGAAGTCAGCAAGCAAGTTGGGTTCACGCTTCACGCAGATTTTAAACGCAGGAATTATAATTTTCCATGCGATAATATCCTCATAAATTTAACATGTCGCATTTCATTTATTCGTTTGATAACAATAATTTTCAAGTGTCAATTTGAATGCCCAGTGTATTTATTTGCTGTTGAATTTAATCGCTTTAATAAAAAAAAAACTATTGTATATAAATACAATAGTAATACTTTTTATAGCTACCGATTAGGTAACTGAAATGTGAAGTTGAATTAAAACACAAAAAGAAACAATTCAATTTATTTTATCGCTTATTGAAAACCTTATCGTCTAGCTCAGGAAACGTAATCAAGTTGATGTAAAATGACGTATGAAGATGTACATGCTGTATTACAAAATTTTCTTGTTACCTGCCTATTAATGGTTGATTTTCAAAATCGACTTTATTCAATTGCTGACTCAGAAATGATTCAGATCAAATGTATAGGTCTACCTTTTTTAAAGATTTCTAATATTATTCAATTAATGAAGTCAATAAATAACTTTAATAATAGCACTAACATTGTATACTGGTCGTATTATATAGTTACGAATCAGTAATTTTTATTACATATATATATTTTTTTTTTTTTTTTTACTTCAGTTATTTACGTTGTATATAGAGTGCAATTTACACAACTAGATTTTTTATTTGAGGACTTTGTGGTAGGAGCATTTTTTTTATTTATATTCCTGTATATTCTACTTCTACGTTCCGATTTTGTCTGAATTAAGTATAGAGAAAATCTTACAAAACACCTCAGTAATTTTATTCATTTCACACACAATACGTTCCTTTTTCAGACTGCTGTCGAATCCATGGGACGAACTTCGTCACGATAGTGTAAACGCCTGTAAATAAAAAGAAAAGCCTAATAATAAATAAATTACGTTTACACACAAGCAATCTAAAGTGACAGTGGGCTGATCACATTTCCAGAAAAACCTATAACTGTTAGGGTAGATGAGTTCTCAAGTGGAAACCACGTATAGGCAAGCTTAATGTAGGACATCCTGTGGCCAGGGGAGTGACGACCTGCGAAAAGCGGGTGGAAGGGAATAGATGGTGGAGGGGAGCTGAAGACCGAGCTCAGTGGCGTGCATTAGGAGAGGCCTACGTCCAGCACTGGACAGATATAGGCTGATGATGTTTACTCACACGTACCACCACACTAGGATCCTCTGTGTCACGGGTGGCTGGATAAACACAACACATCACAAAAATCCAAGACACGAGAACAAACATATTTATGCTCATTGCACAATTGTTTGCCCAGGCCAGGACTCAAACCTGGGACAATAATCTTAGCAGACAGGGATACAACTAACTGTGCCAGACTGTCACCGACAGTTCATTTGAGAAGGTACTAATATCCTAATCCCTTACCTGGATAGTCTGGCATGGCGCAGTCTATTCCCCAAGACACAATACCTTAAAAGACAATAAATAGAATTAATCATATCATTCTGCATTGTTCAAAAGACCAAAATAAAGTTTTATAATAAGAAAAAAAAACCTTGCTCCGGTAATCTTATGTCCAGCAGCGGCTGGAGATAAGCTGACGATGATGATACAAATAAGTAACTAGGTGAAGAAAACCTCGCGCATCGTTATCTGGGTGGCCCGTTTCGACTCTTAATCTCACTTCTGTTCTCTCATAAAATATATGTCCATGATTTTCATGTTCTAACATGAAAATGTGTCGAGATCCCGTTATGCCGTACACCAAATTCATCCCTTAATCTTCATATTAAGTCCTTGTATGTTTAGATGCATCACACAATAGTAAGCGTAACAAAAACTCTTTGGTGCATGATATCTTTTTAAAAACACTGGCTGGTCTAAAACGTGAATGTCACAAAATGACATTTTCAATCTGTCAATATTCAAGTCACTGACCACAAAGTTTTTATTACGCTTACAGTCTCTAACAAGAAGAAACAAATAATTTCACCCGTTAATGAATCAAGCAAACATACATAAATAGACTTAAATAATATATAGTACGTGTAAGGACTATATATGTACCGGTTCCATTATCACTGGCAGTAAGAAATTGAAGGCTTTACAATAAGAGCCTAGCTTAACCATATCTTCCTTAATCATTTTCAACGGATAGCCTACTAAGGCTGGATTCGACCAAACGAAAGTAAATTTTATTCTTAGAATAGTAGCTTATACAAATGACAAATACAAATGTAATTTCTGTGCCACTAATAAACTCTCGTTTGGTCGAATCCAGCCTTAGAGGTTTTATTTAGAATTTCGGATTAAATCTTTTGTTACAACGCGCATAGAAGCCAAATAAGAATAGGAATCATCATCTTCGTTATCATTTACAGACTACTCTATCCACTGCTGGACATAGTTCTCCTTTCGCTATTGCTACGCCTTTCAATCGGATGTTAAACTCATCCATGCCTTTACCTCTAACCTTAACCAGATCATCGATCCAACGTTCTGCGGGATACCTGACCTTCCTCTTCCCAGTTTTTGGTTACTACTTAGGCCACTTACTCCATCTACCTTCATCTCATCTAGCCAAGATGAATATAATGTTGTACAAAATTTGGACATGTTTTTTTGGAGATTTCGTTAAAGATTTAGTTACTATTTTAAGCATTCTTCATTGTCTTACCAACTTGATACCACTTCCTGCCATGTGACTTTGAATGTGTTGAGAATAAAGGTCCTCCGCTATCCCCCTTTAACATAATGAAACATGAAATGAATACTTTAATAAGTAGAACTGACCAAATTTTAGTCATAATTACTAAGAACGGAGTTCACAAACTAATTAACATGGTGTTAAGTTCAGTTCAAAATCTATACACCCATAGGCCACAAAAAAGGTAGGTAGATACTGAAGAATGTTAATTGACTCTGGCACCAGATAGTTTCCTTGTTCTTTATTCCATGGTATACAACAATGCCAGACGAATCGACATAAAACTCAAACTCACAGAAGAAAGCAGAAAGGTTCCAGTAGAAGAATAGTTAAGTCTGATAGTTACCTGACAAGCATCTTTTCCTAGATTGTAAGCGCACATCATTGAGTCTAGTACGAGATTGTCTCTATAAATGGCTGATTTCTGACATTTTCGACCATCTACTATTTGAACCTTCGTCTCCAGCAGATATCTAGATGAAGTCAATGCACCTTGCCGCGTCTTACCCCAGCCCGCCACAGTTAAGGGGACATTTTCAAAATCCATATCTAGAAATAAAGAAAAATATTCAAAATAGGCACCTTGGTAGATTTGGATTTTTGGTGAGAAGACGGGGCAGTAAGGGCAGGTAGTTTAATCGTTGTAGCTCTTTTGGAGATATAATGACCTGCATTCACAAATTTTGAAAAAAATACAGTCAGCAAGAAAATGGGAAAGTTCCTTCACAAAATGTTTTTTTGGTACTAATCGATCCTGTTTGCGGAGAATCGAAATACTCCTTTGGATAAACTGAGGTTAGAATACTAGAAAAGACAGAAATCACTAAAAATCTTTCCCACGCATTTCGTAGGAAATCTTCGTACAACATGATTACTAAGTAAAAGTAAAACAAACAAAAATAAACTGAAAACGTACAAGTGTGTATTTTTTTATTTAATGATACAATTTAGAAAATTTGGTAATTGATCTGGTAATCTACTTTAATAATGTTTTTGATGATTTCTGACATTTATAGTAGTCTAACCTCTCTAACATCTAGTCTAGGATAACTTCATCTTTAACATCTGAACACTGGTCGAATTTTCGACGAAATAACTCGTGAGTGACAGTCTTAACATATCTTTAAATAGTCTAACCTCAGTTGGTCAAATAGAGTCTTTAGAACCTTTTAACAAACAGGACAAAATAAAAAAATAAGTGTTTCGTTCCCATTTTCTTGCTGACAGTACATTTTTCTAAGATCTGTGATTGCTGGTCAAAATATCTCCAAAAGTGAAGGCCAGTCTGTCTGCTCCAACAATTAAGGTACTTGACTGTACTGCCCCGTCTTAAAAAACATCCTGTATACTTTTTTAATTAACATCCATAAGGAGGAAATTATCAATTCAACTGATTTAACCCGACTGAGGGACGGAGGGTATTGTGTTTATCAGCCTATGTATGTATGTATGTATGTTTGTTGTTCCTTTGTGGCACTATACAGAGTGAATTTTGAGTTGAGAATAATATTGAGCATCATTTCGGACAAGGAACAGGTAATGCAGGTATGAATTAAAACAGTACTATAAAATATGAATCAGTTTATTAAAATACAACATTTTCCTTAAGTTTGCCGTATGTCATTTCTTCCCAGAATTCAATCCTTATTAGCGACACTATCGAATGGTGTAATAATACAGTATGTGGTTTTTTTCCAAAATCAACGTGTTCGATTCCTGCCTAGAAATATTGTTTTTTTCAAAAATCCAAATATGCAGTTTTAGTTTTCATAAAAATCGGGCCCGAGACTCGTTTGAGTACTTTTCGCTAAACCTCATAGTTTCTGATTTAGCCAACCACGCCCACTTGAAAAATTCATTCTGTATAGACCAAACGCGTGGACGGATTTTGATGATTCTTATGTCAATCGATCTGTCATATTCTCAGTCGGGTTTTTTCTCTTCGTAAGTTTTCTTGTTTGTTTGTATCACTCATATCTCCGGGATATCTGACCCTATTACGATAGCTCTTTTTATTTATAAATATGTTAAACTCCAGTACGGTCTCATATAAATTTAATCAAAATTGGTTCAGTAGGTTTTTAGCAACATCCAAAGCCATTTAAAGTAGATTTATTGCTTCAAAGAATTATTTGTAAGAAATATTACGTGTACGAGGACGTTTGACCATCAGTTCGCCTGATGATTTATGAAAACCCGTACTAAATTGTACCTACTTAATTAATTCATAGG
Organism: Alsophila aescularia; assembly: GCA_946251855.1. Taxonomy (NCBI): domain Eukaryota; kingdom Metazoa; phylum Arthropoda; class Insecta; order Lepidoptera; family Geometridae; genus Alsophila; species Alsophila aescularia. The sequence continues at coordinate 21,663,118 of OX276376.1, read as the reverse complement.
TACACTAGATGTGCCCATGACTTTGTCCGCGTGGTCACTTCATTTAAAAGTAGCCCATACGTCAAATCGTTTTTATCAATTGTTCGGTAGACACCAAGTATCCCAGTTTTTAAGTCAAACCTTAAGCTATCCAACAGTGAAAACCGCATCGCAATCGGTCCAGTAGTTTTACGTGATGCGCGAACAACCATACAGACAAACAAACAGAAAACACGATCTAAAAAAAAACTTTATCAGTACCTCATTTTAAGTACCCTAACTAGACTTTTTTTTAATCTTCTTTAGACAGTCTTTTTATAGATTAATTAGATTAACTTTAGAGATCGACGAAGGATTACAAGCTTATACGTAAATACCACATGCATATTTCCACTTTATGAGCTACTAGTTGCGCTCCGCGGTTTCATACGCGTAAGTGATGATGATGATGAAGAAAAGTATCCTGTGTTATTCCAGGGTTTAAGCTATCTCCATTCGAAATATCATGAAAATTAATTCAGCCGTTTGAGCATGAAGGATTAACAAACATATAAACTTTCACCTTTACAATTTTAGTGTGATTGTTCGAATTCATATATAGTACTAGCTTACCCGCCCGCGACTTCGTCCACGCAGACTACAGTTTATCGTGAAAAAAGCATCCTACTTACGTTCTTCTAGGATATTAAAAACCAATGCAAAAGTAGACTTAGACATAAAGACCTTAGCCTCCGTGACTTGTTGACTTAATCTGTGGCACCAACGCTCTTGATGATTTTTGACGGATTTGTTATTTTGTTCTAGTTTTCCCGTGGAAACATCCACAGAATTCGTGGAATTATCCGGGATAAAAAGTATCCTATGTTTTATTCTAGGTTATAAGCTATCTCCATTCCAAATTTTATCGAAATCCGTTCAGCGGTTATCGCGTGAAAGCTCCCCAAACAAACAAACAGACAACGTTTCACTTTTATATATTGGTATGGATTTATCAAGGTTCAATTTTTTTTATTCTCAAAATCTTTTCCTAAAACGAAATGTTAGCGAATTGCATATTTCAAGACTTAAATGTTTGTTTGTCGTATGTTTGTAGGTAGTGCTGGCCTCTAGTGTCAGAGTTTGTCAAGCCGCCCGATGGCCTTTGACATGGCTTAACGACTGCTATTAATCAATAACAGCCGAGACCGACAGCTTAACGTGCCCTCCGAAGCACGGAGCGATGGTAAACCGCACATAACTCAGAAAAGTCATTGGTACGGAGCCTAGGTTTTGCACCCGGTATCGTTGGATTCTAAATTGCACTATAGAACCGTTAGGCCACCATCGTTCATTTCAAGATTTAAATGAAATTCATCTAGAAATCTATAAATTATATCCGAATCACCGTACGACTAGATGATCAGCAAAGCGCCACTCTTTTATGGTTGAAATACCTCGCACAAGAACGAAGCGTTAAGCTTCCTCATTTATTATAAGAACTGCAAAGGAGTGGAATGCCCTGCCTTCGTCAGTGTTTCCGGTAAATTATAACCCTGGTGTGTTCAAGTCAAGAGTGAATAGGTATCTACTAGGCAAGCGTGCTACACCTTCGACCACATCATCGCTTTCCATCAGGTAAGATCGTGGTCAAACGAGTGCCTAGTCCGTAAAAACAAAAAAAAACAAAAAAGTATCCAAATAATAGCAAATATGCTTCAATAACAAATGATTTTGGTATTGTTTATATCGAAAATTCATCCTCCGCCGACCCCTTAGCTTTCTTGCTCACCAGATTCCGGCAAGCAAATAGGGCGGACTTTATCCGAGAACTTGAGCTTTCTATCCAACGTCAGCACGGCGATATCGTTGATGTCTCGCACGGCGTTGGACGTGAAGTCTGGGTGCTTGGTTCCTTGCACTAGGCGGTACGAGGTGTGGGAGTTATCCAGACGGTCGTGCATGCCCGCGTACACGCTCAAGTCACGGAAACTGACGCTGGAATTGAAGCATTAGGTACAACAACAGTGTTACTAAAAAAAAGTGAGTTTTGTGATAATTGAAGTTAAAGTTTTGGATATATTATTAAAGGAAATTTCATGCACATTGTTACATATTTGTACAATGATTCAGTAACAAGATTCTAGTATTATTGTTGTTTCAAGATAATTGACCGAGCGAGCTAGGTTTCAGCTAGGGCAAAAATGCTTTCGTATGTCCTTCCGAATGTCCGGATCAGGTCGCATTTCTCAACCGATCTAGACGAAACTTGTTATACAGGTTAAACGAATTTTTAGAATTTTTTAGTCGTCGGGGATTATTGGTTGGTACCCCCTTTTTACCCAAAAAAGGATAAAAAAGGGGCTATTGAATATCTCCGCTTCATTAAATCCGATTTCGATGTTACTTTTTTTATTAGAAAGGTAGTAACTTTAAATTAGTCTCATAAAAATTTGGTGAAGATCTGATGAGGATCTTCGGCGTGATGAGCAGAAAAGCTCCTCAAAATGCAGTAAATTTCTCACTTTTAGGTTTCTACCAGTGGAATCAGCCCTTTACCTATTAGGTAGAGATTGATGGAGCACCTTAGTTATTGATGTTAGTTTTACAATAAGGTAACTAGATGACGCTACTGTGCACCGCTAAATTGTAAATTGTTTGCAAAAAAGTTTGTACACGCGAGGTCTACAGCTCACAGAACCACTAGTAATTAGAAACTTCCAAATAACATATTTTTTTAATAGATGTTATCCGCCCTTGTTACACCCAACCGGTAAATTAATTGGGCGTTAATAAACAGGTTTTAAGGTTAATATTTTAATAAATAAAAGCTTTAGATACCTATGTGAATCAGTTTCTTTACATTAAATAAACTTTCCACAAGTTGCAGATCGTAACGTGTCTGAAATTCAAACGCATATTCGTAATCCATGCAACAAGGGCGTAGCGCAAATTATTCTAATAATTTTTCATAATAACGTGCTATTTTAGGGCATTGTACTAATTTTTGTACATTTGACATTAATTGTTATGCGGTGTTTCGTAGGTAGGGTGACTTTAAACCTAATTATCGAAAATCAATGGACTCTAGATATACACAAAGTTGTATGAGGCTAAATATATACAAATCTATTCAAAGTATTGAATAAATATGCATAGTAATCAAAATAAATTAAATGTCTTTCTTATAAATGAGGTGCTAATTTATGAACCATATATATTTCTTGAAATAAAATACTGAGGACTTCATAACCAAGTGAAACGAGGTCTTCTAGTCAACTTGGACTAACCAGCGATTGTATGCTTGTTTGTTTGTTCGTTTGTTCGCCGATAACTTTTGAACCGCTGCGCTGATCGAATCTACATGAAATTCTTCAAATAGATAGATTTTTGTATATGCGAATTAAATCTTTCCGGATGCTGTTGAGATACGGGGGTCCAAAAAAGATTAAAAAAATACAAAGTGATCTTACATGTCAATGAAAGAATTTTGAGTGTGCATTTCAATAATATAGCATATTTAATTTTAATTTTTATTTATAAAGTTATAAGTCATAATTTAAAAAAAAAACGTACTTCGCGAGGTCTTAGTTCAACTAGTATACCTACCTAGAGTAGCACGTGTGTTCCAAGTATTCAGTATTGTATTCCTATCAAATGAATTCTATCATTGTAACTAGCCCAACCAGTTTATGTACTTCTCGATATAGGTAAGCCTCCCAAAGCATGCCACTGCCCGATCTTTGCGTCTAATTTTCTAACTGACTTTGACCAGGTATTGTTTGTAGGTATATCGTCACTATCTAGCTAGAGAGCGTCCTTTTTGGCACATCAACAACACAGTCATCTACTCCAACGGTATTGGTTCTACGATAATGAGCAGTTCACTGCCACTTCGGATAATCTTCATGATCATCAGCGAGGACGTTCACTGCTCAACATAGGGCCACCCCATAGAACGAAAAAAACGAGCTGTGCTCTCTAGGGGCTCCCCGCGTCTCTCACCATGTTGGTCTCATGGTAATCATCGTGTGGGATAATCTTACCCAAAAGTAATACAATGCCCTGCAGTAAGTATGTGTAAGTCACTGATGATGGCCCCTCCACAGTGGAGTTTGGATCCCAGCATCAGCGACACCAACCAAGGGTATTGGTGTGGTTGAACTGTAGTCCCTCCGACAATCCGCCTATTATTGCCTTCAATCCCACATTCTGAAAAAAAAACGTTTTACAGGTAGGTACCATCAAAACTATAACAGCACTTCTAAGCAGCACTATTTTAGTAGAGTAAGCCACAATTTTGTTTAAAGCACTACAATAGCTATTAGAAGTTTCTAGCAGTTATATTTACCACATTTTTCATTGATCTTTTGTCCTTGTATCTGCAACAGTTATAATGCTAAATAAACAAATGTATCATCAGTTAACATAGTAGATACCTACTTACAAGATCCACAAAGTGAAAATCTCATTGATCAGGTTAAAATTCCCGTATGATATAAGTGTTTCATTCATTCATGATTGCGATTCAAAAAGAAATAGAAGACAGTAAGAATTCGTAAGAACTCTACGAATTTCGAATACTCTCGGTCCAGCACTCGACAAGTCAACAACTTCTGAGGACGGCTTCTGCAGAGGTGAAACTCGTGTCGAATTGCTGCCAGACAGTTGGTACATGGAAATTTGGATAGCAGTATGCCTTTTGTAATTCTTAAGAAAAAAGAAAAGTTTTAGTATCTGAAGTAGGTATGTAACTAAAACCTTTATTTTTAATTTGGGTAAAAGTAGAAATACATACCGATGGAACTCGAGTACCAATAGTTTAATCAAAACTTAGAAATAAACTTCAACTTACCAAAGTGATGACCAAACAAATTATATAACATAGCTGTTTCATTTTCATGGGCGTGCTTTGGATCACGTGAAAGGAACAGAAAATTCCATCATCTTCAGCTTCAGTGCCGTAATTTATTACGCAAGAAATTGGTTTGCAGTTATAATTTAATTAAAAGGCTTCGTGTAAATTGAAATCAATTCGTGCGGAAATATGTTTTCAGTTGTACCTAATCACAATACTCATTTCACGAGCAACATTGCTTTAATAAATATTGAGGTAAATCTTATGTTTGCTTTGAGTTTTCTACCACATCTTTATGAGATATCTCATGCGTATATGCTTTGAAGCCTATTATTTTGAAAACAGTTTGATGAATACTGTTTTTTTCTTCTATAATTTTTCTATCTTTTTATAGATCTGTTTATCTATCTATCTATCTTCTATATATACTTATAATAAAGGAATATGTATGAAAAAGTCTGTACAAACAAGATAATAAAAAAAATATGTTACTTAAATAAGCTACTGAACAAGTATTTTTTTTATTTCGTGTTTATCTGTTTGTTTGTCAGTATGTTTGTTCGCGCATCACGTAACAACAAGTCAACCAATTGCGATGCGGTTTTCACTGTAGGATAGCTTAGGGTCGTATCTCAATCCAAAGCTGTGTAGAAGCCGAGCAATCGATCAAAACATTTTGACGGCTGAAGGAATTTTGATCAAATGTTGGTATATTGGTATTGGAATAACACATACAGTTCTTTTAACCTAGAGTAATGACCATGCGGCGAAGCCGCGGGCACAGCTAGTACTTGTAACGTCACAGCAGTAAGTCACAAAATGTCTGTAACAGTGAAGATATTTAAAAAAACGGTCTAGAAGACTTAAAATAAGCTAACTACTGAACAAGTTTTTTTTTTTTTTTTTTTGAAATGACGATTATACGTCCGCTGGTCTAATGGCTAGTGACCCAGACTAGCCAACCAACGGTCACAGGTTCGAATCCCGCAAGGTGCAAACATTTGTGTGATGAGCAGAAAATGTGTTTTTTCAAGTCACGGATATAATATTCATAGGTATCTCTGTAGGTACTGTAAAAATAAATATACTAGCTGTGCCCCCGGCTCCGCCCGCGTGGTCATTTCATTTAAAAGTAGCCCATACGTGTTATTACCTTTAAAGTACAATATACAACAGTTCTTCAAAATTCGTTCAGCCGTCAAAAAGTTTTTTTATCGATTGCTCGGCTTCTACTCATCGGATTGAGATACCACGTACCCCAGTTTGTAAGTAAAAATTTAAGCTATCCAACAGTAAAAACCGCATCGTCATCGGTCCAGTTTTTTTTATGTGATGTGCGAACAAACATACAGACAGACAAACAAACAAACAAACAAACTGACAAACAGACAGACACGATTTGCAAAAAGTTTATATTCTTGTTCAGTAGCTTATTTTAAGCTTATTTAAAAACTTTTTGTGAATCGTGTCTGTCTGTAACTTTTAAACTTTCGCGATTCGTACACATAGTTATATATTTAAACGAGACTTAATCGCGCTGAAAACTTAAAAAGAATATGTAACTATATGTTTTCGTGTCTGTGTGTTTGTCAGCTTGTTTGTTTGTTTGTCAGACCATTGTATTTTAAATTATCTTCTTTTGTTTTTTTTTCGTAAAGACCTCCTAGTTATGCAATACAAATCAAACAATCTTCTACACCACCATTTGTGGGGAAAAGTTCATATTTTCCCCCTGAATGGCCTACTTGTTTGAAGTCATTTAAAATTGAAGATGTGTGATGAGGACAGACTGGTCTGTCTGTCTCTTCCTTTATTTATTCCTGTTTAACCTTCAGTCGAAACATAATAAAATGTTAACAAAATTTGATCCCTTTCCGACAATTCAAGCTCATTGCCTCAACACAATGACGCTTAATACAATGGCATGGTATCTATACAAGTTCAAGCAATATTTTAATATAAATCAATATTTCTCTTGGAGACATGTCATTTAGTGTTTATCACTTAGCGCGTTGGACAGTCGGTACAGTCTACATATTCGTGTTTAACCTAATATCAAAGTTTTTAATTATAAAATTGTAACTATATCTATCTTACATTTAATAGAATAATAGATAATTAATAACACATCAAAATGAGGCAAACTGAACCAGTTTCTGCGGATTGTGGAAAATATAGTGATATTTTATTAACAAATTATTTAAAAAGTGATATTATATCAATTGCTCCAAAGGACATTGGCACAGATTATACCTTTAAGCACAAAATAGTTTGGAAAAATGTCGTCGTTTTTATAATATCGCACTTTTTTTCTTTATGGGGATCTTTAATAGTTTTTACGGGAGGTGTTGGAATTAAAACTTTCATTTGGGGTAAGTGCCTACCTATAATAGACTGAACCTTCCCACTAAGGACGTTTCCCTACACTACTTCATAATAATATGATACCAATACCACAGTACATATATGTCTGTATAGACTATATATGTACTGTGCCAATACTGCCAATAAAGATATGAATGTTCGTTTCCAGCTGAAACAAATCGCACTCAGACACTACTTACCTCTTTTTTTATAAGTCTTCTTTTTGACCTGCTAACACTTTTATAATATTCCTATAGTTTTATGCTATTAGGTAATGACATTAAATCTATTCATGCATGTAGTATAATCTATCTGTGCTTATCTATCTAGGTATACTTATAATATAGCAATAAGAACGAAAAAATCTGTACTGTAAAGATAATTTAAAAAAAACCCTAAGGGTACTTAACCCTAGACCATTTTTTTTAAATTATCTTTACAGTACAGATTATTACGATTAAAAAATCGTTTATGTCTGTTTGTCTATTCAACAGACAAACATACAGACAAATATGTCTGTATGTTTGTTCACGAATCACGTAAAAACTACTGGACCAATTGCGATGCGGTTTTCATTGTTGCATAGATTATAGTACTTGGTATCTTATTCTGATGATTAGATGCCGAGCAATCGATAAAAAACTATTTGACGGACGAACGAGTTTTATAGAAATTTAGTTTTTGGTCCTGGAATAACACGTATGCGGGCAAAGCCGCGGGCACAGCTAGTTCTTATAATAAAGCAATAAGAACGACAAAAGTCTGTACAAAGAAGATAATTAAAAAAAAAACTAGGTTACTTAAAATAAGCTACTGAACATGAATATAACATTTTTAACTATCGTGTCTATCTGTTAGTTTGCCTGTATGTTTGTTCGCGCATCACCTTAAATTACTGAACCTATTGCAATGCGGTTTTCACTGTAGGATAGCTAAGGGTGTGACTTAAAAACTGGTGTACTTGGTATCTCAATCCGATGAGTAGAAGCCGAGCAATCGATAAAAATATATTTGACGGCTGAAGGAATTTTGATCTAATGTTGGTGCATTAGTATTTTAGGTCCTGAAATAGCACAAACAGTACTCTAAACCTACAGAAATGACCACGCGTGCGAAGTCGCGGGCACTAGCTAGTATAAAATAATTTACAATGTTTTATGTTATAGGTTACAGTATCAAAATTGAAATCAAATTAGCAAAGATTATACAAGTATATAGTAACTCCGTGGCTTTATTATATTATACGAGTATATAGTAACTCCATGGCTTTATTATATTTTTCTGGGATAAAAGTATACTATATGTTACTTAATTTCATGAAAATTCATTCAGCCGTCAAATAAATTTTATCTATTGCTGGGCTTCAACTCATTGCATTGAGATAAAAAGTATACCAGAGTTTAAAGTCAAATCAAGAAGTGAAAACCAATTTCAACCAGTCCACTATTTTTTACGTACCTAATGCGAGACGGACAGAAACCATAAAAAAATAATTATATTCTTATTTAGTAGCTTATTTTTAATTCCCTTGATCATTTTTTTACTTATTGCTTTATCATAAGTAGATCGACATTGGTCTTTCTATTCAAATTTTTATATGTGATCATCATCATAATCATCATCATAATCACCGTAGTCCGAGCAGTGGGGTAGCTGAAAAACAGCGCGGTGTTCACGTTCTCAAGTGATCGCCGCACATGCTGAGTTTACCCCCTTTGCCCTTAAATATAATTATACCCTTTTTGTATTGTGCGGTGCCAAAAAAGCACCGCATTTATATTTTTAAATTTATCTTAATTATCATTAGGGTGAACCACGGGCAAGAAAAAGTGCCCGTGGTCCACCCAGGTAAACTGAGCAGGTGGACCACGACCAATGCCCACATTCGTTCACTACTCGAGGTAGGCCTCTCCGTGATCATCATCATCATCATCATCATCATCATATTCGTCCACTACTCGATATAAGCCTCTCCTGATCAACGCCACTGCAAGCCGTTTTTCGCAAGACAACACTCCACCTGGCCGGCGAACGGGCACCCTACAATACGTTTGCCTAAACGCAGTCTCCATTCTAGTACTCGTTTTCATTAATTATAATGTATCTATGTTATGTGATGTATGAATATATTTTCAGGCATGACAGTTTTGTATGCAAGCTCAGAAGGAGTCACTCTAGGAGCTCATCGGCTCTTCTCACACAAATCTTTTAAGGCCACTGCTCTTCTGAAGGCTATACTTATCACTTTGCAGACAATAGCTGGACAGGTGTGTAATGTAGGAGTCAACAAAGTTCTATAACTTTATCAAGGTTATCAATGTTGCCATTGCTTATTATTATTATAAGCCAAAGTCTTATAATAATAATAAACAATGGCTATATAAGTATATATATACTTAATCATAAATAATGATAACATAAATTAAAATCAAAACAGATTTTCTGGTCAGACTAGTCCAAGCAACAAATAACAAAAATAAAATCGACAATGCTGACGCTGCACTTATTTTCTGACTCCTCTGGTTCCATTTGGTTGGTCAGAGCATTGCATGCTGTCCTCAGAAGAAGAAGACTATCAGATGGGTTGCTGCACCACATCAATCTGTTATTGACCTAAATATAGAATTTTTATTTGTCATATTTAGCACATATTATTTTCTGGATTACTTATGTTGCAAAGCATTTAACGATTACCTATATTATTATTTTCTTCTATTAGAATTCAATATTAATATGGTGCCGCGATCACCGTATGCATCACCGCTATTCTGACACCGATGGCGATCCTCATAATTCAAAACGTGGCTTCTTCTTTTGCCACGTGGGCTGGTTGATGACAAAGAAGCATCCCATGGTCAAGAAACTTGGCCGCAAGTTAGACATGAGCGACCTTCAGGCGGACTGGATGGTCATGTTCCAGCATAAGTACCTATATACTTACCTAAGACTGATTTACACGTTACATTAAGTTGTCAAGTAGATAAGTACATTGAAACTTAATTTTAAGGAAGCGTTTTCACGCATCCAGACAAGTAATTTAGTAAAGCTCTTCCGAGATGAACAGCGATGTGCGCGAAATTATAATAAACGCTGTAATTCTACGTGCTCAGTGAAGTCACAGAAATTTCGGAGGAGCAGGAGAAGCCTAAACGTTTGTGGGAGAGAATGTGGATTGGCAGGAGAACTGAGCTCGGTGCCAGTGCACTTTTGGTCACAGAGCTGGCAGGAGAAGATAAAGCCGAATCTTTTGAATGGAAATGCGATGTACATTACGGCCTTAATTAAAATTGCACATTGTGTTGTGTTGTTGGTTCTTGGTTTGTTCCGTTGACTTCAACCTAGACGCGAGCCAAGCCATCGGAGGAAGCGCGGGGTGCGGAGCGCGCGGCAAAATTATAATCTACTTGTTTGTTGTCACACTAAATAACTTGCAACAGCTTATATCTAAAGTAATTGTTTACATTGCATTAACATAAGTTACATTTTAGCTACTTGACAACTTAATACGTGCTTTATACATAACGCACGCTGAATTTTCGAGTGCTAAATTTAATGTTTTTTATCTATGTTTTATTGTTTTCGATTATATTTTTCTGAGTGACAAGACGATGATGCATATAGTCAACATGAAAATCATTGTCTTACCAATATACAGGACCCCAATTCTACTAAAACAATTGTAATGACAATTATCAACCATTTTCGCTTTTACCTGTTACAAGTAGAAGCGAAAATAGTTGATAATTGTCATTACAATGGTTTTAGCAGAATTGGGGCCCAGGTTCTCTCCTTATTTCAAGACCTCGTTAGCTACGTAATCCTGAATTTCTTATCTCTTCATATGAGTGTCCACAAGTCCACTTTTGTAGGGTAGGTCTTTTACTAAAGAGTCCGCCAGGGCAAGTACCTTTGTCAGATATTCAACCGCCAAGAAGTAGTGTATAAACATTTCCGTGTTTCGCTTTGAAGGACAATGTTTCCAGCGAAATTACTGGGCAATGAGACTTAAAAACTAACGACGGTGATGAGCGCAGTGCAGTTTTTGCAACCAAAGTTCTGAGTGGCACTGCAACTGTTTTGGGGAGGCGTGACGCTTACCATCAGGCGAGAGACTCTTCACTTAATGGAATTAAAATATACTTATATGGGGACAACTTTATAACCATCTCCATGATTACTAGTAAATAATAAAATTCTACAGCAAGTGTTAGTGTTAGTAGATGGTAATTTTAACACCCGTTTTTTATATAGTTGGTTCTTTTAGTAGGTAGGTAAACATTCATAATTTATTTGTTTTAGATACTACTACCCTCTCTACTTCTTGCTAGCTCTACTCATCCCCGTGTGGGTTCCCGTGCATTTCTTCGGAGAGGTCTGGTGGATTTCTCTATTGACGTGCTATTTCGCTCGTACTTTTTATCAGTTGCATGGAACTTGGCTAGTAAATAGCGCTGCTCATCTTTATGGAACCAGACCTTATGACCAGTAAGTATATTATTTTCTATTTTGAAATTACGTTTACGTTACGTTATTATTGATTAAGTTTTAAATACCTCCATATTTTTGATTAGTATAACAACTAGAACCAGTATATAAAAGTGTTAATGTGTTACTGTGTGTCGTTTCCATTTAGAATCTTATGTGAATTAAGCTCAAACAGCTAAATATGTTCGTAGATTTGTCTAGTATTTCGAGCAAACATTAATTCTACTGTAGAGAGCTTCTTTTTCTTCATCTAATGTATATCACTAATTAAATACCCGTTTACCCTCAGAGCGAACGGTTCTATAGTGCAATTTAGAATCCAACGATACCGGGTTCAAAACCTAGGCTCTGCACCAATAACTATTTAAAGTTATGTGCGGTTGTCCATCGCTCCGTGCTTCGGAGGGCACGTTAAGCTGTCGGTCCCGGCTGTTATTGATTAATAGCAGTCGTTAAGCCATATCAGAGGCCCTCGGGCAGCTTGACAAACTCTGACATCAGAGGCCAGCATTACCTCATACAACAAGCAAGCAATACACTTTTTAAACAATGCACACTGCACAGGCCGATAACTACCTGTCATGGACCCAATTTTCAGAAATCAACTTGCACCCCGTTTCTTAGAATTGTACGAAAAGTATAAAGCCAATGATCATACTTATATTATAAATCAGCGAAGTGTAGTCACTGTCGTAAACAGGCCAATCAGAGTTTAAAAATTTATAAATAAACACTCTTTTAACGAGAAAAAAACTTCCTATGTAGAACTCCATATATTAGAACTGACAGTCAATATGTCGTAGCCATATTAAAGAATTAATACCTTCTAGATGTGGTCGATAATTTCATGAAATGGTTCTGTTGCAGCTAACCAACTAAAACTGACCATATTGTTGAAACATCAACGTTTAATGATATTTCAATCCACGTTTGGCCACATCATTAAATATCATTAATGGAACCGAAAGTGATACCGAAATGTTCAAACAGATAATTTTTCAAGGCAAAAAAAAGCAAGATAACGAAGGTGGGAGCTTGCTCCCACCGGAGCTTGCTCCCATTCGGGCTTCCACCCTCGCCTTTTTTTTAAGGATATGATCTATCATGTTTAACTAAGTAGCCGTGCGTTTAGCTGTTCATATCGTCAAATGCTGATTATTCATCTGGCCAAACCATTTCATGATGTCACCGATAATTTCATGAAATAGAACTTTTTCATGATGTGGCCAACCGTTTCATGAAAGGATCAATTCTATGATATCACCACGACACAAACAAACGTCATAAAATGCATAAAAAAACGATTAGCGCGATCTATATTTTATCTTAAGAGTGTTTGTGTATGTTTGTTACTCCTTTACTTTCAAACGGCTGAACGGATTAAATAAATAAATAAATAAAATAAATATATTCGGGACATTTCCACACCAATTATCTAGCCCCAAACTAGGATACCCTGTGCTATGGGCACTAGATGACGGATAAACATACATAGATAAGAATATTACATCCATGACTCGGAAACAAACATTTCTGCTCATCACACAAATGATTGCACCTTGCAGGATTCGAACCCGCGACCGTTCGATTTCGTACCTAGGATCTCTAGCCACGAAACCGGTCATCCATAATCATAATCTAGGCTGGTGAAACCGCGAGGCGCAGCTAGCATTTTATAAAAACAAACGCGTTGTTTGATCTTTAGTTGTCTGTGACAATATTTTTAAAGAATTACACCTAAATCTTTCTTTACAAAATCATCATCATTTTCAGAAACTTGCAGCCAGTTGAGAACTGGTTTGTTTCGTTCATAAGCCTAGGCGAGGGTTGGCACAACTATCACCACGCGTTCCCCTGGGACTACAAGGCGGCCGAGCTCATGATGCACTTCAACTTTTCTGCTTCCATAATCAGGTTCTGTGAGAGGATCGGTCTAGCTTACGATCTGAAATCGCCTGCGCCTGAAATAGTAAGTAGGTACTTAGTTAAATTTTACTAAAACCATCATAAAAATACTTTTATGGCAAGATTATTAATATCCGCCTGAAATTAGTCTCTTAGCTGAGCAAAATGAGCCCAAACACAGCATACATACATTAATGACTACGAGTACCTACCCATTTGCACTGTCCCTTCTAATTTCATGGTAAGGTTATAATCATATGAGAAATAAGAATAAATAAAAAAAAAACTTGTAAGAGTTTTTTTTAATGAAGGTTGCTTTTACCTTTTTTTATTGCGTGTTTATTTTAATATTTTTTTATTGCTTTATGATTCGTTTGTGAGCTATCCTGAAAGTTTTAGCCGCATAGCTAATCGGGAATTGCTAGAAATTTAAATTGCAAGATTCCAGGACAGACAAAATACATAGATACATAGATATATACATAGAAGTGAAGTTAAATAAAAAAAAACTTTGGGTCATAAGTTCATAACGTCAATAGTGTCAAAATATTGCATTTTCGTCAGGACGTTGTCAGGCCTATGTACGAACGAACGAGGAAAAAAAATTTGCCCTATAAGTCAAGAGGAAGTCGTCAATTTATAGCTTGCAAGATTTGACCTAAACATACATACATAGGTACATCCATCCATTTAACATAGGTATAGGTAAGTGTAGGTAGTAAAACCACAAAAGACGATGTTGGTTATATTATTAGTAGCACTAAAAGATAAAGGACGATGAAATGATTGATGGATCATTTGACGTACCTAGATAGAAGCTCGATTATTAGCAGAAGACATAAGTTCAAAAACTGAAACCCGACTACGGGCGGGTAAAACACAGCCTATGCACTCTATACATGAAGACGAATCGATTGATACCTCGTTTGTCAAAATCGGACCAAGTTTTTAGTTTGAACACATAACCATTACTTTGCATTGCCGTAGTCGGGTAAAAAAATAGGCTATGATATGGCACCGTATACCTAAAGACGAATCGATTGACATCTCACTTGTCAAAATCGAACTTATAAAGGCGACGCTATGGTGGAACATCCACATACATAGATACATACATACATAGACTGTTAAACTCATTACCCTTCCCTTGCTTTGCTGTAGTAGGGTAAACATTTTCTACGTTGGCAAATCAAATTGTTGAATATTATAATAATGAAATCTCTTCATACCAGGTTTGCTACTTAATATTATCGGAAAGTCATTTTTATAACTTACAGAAGAATAACAGGAATGTTATTTACTAGCTTTCCAGCCCGCGACTTCTACAGTTTATCACGAAAAAAAAGCATTCTATATTCTTCTAGGATATTAAACACCAATGCAATAGTAGCGCACTACCGCTCTTGATGTTTTTTGACAGACTTGTTATTATTTCGTTTCCATGGCAACCGTTCCTTACATCAAGTAATCAACAATTTCCAGTTTTCCCGTATACTTACAATCCCGTATAATACAATTTTCCGGGATAAAAAGTATCCTATGTTTTATTCCAGGGTATAAGCTTTCTACATTCCAAATTTCATCCGAATCCGTCCAAGCCGCTATCGAGTTAAAACTCCTCAAACAAACAAACAAACAAACAAACAGACAACGTTTCACTTTTATGTAATTTGACACAAAAAAATAACACTTACTATAACAGTAAACTACACGGGCCTTCAAAACTTAGTACCACAGTTTTAATGTCTGTCTGTCCGCGTATCATGTTAACTACTGGACCGATTGCGATGCGATTTTCATTTTTAGATAGCTTAGAGTTTGACTTAAAAACTGGTGTACTTGGTATCTCAATCCGATGAGTTGGAGCCAAGAAATTTAATAAAGTGTGGTACTAAGTTTTGAAGACCAGTTTTTTTTTTTTTTTATTAATATACTAACTGATGCCCGCGGCTTCGCAGGTTTAGAGTACTCTTTGTGCAATCCCAGGACCTAAAATACCAATATACCAACATTTGATCTAAATTCCCTCAGCTGTCAAAAATATTTGTATCGATTGCTCGGCTTCTAGTAGAAACTAAAGTAAGATAATAACTAAACTAAAGACTAAACTTAAGCTAACTAACTATTAATAACTAAAGTAAGATATTTTAAGTCAAAACATAAGCTATCCAACAGTGAAAACCGCATCGGTCCAGTAGTTTTTACGTGATGCGCGAACAAACATACAGACAGACAAAAAGACAAACAGAAAAGCAGACATACACTAATTTTTAATATGTTATTTTCTTATTTTATGTACCCTAGACCATTTCTTTTTTAATTATCTTCTTTGTACAGAATTTTTCGTCCCTATTGCTTTATTTTATATAGCCAATCTAGCCAGTCTATAGCCAATAGCAACATAGCATCTTCTATCCTCTCAGGTGAAGAAACGTATCGAGAGAACAGGAGATGGTACTCACTACGAGCACGGCAACGATGAAGCAATCGGACCACTGCATCCCCTCAACCCATCGTTCAACTCAAAGCAACTCTAAGCTGTTCTTCCTTCTGGTGGTCTACCACTGTTCCATGAGAAAGATATTGTTAATGCTGGACAACATGAAAAGAGCAACATAAGTTTTACTGCAAATTAAAATCTAATTAGTCATAAATAATGAGTCATTCAGCCATGTATACAAGTACCTATAAGAGAAGCAGACAACAAAACTGTATGAACAATACTGAATTATTAATTAAACTTATTTATTCAGTTTAATTAATGATTAAGTTTGATTATTTATGTACCTATTGTTTGGTTAGAGAGCTACGTATTTACTAATTTACATACAAATGCTTGAAAATCATTTTAATATAATTACATATTAATTTGTGATAATTAACGAATTTGTTGTTTTAAAAAAAGTCGTATAAGTGCGACTTGAACTCGCGTGGAGAGGGTTCCGTACGATAAATATATTATCTCGCAATATTCAGAAATTTACTATGTTATTTTAATACCATAGACTTCTAGGTTTCCTCTAATCTATATGTAAAGAACTGGAGTATGTACTTTTTTCAAAATTTTATGCTCGTTAGTTTCGGAGATAAGGGCCGGGCAGCTGATCGCGAGACACCACCCGGAGCATATACGTATATATTTTTTGTCTGCACAGGGACATCCTAAAAGTTACCAAGTGCTATTTCGATTATATGAACCTATTAATATTTATAATGTGTGGCGCTATCAAGTTTTGGGGATTTTAGAGAATACAGTCCCCTTTCGGTATTTCTTTGTTACTTGCGAGTACATCTTTTGGGAATAATGATCAATTCACATCTATTTTTCTATAACAGAATGTAACATAATTACCTATTAAGTATAGAGGTGGGGTATTCCTCAAGGCTTGGCGAACTAAGTTAGTTTTACGAATTTAATGATTTCATAGTTTTTTATTCATGTATTTACTTATATAGATTGCTCTAAGAACATTGTAGGTACTTGAAACCCTAGTACCACATAATAAATAATAGTTCTATCTAGCATAGTCAGCTGGGACAAAAATCAATACCGCCTTTTACCTTGAATTTATGCTACATTTCCACTAACTTATTTGTGAATTGAATGGTGGCGTGAGTGTTCCAGTCAATCGATAAGTAGACCAATCAAAAAACAGAAAAATACAGAATATGTGAACGTGTGCCTCATTCGTGGCAGCTGTAGTTCCTTTTTTCGCCATTTCTCAGATAAGATGTTCAGACTGTAGTCTATTTGACAATCAATGGTCAGTCGAACGCCAAAGTAAATAAAGGTAGGTACGTCGAATAGTATTTTCTTTACTATTTTGTAAAAAGTAAATAGTTTCTTCCACGAGTCGAGAGAAAACGGGATGAAGTGAAGCGGTTCGAATACGGCACGGGAGATTACTTGAACAGGATAGAGCCGAAGCCACAGAGACGAGTTTGACCTTCGGTTCAGAGAGAGACGAGATTTGAATCGTCGTATCGAGAAGGTTGAGGTCAAAGAGCCCGTGATTGAAGAGAGGATAAGGCATTTGAGCGACAGGCAGCGGGCGTTCAGTCGCTCGAGGCTTTTGGAGTTCCCTGAAGATAACAGATAGAGGTAGTACGACCGCGAGTACCGGGAGTACCGCGACATGGCCGCGACTTGAGTTGATTTCAAGATTATGTGAGATTTATAAAAAATATAGGTACCTAATAAGGTTTCAGTCTCGGGTTCTCGTTCCCGGGAATTCTCGGGAATTTTTGCGTTCCCTAACCCGGGAAAATAGTGTCAAGAATCCTAGGATACCAAAATATGAATTCCTCCGCCTCAGTTGTTCCCTCATTGTTGAGGATCATACTCCACCACTTTCTGCGATCTTCGGCTTTGTGGAGTGCAACATTGATTGCATGTCTAACTGTTGTGACCAACACCAACACAGTTGGTCAGACAAACGTTTTGGGCTTCAGCCTCTTGGTCTTTTGCCTTCGATCTTGCCCGTTACTATTAGCCTTTCCAGGTTATTGGTTTCTACGGGCTATGTGACCGAACTATTGCAGCAGGCAGATTGACGACAGTCGTTGGCGCTCTAGTTAGAGTTCCTTTAGGATCGAAACATTGGTTCTATGAGCCGAATGAATGAATGAATGTCATTTATTTGCTGTAAATATATGTACAATATTAAGGTGTTACTTAGGTATAGTAAAGTTTTAACATACTCGTTTTACCATTGCTGGTGTGCGAATATTGCTACAAATTTATACATTTCAAATACAAATAATCGTTTAATTAAATATTATGTCAATGTCAAAAATTAGTAATGATGTCACACAAAGTAATATATATATATATACATTAGATTTTATTAAAACTACGATAAATTTTTCAAAATTGAGCACATTTTTGTGTATTCATATTAAAAAACTTAGTAAAGGAATAGACATTATACGATAATAAACATTTATGGATTATTGTTTTAAACTTTTTCAAGGGTAAACCCGTAATTGCCGTCGGTAATATGTAAAAAAAAACAGCCATTACATAAGTGTTTTTTCGGTATAGTGGCCAGTATGCAATGGCATAGCTATCTGTGTCAAGCTGTGCTGTATCTGTGCCAGCTACTGTCAAAGATATCGATTGTTATCAGTATCATAACAAACTTTAAAGCAAACTTTACGATTCTCATAGTGTTTGCGATGAACTTTGCGTCTATTATTGGCAGCTCGAAAAGTTTTCGGCACACTGACGTCTAATACTCAAAGAGGTTGAATTACTCTAGTAAGTAAGTTTAATTTAATTTTTGTACTTTTACGCCAGCAAGCGTTACTCAACAACGTTGACTAGTATCGCCTATACGAAATCAGAATGGCTATCAAACAGCTTAAGAGCAATAAGGCACCAGGAGAGGACGGAATGACGACAGAGCTACTGAAAGTGGGTGGAACACCGGTACTTAAAGTCCTTCAGAAGCTGTTTAACTCAGTCATCCTCGAGGGTACTACGCCAGAGGCGTGGCACAGGAGCGTAGTGGTTTTGTTCTTTAAGAAAGGTGATAAAACCCTCTTGAAGAATTATATAATATTTTTCTGCTGAGCCACGTCTATAAGCTATTTTCGAGAGTAGTTACAAACCGTTTCGTTCATAGGTTTGACGACTTTCAGCCTCCCGAACAAGCTGGATTCCGGAAACGCTTCAGCACCGTAGACCACATCCATACGCTCCGGCAGATTATACAGAAGACTGAAGAGTTTAATCGGCCACTATATCTAGCGTTTGTGGATTACGAGAAAGCCTTTGATTCAGTCGAGACCTGGGCAGTGCTACAGTCATTACAGCGGTGCCAGATTGACTACCGGTACATCGAAGTGTTGAAGTGTTTGTATAGCAAGGCCACCATGACAGTCCGTCTTCAGGATCAGAGCACGAATTCTATCCAGGTGCAAAAAGGGGTGGGCAGGGAGACGTTATTTCTTCGAAACTGGTCACCTCTGCACTGGAAGATATATTCAAGCTTCTGAACTGGAACGGATATGGTGTTAACATCAATGGCGAATACATCACTCACCTTCGATTTGCCGCTGATATAGTCATCATGGCAGAAACCCTGGAAGAACTAAACACAATGCTCAGTGACCTCAATATTGTTTCCCAACAGGTGGGTCTTAAAATAAACATGGGTAAGACGAATATCATGTCAAATGCCCATATCGTACCCATGCCGGTTTATGTTAGGAACGATATTATCGAAGGTGTTGATCACTATGTCTACTTAGGTCAGACGATACAACTGGGTAGATCCAACTTCGACAAAGAGGTCAACCGACGAATCCAACTCAGATGGGCAGCGTTCGGGAAATTACGCCATATCTTCTCGTTGCAGATACCGCAGAGCCTCAAGACGAAAGTTTATAATCAGTGCGTGTTGCCTGTGATGACATACGGCACTGAGACGTGGTCGCTAACTATTGGTCTCATACACAAGCTCAGAGTTGCGCAGCGTGCAATGGAGAGAGCTATGCTCGGTGTTTCACTACGTGATAGAATCCTAAATGAGGAAATCCGTAGAAGAACCAAGGCTACCGACATAGCTCTCAAAGTTTGCAAGTTGAAATGGAAATTGGCAGGCCATATAGTTTGCAGAACCGACAACCACTGGGGAATAAAGGTTCTCGAATGGCGGCCACGAACAAGCAAGCGAAGTGTGGGGAAAAAAATTGGACTTTGTTTCACAAATATAGCTATATGTTTTATCTAAAGGGAAGGTAACGTAAGCAGTTTACGTTTGTGCTTTTTGAAAAAGGGGTTTGTAAGAGTCAGTGAATTCTGCGTTACATATAGGTCGTATACACCTTTTTTGCAGGATGAATGGCCGTTCTGTGCCTACCAAGTTCCCCCACAGTATTAAACTATATTGTAGGTTCGATACTACACCTCCATGATACGCTGTCAGACAAGTCTCCAAGGATGATACATGACGAAGTCATCGCAGTGCAAATATGAATCTGTTCAGTTTAGTTCAGACCGCATCTACATGCTTTTTCCAACTACAATGACTATCTAATACTACAGGTACCTACAAAAAAAGTCGATGAGACTTCGTCAATTTTTACATTTTATAATTAATGTTAAAGTTCAATGGATTGCTCAGTTTGTGTGAAATTGTATTATATTTGTTTTTATAATGTTTGCTTGTAAATTGTTAATATCTAGCCAGTTAATTACTTTATTTATAGTCAATTTAATTTCAATGTCGAATTTCATGTTATTTTCCTTGTTATGAGAACTGTTGTATCATCAGCAAATAGAATAGTCTGATTAGTTGTAATGTTTGGTAAATCATTTTTGTAGATATTAAACAACAGTGGTCCCAGAATACTCCCTTGGGGGACTTCGAAACTGTTAAAACGTCACTACTCGTTTTTACAGTTTGTAAGTTTATTTCCTTAAGCTATCCGATATTTGACAAATTTTGGTATACTTCTGTCTATCTAAGTAGGTTTTAACCCTGTCAAGTGTAATTTCAAAAGTAACATCCCTATCAATGGGGCCGATGGGAATTTAAATTCTCACCTGCCCCATTGGCATGGATAATGGGGCAGGTGGGAATTTAAATATATATAAAATAAACTAATTTAACATATATTTGTCTGTCTGTCCGTTTTTCGAGTTAATTTGTTATCTTCACTAATATGTACGGAACTTATAGAAATTATTTTTGCAGCTGCTTTAATCATGTGAGTTGGAGAATCTCTGCTTTGATTTGCTATTTCATCAAATCATCACTTAAATAGTACTGAACTGATTAAAATTCAGTATTCGCGGACGAGTAACCGAAAACCTAAAATAAAAGATTGGTATGTGCTTATATTAATAGAAAATGAGAAAATTATACCGCTCAATGAATCACAGGCAATAGCTGGTTAAGAATAAAACTGCATTTTCCATATTCAGTATATTTTAGAAGAAAAGTCTTAAAAACGGAAACCATTTTCAACGAAACGTCATATTTTCTCGGGTCCCCAAAACAGAACAGAAAAACCCGGGAATCCCGACACACTAGTACCTACTTATTTTGTTACTCATAGCATATTATGAAACTATTTACATACAATCAAGAAAATATATACCTAAGGTCAAGATTTTTGAGTTGCTCAACACGAACTGAAACACAATCCTCATGATTGAACAATACGTTGACATTATCGCTATAAAATAGCCCGAATTGTTTGTGGTAAGTCAGTGTCTAGAGATTCATCATAACAGACAGCAATAGAATTCCAAAAAATGACTGGTGTAGAATTAAATTCAAAAGACATGTATCATCAAAATTATACTACGACTGGAAATGAAGCTTATTCTAAATTAACTAAAAATTTAACTTTTATAAATAGAAGCAACATAGGCACAGATTACAATTACAAACACGAGGTGGTCTGGAAAAATGCCATTGGATTTCTAATCATGCACATTTTAGCATTTTATGGATTTATTTTACTTCTAACGGGAGCTTATAAATATAACTCAATTATCTGGAGTAAGTGTAATGTTTTATGAAAAATTAAAAATAATTTACTTTGATGCCATGGCACATTACTATTACTTTTGTCTGGTTCCAGCAATATGTATGGTTTTCATGGCTTCAGAAAGTGTTACTATAGGAGCCCATCGATATTATACTCACAAGTCGTTCAAAGCCAAACCAATCCTGAGAGCAGCTTTCTTACTCTTGCAAACAGTGGCTGGTCAGGTAAGTAACTTATAAAACCTATGACTTTGTTTTTAGATAGTATGTTGGAATAGAGTCCAACTGAAATTGTATGTCGTTTCATTATATAGTTTATTTTACCTGTCTTCTGTTTACAACACGTGCTTATTCTAGAATTCAATGTTCATCTGGTGCCGAGACCACCGCCTACACCACCGCTACTCCGACACCGACGGCGACCCGCACAACGCGAAACGAGGCTTCTTTTTCAGCCACATCGGTTGGCTGATGACCAAGAAACATCCCCTAGTCATCCAACTTGGAAGACAGATCGACATGAGCGACCTGCAGGAGGACTGGATGGTCATGTTCCAAAAGAAGTAAGACAATAATGTAAAATATCAAATGGTGTATTCTTTTGATATTCCAATACACTTACAGGATTTAGGAATATAACCAATTGGACGAAATGGTCTCGCTAGTTCCATTCTTCAATAAAAACTAATTTGAAAAAAATACTGAATTTATATTGGATAAAACTTAAATGAAATAAACAAATCAATTTTTTTGAGGTCCGTGCGATGCCCAAACCGACTGAAGTAAATTAGGAGGCACATACCTTTTTTTTATTATATATTTATATTAAGTTTTATACAATCTGATGTGTGTTTTTTTTTTGTTTTTTTTTTTTAGTTTCGTTAATGTAGGCGTAAGAAAATGAAGTACTTAATTCTGTTCACTAAGAAGAAAGCCATACTGGAAAAAGCTCACAGTCTATATCTTTTCAACTACTGAACCGATATTGATGCAACTTAAACTGTTCCCTAAATTAAAAGATACTGAAACTATTACAAAAATAATTATTACAATCGAAGTTGTCGTTTTCGAGAAATACTTGATCAAACATACATACATGAATCTTACGCATTATTTTCAATTTTACATACACACACGTCAACTTGATAACCTCCTTTTTTTAAGTCAAGTAAAAAACAGAAAGTAATTGAACTACTTGGACAAAAAAGTCCAATTAGTTCTATCAATGGAACAACCAAAGAACCGAGCATTCCAAAAGCGAACGGTGCACCAGCTCCGACGAGATTAATCACAACTTGACCTAAATGTAGTTTACTTTGTTTTTAAAACTTGGCAAAATACAACTTTTTTGAAAAATTGGTATTCTTGATCTTTACTTTGGGACTTGCGACCAGCCGAGGAGGTTTAAGGTTTGACGAATCCCGAACAAGCTGGATTCCGGAAAGGCTTTAGCACCGTAGACCACGTCCATACGCTCCGGCAGATTATACAGAAGACCGAAGAGTATAATCGGCTACTAAGTCTAGCGTTTGTGGACTACGATTCAGTCGAGACCTGGGTAGTGCAACAGTCATTACAGCAGTGCCAGATTGACTACCGGTACATCGAAATGTTGAAGTGTTTATACAGCAAGGCCACCATGACTGTCCGTCTCTAAGATCGGAGCACGAATTCTATCGATTTTAAAAAAGGGGTGAGACAGGGAGACGTTATTTCTCCAAAACGGTTCACCTCTGCATTGGAAGATATATTCAAGCTTCTGAACTGGAACGGACATGGTGTTAACATCAGTGGCAAATTCATCACTCACCTTCGATTTGCTGATGATATAGTCATCATGGCAGAAACGCTGGAAGACGTAAGCACAATGCTCAGTAACATCAATATTGTTTCCCAACAGGTGGGTCTTAAAATGAACATGAGTAAGACGAATATCATGTCAAATGCCCATACCGGTTTATGTTGGGAATGATATAATCGAAGCTGTTGATCACTATGTCTACTTAGGTCAGACGATCCAACTGGGTAGATCCTACTTCGACAAAGAGGTCAACCGACGAATCCAACTGAGATGGGCAGTGTTCGGGAAATTGCGCCATATTTTCTCGTCACAGATACCGTAGTGCCTGAAGATGAAAGTTTATAATGAGTGCGTGTTGCCAGTGATAACATACGGCAATGAGACGTGGTTGCTAACTATTGGTCTCATACACAAGTTCAAAGTCGCGCAGCGTGCAATAAAGAGAGCTATGCTCGGTGTTTCACTACGTGATACAATCCGTAACGAGGAAATCCGTAGAAGAACCAAGGTTATCGACATAGCTCTCAGAGTTTGCAAGTTGAACTGGCATTGGGCACGACATATAGTTCGCAGAACCGATAACCGCTGGGGAATAAAGGTTCTCGAATGGCGACCACGAACAAGCAAGCGAAGTGTAGGGAGACCCCCCATACGATGGACCGACGACATTGTAGCCATCGCAGGAAGTCGTTGGATGGAGGTGGCACAAAATCGCTCGTCATGGTGCTCTTTGGCGGTCTAGTTCAGCAGTGGACTTTGAAAGGCTGAAATGATGACTTTGGGACTATTCGGGTTATAATTTATATTACTCTTTCAGTTTTATAATCTCAAATAGATGCGCTTCATAGGTAATGCATTATTTTAAATCGGTTTTTACTTTATAGTCTTAAAATCTGTGATTTTCCATTTTGGAATCTTTCTGTTTTTTTATCACATCGACGACGACCACTGCTGAATTTAAGGCATCCTCCATAATCATTTTTCCATAATTTCCATGCTTGGCATCTATCTTGGTCATCACTTTAAAAATCTATAACTGGCAGGTTCATGTTGCTGCCGGTTTCCTCAATATTCCCTCTTTTCTAGTTCTCGCAGTAGCAATCCGCGAGATTTGAACCTATGCCGGAACACAATAATAATCATCATCCTCATCAACCCGTGTCAGTCCACTGCTGGACATATTTGTCGTTCCCAAATCACGCCACTGAGCCCTATCTTCGGTTCTTGTTTTCTAACTGCTGCCAGCTATTTTGCGTATATCATCGCTCCAACTTGCCGGAAGGTGCACTAAACTACGTTTACCGAGTCGCGGTCTCCACTCAAGAACACGTCTACCCCAACGGTTATCAGTCCTTCGACAAACATGAGCAGCACGCTGCTACTTCAGCTTGCTAATCATATAAGCTATGTCGATAACTTTGGTTCTCTTACGGATTACCTCGTTTCGGATACGGTTCTTAAGAGGAACTTCAAGCATAGCCCTTTCCATAGCCCACTGACCGACTTTAAACTGATGGTCTAGTCATACCGTGAGTGTCCATGTCAAGGCTCTGTATGTCATAACAGGTTAGACGCACTGGTTGATGACTTTTGTCTTCAACCAGTGCGTCTAACCTGCGGTTAGACGCACTGGTCTAACCTCAAACTTTGCGGTATGTGCGATGAGAAAATTCAACAAAGCTTCCCAAATGCTACCCAGACCAGCTGTATTCTTCTGCGGGTCTGTCTTTCGAAGTTGTTTTTACCTATTTACAAAGTTTGTCCCAAGTAAGCATACTCCTGAACAACTTCGAGAGCAGTTACGCTAACTGGGTTCGAGTTGCGACGCGTGTGATACGTCCAGTCATCCATAGAAATCTTCAACTGCCGCGAGAATATCTGGCTTAGAAACGACAACGTTCCCGCTTGTTGTGGTCTACTTCGTCAGATGGCTTCGACCGAGCTGTTGTATAAAAACTTTAACCCCCAATTTCGCTCAATCGATTTTTCTTTAGCGCTTGTATTGGAGCGTCAGAGGTCTCACCGGCTTCGTTATTTGCTTATTCAAAGCCCGCTGTTTTGACGAAGTAATAGCTTGATCTCCGCTCGTTTCTCAATGAGCTGCTGAGACTCCCCCGAAAGTTTTGATTTTCTGCCTGCTCGCCACATCTCGCAGAACTCCGTTCCCTTTTACCTCAGGATTCCCACCACTTGGTCAAGTGCCTTGTCACCTTCAACGTCAACGTCAATTGTCTTTCCAAGGCAGTGAATCGATTCTCCAGTTTCAACTGGAATGTTTCGGATCCATCAACGGTTTGTATCAGGTTAAATTGAAGCGTAGAATTCATCAAGCGGAGACGTTCAAGCTTGTAATCAATATACAGAGTGCCTCGCACAAGTCGGTGTTCACTCCCGGTTTTAAACCTAGTGACCGCTGAGACATCTCTGAATATGCACTTTTTGTCCGCTATGGTGAAGTCAATCTCATTTTTCTTCACGCCATCGGGACTTTGCCACGTCCACTTCAGTTTGGGCTGCTTCTTAAAGAAAGAGTAGATTCAAACAGACCTTCCCTCTCCAGGAAGTTAACTAGCATTTGTCCCTTATGATTTCTGCTGTTAAATCGGTGTTGTCCTACTAACGACTTGCTGCATGTTTTTACTCTCACATTAGGGTTGAAGTCCCCCATGACTACGTTGAAGTGAGCCTTGGAGGTGGTTTGCAAGGCCTTAGACTTAGACGCGTCACGATAATGATAATCGAACTTTAAATTCCGTAACAAAGAAAATATTTAGAGGGCATAGTTGTATTATATTTTCAAACTATTCACAAAATATTTGCGGTTTACATTGGAGACAATATATTTTTTAACACGCTTCCAGTACGTTGTTTCCATATATCTTACGGACAACTATTTTTATATTTAAATAAAATATACGCATTATCCATCTGGAATAATGTAAGTTTCGAACAATAAAATAATTATAGCATGTAATCTAGAGATGTAATGCAATGTTATTGTCGAGTTCTGTTCATACAAACAAACATACATTCAAATCGTCTCTTTAATATTACGTGGTACAATGCAAGTGATGTTATACCAGTGATGAATACTAGTGAGTTCACTAGCTCTGCGGTGCTGTTTGCCAGCTTTTCCAGAAGGATTATTAGGTATTGCAACAATACTCATCTAACACTTTTGTACATTTAGTATGAACCATCGCTCACTGAAGGAGGCGGGCCTTGTATGGAAACGCGAGGCGCCGCAGCCTGGCCGGCTGCGGCTGTCGCTTGCGTGGTTCTATAGGGAACACTAATATATTCCGACGACCGTATCGTACTTTATCTAATATTTTCATTGTTATTTTTTTTTCAGATATTATTACTACTTGTACTTCATCTTCGCAGTAATGATTCCTGTAGCAGTACCAGTGTATTATTTCGGAGAGACGTGGATAAATTCTGTTTTGTTTTGTTATTTTTTCCGCTATATATTTGAGCTAAATGGCACTTGGCTTGTGAACAGTGCAGCTCATCTTTACGGAACGAGGCCTTATGATGGGTAAGGTCCTAAGGTTTTTCTGTTATTTGCAATCGTTTTGACTACCAGTTCAACAATATACGAAACAAATTGAGAAACGAGTTCAGAAATCACCAGCACATTCTAATAAACAGAACTACATGTTAACTTACATGTTTATTTTTATCCCAAAAACGTACTAAATGTTGTAAAGCGTGGGCAAATCTTTCGCGTAGCGAGCGTTTCGGCAAAAACAAAGTAAACGTGCCGCCCTGGCCGCGCCGCGGCTGGCGTGGGCGGCGCGCTGCGCGGGGGACTTGTACAATACCTATTTATTCTGGGCTTGTACTTATTCTACCCCAGTTATAGCAATTCAACCTCTTTAGTTCCCTTTGGCCGACACAATGAAAACACAACTTTTTCCCGCACTCTGTAACTTCGAGTATGATAACTTTCAGTATAATTTGCAACATGAATTTAGTTCATAATCTTATAATTTGGGTCACTGTTTTGTTAATGTCATAAAATAAAAAATTGCATTGCTAAATCAAATTATTAATTAACCAATTATTTTTTTGGATATATTATTTATCAATAATATAAATACTTTAGGAAATGTTGTATTCAAAATATTTAGCCGTAAGGCCTCATGTTCATAGTACATTTCATACCTATTTTCAGAAATCTACAACCAGTTGAATCCTGGTTCGTATCTTTTATATCTTTTGGAGAGGGTTGGCACAACTACCACCACACGTTCCCCTGGGACTACAAGGCGGCCGAGCTCACGATGCACTTCAACTTTTCTGCAGATATAATCAGGTTCTTTGAAAGAATAGGACTTGCTTGGGATTTAAAGACTGCTTCTCCAGAATCGGTAAGGCATTGTTTTCCATTTATTTTAATTTTACGTCTCAACACTTTAAAATCTGGCCTTACATTAGATTACTGTTTTTTTAAATGTTTATGCAGGTAGAGAAACGAATCATGAGGACTGGTGATGGCACCCACTTTAGACTTGGTAACGACGAAGCCAGATCATCAGTCACTGCTGTCGGAATATTACATCCTGTCAATCCGACGTACACTACGACGGTGAAAGCACCAGAAGCAGTTCTGAAACCTGAAGGTCTACCGCTATTTCACGAGAAAGATGTGCTGGATGTTGATAACTTAAAAAGAATTAGTAGATCCGGTTAATTTAAGATATATATATAGATTATAGAAAAATTGTAAGGAAAAAAAATCCATTTCACAATACCGACCACCAGATTCCATAAAATTAATATGTAATATTTTCTTGTTAATGTTATTATTAAAATATAAAGTTCTATAAAGCTGCAGCAGGAGCTATAATGAACATTGAGCATTGAGCTATGATGTTGACTAATACCATAGAACAGAATAAATTATAGTGCTACGTAGTAGAAATAGAAAAGTATATATATTATCTTCATAGAGCGGTAGCAAACGTGGCTTATATTTTTGCACGCCAGTACGCATGCATACAAGGACAAATATGGGCATACGAGTACGGGGTAATGTGCAGTTGTCTATGGCATACGCTCACACATCATAAATGTGGACAGACGTCGGGGCCGCGCGCAATACCTACAGTATCTAATAAATTAATTAATGTACCAGTCTCTGTATATTTAGTATAAAGTTGAAGGAATAATAAGTTCCTAGATATAAGAATTGTATTAATATTAGAATTATTTAGACGATACATATAGTAGTAGGTACAATTAATGTTTACAAGAAATGTCTATTCAAATTATAAATTTAATAAGATAACTTTGGTGGTTTCTCTTATTTCCCTTGCACAAAACAGACAAACGACACCAAAGAGCATACAAATACTACGACTTACATATAAAAAACCCAATAATCCATTTAAATTAACTTTAGCACTACTAAGTAACTATAAACCTATATACCCTGTTCCATAATCATAAATATTTTATGTAAACAAAGAAATGTCACGAAAAGTCACTGTCGAAGTGAAAAAGGTACCAGTTGCCCGCTCGCGCTCGCACAATTAAAACATGTTAAATAAAACCTTTTATTAAAACAAATATGACTGCCGTGTCGTAATGAATTGAATTGTCTATGTAAATTCTATAGTAGAGTATAAGTATAGTATAGTAATTCTATAGTAGAGCCTATGTAGACTGAAAAAATCTAAGGATTCTTAGCAATACCATTGATAAGAACAGCGCCATCTATGTTCAAATACTTAAACAAAGACACCTCAATCGATGTATAGCATACTGCAGTCCAAGTTAGTTCCGATACTCGTCACCTCACTAGACGGCGCCTTTCGGGCTTATAAAAGCACTAAACCATGCCTATCGCTGCGACCTCTTTCCTCGGCTCTCACATTGATTATACCGACGTCATTGGACAATAATAAATAGAAGATTTGCAGCCAGCCGTCTATAATTCATCGCAACTCGAAGACCCTCAGCAGGATCTCTGGATAGGAGAAACAACCATACACATTTATAACTATGAAGCAGGAGGACTTTCATCACAAATAATATTGGCAAGAGTGAACGATATGGGCCTGGAATCAAATTATTTCACTATTCTATTATGGATATTCTTGTTTTCTTAATTCTCAAATAAATGAATCCCGTGATGAATAAAAATACATCATCTAATGGCCTTATTGCAATAGTTATTCTTCAAACTAAATAAAAATAAAGCTACTTTTAAATCAATCAACGTACTCCAAGAAAAATGATCTAAGATATTGTGACTCCTCTGGTATAAAACAAGCCACACAAAGTTTAAAAAGGGAGTTGTTAAGGCATAAATATATTATTCTGTTGAAACATCAAGCAACATGGCATAATAACCTTAACATCTCTCAGCTTAATTCGTCTACTTCCACCGATTCCAGTGAGCCTGATTGTGAAGACGAAATATTTGTGCTAAAGAAAACCATTGTTCCGCGAACTCCCGCTGCCAGCATAAATTATTCTATGATTGCCAAAACTTGTGACAGGTATGGTATATCAGACAGAGCAGGAGCAGTCATAGCCTCAGCAGTTTTGCAAGCAACCAGCTCCACTGTGTCAGTAATTGACAAAAACAAGCTTCTACTCGAGGCTGTAAGTGACGACGTGTTGCAATTATTTGTTGCTCAGAAAGGAGAACGAGAACTTCTACTGCTAGACTGCTACGTCTAGCGAAAGCAGTCAAAAGTGCTGTATTATTATTTCAATTTATTTATTTGATTTCTTAGATTATAATTTGTTAAAATATGTCTATAAAAATACAAAAAATATTTAATAAAAAACATTATTATTATTATTTTAATGATATTTAATATAAATATTTTTTTGAAATTATAATACTTCCATAGTATATAGCACCTTATATAACTATTACAAATCCATATCAAACATTTTATTTTCCTTTATACATTAGTGGCCAGAAGCAAACAAAAATTTTAACAACAATGAGCACACGGAGCGAGAAACACATTCGAGTTTGAGGATTGAAGCACGAATAAGAAAACGGTAGCGATTGACGAAATGTTTTGAATTCCTGCAAAGTTGGGACCTTTGCTAAGAAAAATAATTGCACGAAAAAAAACTTTAGCTCACACTTCATTTGTTTAGAATGACTATCATACAAAATTAAAGGCTTAAAAACAATTGAATAATTCAAGAATATCACATTATTCTTTCGAAATAAGTAAAACCTTTCTCAAATTATGGGTTGCACGATTTTACGGCGGTTTTTTGCACTGCTATCCTCTTTGTTTACATAAAATATTTAAGAATAAGGAACAAGTAAAAGTGCCCGTGGTTCACCCAGGTGAACTGAGTAGGTAAACCATATATAAAAAGGTACTCTGTGGACCACGGCCAATGCCCGAACAGGCGTTCGTATAGGTTTCTAGAAATTAAATTAATTATTGACAATGTAGTAAGTAAAATCAATGATTATTTTTCCTGAGAGCAACAATCTTAGTAGGCTGCACTCAAAGAGTATGTAAATACGCTGCACCATCCGACGTTAACATCAAATAAAAAAAAAAAAAAAAAAAAAAAAAAAACGTTGCCCCCAAGTAAGTTGTATACTATTTACAACTTCCTTGGTTGCACCATTTTGGACTGGTTAAAATAACGTCATGATTTAACGATAACCTGTTACCGGTAAAAATTCGCTGATATGTTAATTTTAATGTCCAATTCCTATGAAAAGTCAGTCTCTGTCATTGCAAAATACGAAAAATCTTGAATTGACCTATGAGAAGTGTTCCTACTTGTTATGTATCCATACCAATATATAAAACTGAAACGTTGTCTTTTGTTTGTTTGTTTGTTTAGGGAGTTTTAACGCGATAGCGGCTGGACGGATATTAATGAAATTTGGAATGGAGATAGCTTATACCCTGGAATAGCACATAGCATACTTTTTTTTCACTATTGTCATCATCATCATCATCATAATTTTTCACTCTCAAACGGTTGACGGATTTTGATGAAATTTAGAATGGAGATAGCTTATACCCTGGAATAGCACATAGCATACTTTTTTTTCACTATTGTCATCATCATCATCATCATAATTTTTCACTCTCAAACGGTTGACGGATTTTGATGAAATTTAGAATGGAGATAGCTTATACCCTGGAATAGCACATAGCATACTTTTTTTTCACTATTGTCATCATCATCATAATTTTTCACTCTCAAACGGTTGACGGATTTTGATGAAATTTAGAATGGAGATAGCTTATACCCTGGAATAGCACATAGCATACTTTTTTTCACTATTGTCATCATCATCATCATCATAATTTTTCACTCTCAAACGGTTGACGGATTTTGATGAAATTTAGAATGGAGATAGCTTATACCCTGGAATAGCACATAGCATACTTTTTTTTCACTATTGTCATCATCATCATCATCATAATTTTTCACTCTCAAACGGTTGACGGATTTTGATGAAATTTAGAATGGAGATAGCTTATACCCTGGAATAACACATAGGATAATTTTTATCATCATCATTATCATCACCTTATTTCACTCTCAAACGGCTAAAGGATTTTGATGAAATTTGGAATGGAGATAGTTAATACCCTGGACTAACATATAGAAAGAAAGAAAGAAAGAAAGAAAATACATTTATTCAACACACACAAAAATAAAAGATACAAATATTTAGAAAAATTAAGTAGGAACAATAGAAAAGGAAAACAAAGAAAAGGTAAAAGTAGATACTTAAGTGGTGATGAATTTCATTATAGGATACTTTTCATCATCATCATACCTCAATCTTAAACGGCTGAACAGATTTTGATGAAATTTGGAATGGAGATAGCTTATACCTTGGAATAACACATAGAATACTTTTCATCACTATCATCTTCATTATCATCATCATACTTTATTCTCAAACGGTAAAATGACTATAACTATTCATTACTGTTCATATTAAAATAGGTAAGTATGATTCTAAATATAATAATAAGTTCTCCAAGCCAGTATTGCTTTTTTTTAATTCTATTTAACATAAACAATCTTGTATTGGTTGAATCCATGTAAAGTTTTTTTGCTGTTTTGCTAAACAGCACTGGCCACCAAATTTGACTTGTAATCTCATTCCATGACTGCAGGCAGCAAACGTACATTGCTGAGAGACGGAAAATAATATTTCCTACACCGAACATAGAAAGATACCAACTAGCTACCAACTATGTAGCTCCCAACTGTGTGTCCAAGCTGCAAATCAAGCAAAATATGCGCATCAAGGTTTAAAATTCACTAATATTAAGAAATGATCTTTACAAATGCAGTACTCACATACAGTTAGAAGTTTTAAAAATGACATGCGTAAAAAAGTTATAAAGTAATGTTAGCCTATAATCAAAATATATGAAAACGGTGTAAAATCATATGTTGATTCTGGTTTTCATATCTTGAGTGAAACGCCAGAATTCAAAAGTGGACTATACAAAACTAGAAACAAAGAATGGACTGTCTCAAAAACTGTTTATAAAAATAAAACGGAAGTGGAAATTCCCTAAATCTTCGAAGATTTTTTCGTATTCAACTACACATTTAAACCTGTGATTTCTTTACATCTAATTATGCTGACATTAAGTAGAAGTGTTGATTTTTATATTTTCCATTCGATATTTTTTTAATAACAAATATATTTTATGTATGTAAAAATATCAAAAAGACTTCAGAAAGTTGCTTTCCTCAGCCGGGAATCAAACCGTCACAAATGCGAAATAATAACATACTGTATTTTATGGCACCAATTATTTGATAGGATCAATGATAAGGATACCCCATACATCCAAGTCTGTTCAAGCATACGAGTATAAAAGTTATGGTGGACTAAAGAAACTCACATACATACATTACATACATACATACATACATACATACATACATACATACATACATAAATACAATAATACATGAACCCTGAAAACATTACACTCCTTTTTTGGACAGTAGTGTAATAAACCGGGAATAAAATATGTGGACAGTATTAACTCGTTTATTGGAATATTTGAACAAACGACCCATCGCAGGAATAAACCTTCGCAAGTTTGACCATTCGAGCAAACGTACCTTTCGCAATTTTGAACATTCGCAGAAACGACCCTTCGAGGATGTAAGAATTCGATGAATAGACTTCGAAGAATAGACATTCGCAAAAACGACATTCTAAATTTCGTACGTAGGTATCCCTAAAATATATAAGAACTTTCTTTAGGTTAAAATAACTCTATTACTATTCCAAGACCTTAAATACCAATACGAGTATACCAACATTTAAACAAAATTTCTACAGCCATCAAAATCTTTTTATCGATTGCTTGGCTTCTACTCATGGGATTGAGATAATAAGTACCTACACCAGTTTTTAAGTCAAACCCTAAGCTATCCAACAGTGAAAACCGCATCGCAATCGGGCCAGTAGTTTTTACGTGATGCGTGAACAGACTAACAGAAAGACACGAATTTAAAAAATGTTTTATTCTTTTTCAGTAGCAAATTTTTAGTACCATAGTATTTTTTTTAATATCTTCCTTTTACAGATTTTTTGGTACTTACTGTTTTATTATAAGTTCTATTATAAGTATAGATGCCCTTCACTTTTGGGCAGAATAATAAAAATATGTGTTTTATTACATTATTTTAATCATGCCTATTTGAAGTTTAGAGGAATATTCCTTGAGTATCCTAGAGGTGAGGAAATCCGAAATGAGGAAATCCGTAGAAGAACCAAGGTTAGTTTCAACGTGATGCGCGTCCAAGATACAGACAGACAACAGTGAAAAATGAAAAAAAAAATCATTTTTCACTGTTTTTTTAAGTTTGGGATTCAGTATTGAATATATATTTATATAACAGCAGCCAAAAAAAAATACAAAATGTCTTCAATGTACAGAATTTGGACCCCTATCCTGCAAGAACCCTTTTTTTCGGGATGAAAAGTATCCTAAATTTTCACCCATCATATAAACTATGACTGTGCCAAGTTGCATCAAAATACGTCCTGTAGTTTCAGCGTGATAAGTATTCGTTGAAATAACTTTCAACCCCTATCCTGCGGGAACAGTTTAATTTTTCGGGATGAGAAGTATCTTATGTCCTACCTCGTAGTATGCACTTACTGTTCATTTAAATTCATTCAGTAGCTTCGACTTGATGCCTAGCCAAGATACAGACAGACAGACAGACAGACAAAAATGAAAAAAAAAACAGTTTTGGCTTCAATAAGGAAAACAGAACAGCCTCCAAAAAAATATTACAAAATATCTTTAACTACATTTCCCACCCGCGACTTCGTCCACGCGGACTACAGTTTATCGCGAAAAAAGCATCCTATGTTCTTCTAGGATATTAAAAACCAAAGCAAAAGTACGAGTAGGTATAGCACCAATGCTCTTGAAGTTTTTTGACAGACTTGTTATTTCATTTCCATGGCAATCGTTCCTTACAGCGAGTAACCAACATTTTTCAGTTTTTCCGTGGAAACTTAAAATTTTCCGGGATAAAAAAGTATACTATGTTTTATTCTAGGGCATAAGCTATCTCCATTCCAAATTTCATCAAAATTCGTCCAGCCGTTATTGCGTGAAAGCTCCCAAAACAATCAAACACACAAGGTTTCACTTTTATATATTGGTATGGATGAACAGAATTGGACCTGTTACAGTTTTATTATAAGTATACATTGTAGTATGGTATTTGCTAAACACATAACTAGCTACGCCCCATGGCTTTGCCTGCATGTACAATTTTCCGGTATAAAAGTATCCCATGCAGGTATCCCATCTACGTACAAAATTTCGCCAAATTAAATCCAGCTGTTATCGCGTTTCACTATATTATTGGGGACGGAGATTAGTAGCAAGTGGCATTCTGTAGTCATAATCAGTTTAGCTCTTTTTGCAAGTAAGTACAACCAATCTACCAAAATTTACCTAATTTTCCGGGATCTTATGTTGATCTCTCTATTGTACAGTATCTAACTATCATCATCATCATTAGCAGCTCAATCCACCCACGGCAGGACATAAGCCTCCTCCCTCTTACGTCAATCATCTTGAGCCAATCTGTGTCAGATTTTTCCTATAAACTTATTGATGTCATTGACCCATAGTTGCACTTGTCTTCGCCGGCTACGCTTTCCCACACGTGGCCACCAAACTGTGAGAGACTTACTCCACCTGCCATCACCACATCTTGTCCTTCCCATAGCCACTGAGTATATTTATATACTCCGATGGAATCCGATGTCTTCCACCTTGGTTCTTCTTCGGATCTTCGTATTTCAAACCCTGTCGCTTAATTTTATGCCTAACATGGAACGCTCCATGGCCCGTTGTGCGACACGCATCATGTGCACAGTTTCCTTGGTGAGCGTCCATGTTTCGGCACCATAAGTCATTGTGGGTAAGACATTCATTGGTTGTATAGACGGGTCTTCAGATATTGCGGTATTTTTCAGTCTCTGAGCACCTCGTCGAGTGCCTACGTACATAATATTCAAAACTTCGTCCTAGTTGTTTTAGTGTACAAGCGAGTAATACACATTTTCACGTTTTTTCTCGCGACAACGTTCCATTTTCCTGGATAAAAAGTACCCTATGTTAGGCTCGGTTGTGTGTTAATGTGTGGGTATCTATACTATCTACGTACACATTTTCATCAAAAGCCGTTTGTGCTTGAAAACGCCCCCAAAAACAAAAATAAAACGTTTTACTTCGATATAATATTACAACAAAACGAAATGGACGAAATAGTGCACATTTATGATTGAGTAATTTTCTAAATAACTCGTGCGACAAAAGCTTGCGTGTTTCAAGGATTGCCAATGCCATCTAGTTTCATTTATGAATACTAAAAACATAATACTGAGGCGCAACGAAATATAAAAATGTCTGTAATTTCATTTTGGATTAACTGATTTTGATGAAACAAAAATAAAAACCTCCGCATGACTTCAAAAAATACAGTTCAGTTAACTGCATCACAATCCATCCAGTGGTTTTGCGTGATGAAGTTACATACAGACAGACTCAAAAATTATAAACTACTACTTTCATATATACTCAAATAAAAATGTTTTTTCTAAATTATCTTCCGTTTCACTTTAGTTACAGTTTTATTATATGTATGAATATATGTAGATTATATAAAATCAAGTCAAAATGTTTATTATGCTAGAACACAATACATGTAAAATAGATCTTAAAATTTTTTTTTTTTTTTGAAACACCGCATTCAGATGTGCAAATGTTTTACAATACCCATTTGCCCTCAATATTTTTTTGTTTAAATTCCTTAACATTATAAAAATAATTGCTGAGAAGCCATTCGGAAAAATATTTTTTTAAATTTGTTTTTATGCTTTAATTTAATGTCATTAGGTACAAATAAATATGCACAAGTCCTTTTGGGCAGGAGTTTGATATTTTTTATATTATTGTTAGTGAACTTGGCTCTTTTTTGGACTTGAATGCATTTGTTAAAAAAACGGGGTGTTGTTAGGTGAAAACAGAAATGTCCTTAATGTACATACACGCAAAAAAACGATTTTCCTTATCCCTTTAGGAACCCGATAATCCTTTAATTTTATTTATTCGGAGAGGAAGGTTCTTTGGCTTCTCTCCCGATGATTTTACTCGCTTCATCCAATATAGATGAAGCGCGTAAATTCATATATAATAAAGCTACACCGAGACTAAGGCATAAGTCAGCTAGCCACGCAAACACTGCAATAAGGCTCGATTTTGAATTTATTTTGTGTCACGGAACTATACAATTATTAGAGCATATGTTGGGGTGCATTTTTAATCCCTATCTATTTCGTTAAGGCTCTACCTACAAGCCGGTGACATACATAGGGACATACAGACTGCGTCGCCACAACTAAAGACTTCCAATTCCATTTTGACCATTTGGGTACGGGACCCATAAATCTATTCTATACTTATAATAAAACTGTAACGGGTCCAATTCTGTACATTGAAGATATTTTGAAATTTCCTTTTGAAGGGTACCCTATATTCGATACTGAAGCCAAAACTGTATTTCTTTTCATTTCTGTCTGTCTGTCTGTCTGTCTGTCTGTCTGTATTTTGGCTAGGCATCACGCCGAAACTACTGAATGTATTTGAATGAAATTTGGTATGATTTGAGTTCATACTACGAGGTAGGACATAGGATACTTTTAATCCCGAAAAATTAAAGGGTTCCCGCAGGATAGGCGTTGAAAGTTATTTAAAAAAACACGTGGCACAGTCATAGTTTGTATAATGGGTAAAAATTAAGGATAATTTTTATCCCGAAAACAAAGAGTTCCTGCTGGATAATGTCCCAAATTCTGTAAATTGAAGATATTTTGTAATATTTTTTGGAGGCTGTTCTATATTCAATACTAAAAACTGTATTTTTGAAATTGTTGTCGGTCTGTTTGTCTGTCCGTCTGTCTGTGTGTACCTTGGCAGCGCATCACGAAATTCAAATGAAATTTGGTACAATTTGAGTTCATACTTCGAAGTAGGAAACTGGACACTTTTCATCCCCAAAAATTAAAGAGTTCCTGCAGGATAGGCGTTGAAAGTTATTTTAAAGAACACGTATGACGCTGAAACTACTGGACGGATTTTGTTGCAACGTGGCACAGTCATAGTTTATATAATGGTAAAAGTTGAGGATATTTTTTTTCCCCAAAAAAATAAAGAGTTCCTGCGGCATAACGTCCCAAATACTGTAAATTGAAGATATTGTGTAATATTTTTTGGAGGCCATTCTAAATTCAATCCTATAGCAAAAACTGTATTTTTGTAATTTTTGTCTGTCTGTCTGTCTGTCCGTCTGTCTGTCTATACCTTGGGAGCGCATCACGCCAAAAATACTCACTGAATACAAATGAAATTTGGTATGATTTGAGTTCATACTTCGAGGTATAGGACATTGGATATTTTTCATCCCAAAAAATTAAGGAGTTCCTGCAAGATAGGGGTGGAAAATTATTTAAAAGAACACGTAGCACGCTGAAAATATTGGTCGGATGTTGATGCAACTTGGCACAGACATTGTTTGGGTAAAAATTATGGATACTTTTTGTCTTGAAAAAATAAAGGGTTCCTGAGGGATATGGGTCCAAATTCTGTACATTAAAGTTATTGTGTTTTTTTTGGAGGTTTCTTTATATTCGATAATGAAGCCTAAACTGTATGTTTTTCGTTTCTGTCTGTATGTCTGTCTGTCTGTATCTTGATCGCGCATCACGCCGCCGGAACTACTGAATAAATTCAAATGAAACTTGGTATGATTTGAGTTCATACTACGAGGTAGGACATAGGATACTTTACATCCCGAAAAAATAATGGGTTCTCGCAGGATAGGGGCTGAAAATTATTTAAAAGAACACGAACCAAGCTGAAACTAATAGACGTGTTTTGATGCAAATTGGCTCCTTTTTAATTTATATAATGGGTTAAAATTAAAGACACGTTTTATCCCGAAAAAATAAAAGGCTTCTGCGGGATATGGGTCCAAAGTTATGTTAATATTTAAGTAATAAATAATATTTTTTGGATTGATCTCTATGTTCGGTACTGAAGCCAAAACTGTTTTACTTTTTATTTTTGTCTGTCTGTTTGTCCGTATCTTGACCGCGCTTCGCACAAAAACTACTTGGTATGATATGAGTTCATACTACGAGGTAGGACATTGGATTTTTTTCATCAAAAAAATTAAAGGGTTTCTGCAATATAGGGGTTGAAAGTTATTAAAAAGAACATTTATCACGCTAAAACTACTAGACGGATTATTTGATGCAAATAGACACAGTCATTTATCTATACTTATAATAAAGCAATAGGTACGAAAAAGGCTATAAAAAGAACATATATAAAAAGAGTATTGAACACGTTTTTTTTATCATCTCGCTCTGTATGTTTGTTTGTTCAGGCATCACGTAAAAACTATTGGACCGATTAAAATGCGGTTTTCATTGTTAGATAGCTTAGGGTTTCAATCCGGTGAGTTAGAAGCCGAGCAATAGATAAAAGTATTTTTTACGGCTAAAGAAATTTTGATCAAATATTGGTCCTGGAATAACACATTATGGTTCTTTGAACCTAAAGAAAAGACCACGCGTGCGAAGCCGCGGGTACAGCTAGTATATAATAAAGTTATATATTATCATAATAAATTTTGTGTAACTTTGTTTGTCGTTTGAGGTAGTGATGGCCTCTGTTGACAGAGTTTGTCAGGCCGTCTGAGGGCCTCTGACATGGCTTACCGACTGCTAGTAATCAATAACATCCGGGACCGACAGCTTAACGTGCTCTCCGAAGCACTTAAAACTTGTACTACTGTATACTAATGTATATTTTGAAAACATAAGGCAGCGTTATTTCAAGATCACGATACATATCAGGTAAACATTACCACCAATTTAATTACTTATGAAACAAATTTTGGAACTATTTTAATACAATCGAGACATTGCACAAGTTCAAGTTTATCAAGTTGCGCCAAGGAAATAAAACAATACAATACGTACGCAAAGTTCACTATAAAATAGGTCAGATTGTTTTTTTCTTGAGTCAGTATCTAGTGATTTATCAAAACGGCAAGCAATAGAATTCAGCAAAATGACTGGTGACGAATTTAATTCACAAGCTAATGAGTATCATCAAAATTATTCTACAACAGTAAAAGAAGCTAAAATAACAAAATATGAAACAATTTTAGATAAAAGCAACATAGGCACAGATTACAGCTACAAACATGAGGTGGTCTGGAAAAATGCCATTGGATTTCTAATCATGCACATTTTAGCTTTTTATGGGTTTATTTTACTTATAACGGGAACTTACACATTTTACTCAATTATCTGGAGTAAGTAACGTTTTATGCAAGTTGTAAAATAATTTAGTATGATGCCATGGCAAATTATTAATTATATTTGTCTGGTTCCAGCAATATGTATGCTTTACATGGCTTCAGAAGGTATAACTATAGGAGCTCATCGATATTACACTCATAAGTCGTTCAAAGCCAAACTAATCCTGAGAGCTACTCTCATAGTCTTGCAAACCATGGCTGGTCAGGTAAAAGTAACTTATAAAACTTGTGATTTTGTTTTGTGATTGTATGATGGATTTGAGTGGATTTTAGGTTTTTTTTAATAGTTTTTTGACCTGTCTTCTGTTAAATAAACGTGCATGCCTAATTCTAGAATTCAATGTTCATCTGGTGCCGAGACCACCGCCTACACCACCGCTACTCCGACACCGACGGCGACCCTCACAACGCGAAGCGAGGCTTCTTCTTCAGCCACATCGGCTGGCTGATGACAAAAAAACATCCCCTAGTCATCCAACTTGGAAGACAGATTGACATGAGTGACCTGCAAGCGGACTGGATGGTTATGTTCCAAAAGAAGTAAGACAATAATAAAAAATATCAAATTATATTCATATGATATTCCAATTCCAGGGTGTCCCAAAAGAGAACGGTGCACCAGTTTAGCTCCGACTAGATTAATAACAACTTGTCATAAATGTAGTTAGCTTTTTTTTTTTTGAGATTTGACAATATAGTTTTTTTTTTACTTTTTTATAACGGTTTTTAATTTTTATTACTTTTCAATTTATTACATGAAACTTCATATGTGTTTCAATATTTTAAATTGGTTTTTACATCTACGTGTACGAAGCGTACACTAATATTATAAGAAGAAAAGATTTGATTTTTGGAAGTTTTATTTGTAACGGATAAACTCAAAAAATAGCTAATTGATTTTAAAAAATCTTTCACCTTTATAAAGCTACATTATCAGATATTTACATTGGCAAAACTTAATCTTTCAAAAAGAATGAAATCTCTGCTAGAACTGCAACAATGTAACACAAGGGGAAAAACTGTCTATAAAAGTCATTATTTGGCGTGCGCTACGAAAACTATTGATGATACATAAAATAATGTGGTACATATTTATAGTACACATTATTATCCACAAAAAAGTTCACATTACTACACGTTGAACTATTATAGTTAACTCACAATAACCGTTTAATGATCAAATTAGTCAATCAAAACACGGGTAGAATCGAAAGATGATGACATTCTTTTGATGATATTAATCCTTATCCAGTTAAATAGTTTTATAATAAAGGTTCCTCTTCCTCTTTAAATTATTCGAATCGGTTTTTCATTTAGAAGTTACAAAGGGTGTAAAACCGCTATTGTATGAATAATGCCACGTTGTGAGCGCTACCCGTGCAAAGCCGGTGTGAATCGCTACGAGTACTTAGTCACAAAATCTACGTTTATCTCGACGTTAGAATCATACTGATTTTGATCACATATTATCATCGTCATTAGCCGGAAGAAGTCCGATAAACGTTTTTGCTATAATCAGACGCCTTGATGATCACAGTAGATATTAATAATTCACACTGGTGCATGCTCCTGCCCATTACCTGAATAATCCCTCTTTTCTGGTTCTCAGCACCCGCAGGATTTGAACCTACGGACCCACACGGAACGGATGATAGTGATCATCAAACTATCACATTTCGAAACAAAAAAATGTACCTGCACAATTGTATTGTTTTCAAACTATTTAATGTTGTAATGTCATATTTAAATTTTTGACATTTCAAGTACTCTAACCTCAGTCGGTCCGATAGAGACCTTTGATCCTTACAAGAAACTGGATAGAATGGCATCAAAAATAGTTTTTGTATAAAGTGGCCATTATCTTGCTGACTGTACATATTTTTTTTACACGCATCGTCTGCTAATTTCGGCTAATACAGTGCTGTAGTTGAGTTCAGTGATAAGGAATTAGTGTGTAAAGTCGAGTTGAATAGTGATTTAGTGTTATTTGTTGGTTAATTTCTTTTTATGCCTTTTGTGAATATGTGTTCATTTTTGTTTAATTTTCATAAATTCATTCGAACCCCAGCTCGTAACAATACAAACGATACTCACATACTCTTTTTATAATATTACGTGGGATAAAGCTAGTGATGTTTACTAATATTGAAATCAGTTATTGCGAGGTCCAATTTGCACTCAACCGCTTTATCTAATATTTTCTTTCATTGTGTTTTTCAGATATTATTACTACTTGTACTTCATCTTCGCAATAATGATTCCTGTAACAGTGCCAGTGTATTATTTTGGAGAGACGTGGATGAATTCTCTTATGTTTTGTTATTTTTTCCGCTATATTTATGAGCTAAATGGCACCTGGCTCGTGAACAGTGCAGCTCATCTCTACGGAACGAGGCCTTATGATCGGTAAGGATGAAGGAAGTTTTTCTGTTATTTAAAATCGTTTTGACTACCATTTCAACAAGATAATTATAATAAATCAATAGTTTTATCAAAATTGTTTCAGTAGTTTTTTAGTAAACCCATTTTTTGTTGTTATTAGTGTAATTACTTCTAATTCTAAAATACTATTGGGATTTGCTGTGTTACATGCAAATCCTTGAACCGCAAGACCTCATGCACTATTTCTATGACATTTCGAATTACTATTTTTAGAAACCTACAGCCTGTAGAATCCTGGTTCGTATCTCTAATTTCTTTGGGAGAGGGTTGGCACAACTACCACCACGCATTCCCCTGGGACTACAAGGCGGCCGAGCTCACGATGCACTTTAACTTGACTGCAGATATAATCAGGTTCTTTGAAAAAATTGGACTTGCTTGGGATTTAAAAACTGCTTCTCCAGATTTGGTAAGCATTTCCGCTAAATTACGATTCAAAAATTTGTATTCTGGCCTTATATTAGATAATAATGTTTTTTTTATGTATAATCAGATAGAGAAACGAATCATGAGGACTGGTGACGGCACCCACTTTAGACTTGGAAACGACGAAGCCAGATCATTGGTCACTGCTGTCGGCATATTACATCCTGTCAATCCAACGTACACTACGACGATGAAAGCACCAGAAGCAGTTCTGAAACCAGAAGGTCTACCGCTATTTCACGAGAAAGACGTGTTGGATGTTGATAACGTAAAAAGAATTAGTAGCTCCGGCTAATGTAAGATTAAAGAAAAATTTGTAAGGCAGAAATTAAGATTTCTCAAGACTTAATTTCTGCCTCCAGATTTCACTAAACTAGAATATTATATATTATAATATTAGGTAAATTATTATTATAAATATAATACAAAGATCTGTAAAGCTGCAGCAGGAGCTCTAATGAAAATTGGGTAATAAAGCTATGAAGTTGACTATTACCATAGCACAAAATATATTATAGTTCTACGAAGTAGAAACAGAAAAGTATCTTCTTAGAGTTGTTCCGTAATGTATACTTACTCAAAGATTTTACTAACAAGGCTTGTATGTGCGCGCCAGTACGCAGGCATACCAGGACAAATGTCCGGGCGGCCGGCAGTCCAGTAGGGTTATTCAGGGCCGTCGGAAACGGCTGTCGGGAATCGATATTGGAAAGTTCCGCACGGAATCTTCCACACGCTATTCACAAATCCGTTAC
Source organism: Alsophila aescularia (assembly GCA_946251855.1). Taxonomy (NCBI): domain Eukaryota; kingdom Metazoa; phylum Arthropoda; class Insecta; order Lepidoptera; family Geometridae; genus Alsophila; species Alsophila aescularia. The sequence continues at coordinate 21,618,706 of OX276376.1, read as the reverse complement.
CGAAGACTTTTTACAATTCGTTTCGGATGAACAGTTGATAATTCACGGAAGTTTAAAATTTTAAAGACTACAGTGCAAAACGATGAAAATTAAGAAGATAATTGCATTTAGTGACATTTTGCTGTATTTCAATGAAGAAAGTAAGCGATAATAAACTTAGTTTTGACACCTATCACCTTGATGACTCAAGTGAACAAAAGTCTACTAGTCTACCTACAATCCATAATGAGTTTTGCAAACGTATTAAATGCAATCATGTAAAGAGTTTTGAGATGTAAATTTATTCTACTTCATAAAATCGATAAAATTGCATATACCTATAGTATTTTTTTTGTGAAAATAAAGTCTTGTGCATATAACAAATAAAAAAAAATATGGACATATTATTCTTATGTTGATACAACTTGATTAAAATCAAATCAACATTATGATTTAGTTTTTTTTAATTTCAGATGGATAAAAAGTGTGTGTCCTTTAACCATCTCAACTTTTTTAATATAATAGAAGCAATAAAAAAGTAAAACCAGATATATAGACTGTTACTTTCGCATAAATTTACTTTCCGTGATCCGTTTCCGTTTGGATCCGGGAACGTCCTCCCGATAGACATCATGAATAGCGTTTTCGAATCCGATCAGATTGGAAAGTAATCCCACGGAAACTGGCATATCGGAAACGTTTCCGTTATTGAATCACCCTGCAGGCTGCGCATACAGTGTCCTAACAGAATCTAATAAACTAATTAAGGCCGAGCTATATGTGAATTGGGCTCAATTTGGAGTAAATTAAAACCTTTTTTTCTCCGTTATCTTTATCGATAAAACTTCAAAAAATATATATGTTAATTAACATCATACAGATTATCTAATTTTAAGCATAAACATTTTAAAAAACAATTTTAAATATCAATAATAAATACTTCTTATCCTTAGAGCTATGTCGGTTAAGCTACAGTTACACATGCTCATTACTAGTACGAAAGCATGCTTTTATTGAGCAAGCTTTTACTCATTAGTAGCATGTGTATTGAAACATTGCTAATAATGAGCATGCTCATTTCGAGTTTGCTCAAAAACCGACGGTCGTGCGATTTTTGGGCATGCTACCTGCAGCGTGGGTGGAGGGGGCGTGCTTTTAGCGCGTGTGAACAGGTTTGCTTATTTGAGCATGCTTATCGATCAGTCGTTCGCAACAGGTGCGTGTGCACAATTTCACGCAAAATGTCTCGCTGGGCGACGAAAAAACGCTCAAATTTGTAAATATATATCGAAATAACGAGTGCTTGTGGAATCTCCGCATACCGCAGTATAACAATAATGTTGATAGAAATAATGCGTACCAAGACTAATTAACAAACATGGAGGATCCGTCTTTGACTGAGAAAATCATTAAAACCAAAATTAAAAATTTAAGGTCTGTGTACCACACAGAATTAAAATAAGTCGAGAATTCAAAGCGATCCAGTTCTGGTGCCGCTGGTACTGTATACAAACCATCCGCGGCATGGTTTCATGAAATGAATTCCTTCCTTGAGGACACCAGCGAGTACAGGGAAGCTACTTCAACGGAAATGGTGGTTTTAATAAATAAAAATGCACTTAACTGTTTGTAAAACATCAGTTTTTAATATCATAGAACAAGTACAGCATGTTTTATTGATTAATTTATATCAGGGCAAAAGAATTGAATGACGAGGTGAATTTATATAATATGACCTTGCCACGGTACCGCCTCTGTAGTTTCAAAGAGCTGCGCATAGGTGTTTCTTATTGCTTCTGCCCGTCGAGAAGCGTGGTTATTGTAGCGTGTAGGTGGTAAGCCTTCCAAAGCTCGCCGCAGTTGTGCCCTCCATGTTCCTGATACCACAACACCTTGTTGTATATCGTCAAAGTCTACGCATCTTTGCGTGATGTACATATCTGATGTTTTCCGAAGCCAATTGTGTAAAGCGCAGGCAGCTAATGTAATTCGATCAACTTTTTTGGGGGTCATATCGATGGCATTCATAAGAACTCGAAATCTTGTTACTAAAATACCAAACGCATTTTCAACGATTCGTTGGGCTCTCGATAAACGGTAGTTAAACATTTTTTCTTTACGCGTTGGTGTTGTTCGGTAGGGCTTCATAAGATATGACTTTAGAGGAAAAGCAGCGTCTGCCACAATAACCGATTGGTCCGGTAAATTGAGAGTATTGTTTTACAAAGCTTGTGCCAAATTCGATTTTTGATAAACACCTCCATCAGAAGCTCTTCCATTAGCTCCAACATTTACGTATGATAAACAATAGTCAACATCAACTAATGCTAGAAGTATAATGCTATGGGCACCCTTGTAGTTATAGTAGACAGAAGTATCATCAGGAGCGAGTATATTTATGTGTTTACCATCTAACACTCCAACCAGTACGAGTGCGTGTCACGCGTGAAAAAGTAACATTATTTATTTACGAATTTTTGCTCGTAACCTTATGTTTTTTTTTTTATATCAGTAGACTACTATAATATTGAACTAAGTAGAGTTATAAATAAAAATGAAAACAAATTGGAAAAGTATAATAAATATGGTCCTTGTTACACTAAGTGCAAAAAATGAACTTCTGGTTCGATCGACTGTGAAAACAAAAAGGTAACAAATGTTTTATCAATAAAATAAAACTACGAGGACGTCCTTTAACTATCTATCTCTGGTATGTGCTGGTATTTGGTAAGTGAACCGTTAAGTTTATTGAAAATATTAGATATATTCTGTAATTTATATAACTCCATCAATTGCGCTCTATAATGGGCGCTACCTTACCGCATACGACGGGGTCTACAGTTTACGATCCTTCCCCATACAATAGGTTAAATAAAATATGTAGTGGCGCTAGTATCGGGGTATAGTATAGCCTTAATAAATTGTTAAATGTTGTTGATTACTACTTAATATAAATGAAAAAATAATAGTGCCTATTATATAGTTATTACATCGTAAATGTTTAAACATTATTAACTTTTTTAATAAATGCCTTATCTCTACTATCAACTGTTTTACTTACCCTTATATAATCCTTCAAAGCACTGTATATTGGTTCACAAACTTCAGATAGAAATATCGATACAGTAAATCTTCCAACCCTGTAAAGTGCTTCCAATGTATGTAAAGAATCTCCAGTTGCTAGATATCTTAATGTCACTTCCAACTTCACTTTAGCTGGGATAGCATTTCGCATGTGTGTATCTTGTTTCTGTATAGCGCTTTCAACTTGAGAGAGTAAAAAGTCAAGTTGATGCGGTAGCATCCGTAAATAGTTTTTATAACCCGCAGCATCTTCTACACGCATTTCTGTAAGCAATTGAGCACTTGCTCCTAAGTCCGTTCTTCTAGATATCCAATCACGGACCCAAATCTTTCTCTTTCTTTTGTTATTTTGCCGAGCTGATATAAGCTTCTGGTTGCATTGCATCGCCAGCTAAAGCAAAATTCCTTCAGAGAAACTCCAAGCATAGCTTTTTCCATAGTTTGCTGATCGACCTTGAATTTGTGGACTAGTTTGACCGTGGGTTCCCACATTTCGGCTCCGTAAGTCATGACTGGTAGGGCGCACTGATTAAAGACTTTTGTCTTCAGGCACTGTGGTATGGACGACGAGAAGACTTGACAAAGATTGCCAAATGCTGCCCACAACCCAGCTGAATTCGTCTGTTGGCTTCCTTCTCAAAGTTGTTTTTTTCGGCAAATATTGCAATTACCTTAGTAAAAATATTGTTGGACAACTTCAATAGATACACCATTGACTGCAATCGGTTCCGGGTCAACAAGATAGGATAAACATGATCTTGGTCTTATCTATGTTCATTCCAAGACCGGTGCGTCGAGAATCATCATCTGGGTTGGACAGCATACTTTGGAAGTCTTGCAGTGACTCCGCCATTAGGACGATATTATAGGCAAATCTTAAGTAAGAGATATTCTCCCCATTTATATTAAAAAGATATGTTTAAGATGCTACATTGGAAAGGAACTGGCATTCCATTTCAGTCCAGCATCTTAAACATATCTTCCAGGGCATTAGTAAAAAGTTTTGGGGATATAACATCCCCTTGTCTCACACCCCTGTCAGTTGGAAATGCTTAGACTGCTGGTTTTACACTTAGACACTCATAGTTTTTTTTTATCTCGGTCTAGGCAATCGTTTGACCACAATCTCACCTGATGGAAAGCGATGATGTGGTCGAAGGTGAAGCACGCTTGCCTAGTAGATACCTATTCACTCTTGACTTGAACACACCTGGGTTATATTTTACCGGACACACTGACGAGGGCGGGGCATACAACTCCTTAGAAGTTCTTGTAATAAATGAAGACGCGTAACGCTTCATTTTTGTGCGAGGTATTTCAACCATAAAAGGGTGGCGCTTTGCCGATCGTCTAGTCGTACGGTAATGGAAAGGTGATGGGGGAATCAGATTGTGCAGTTCTTGTGCACACTCTCCATAGTGCAATCTGTAGAATACCGACAGGCTTGCGACCACACGTCGATGCGCCAGACTTTGAAGACTCTTTACCAGAGTGTCATCTCCAATAGCACATCTCTCAATTGAATCCAAAGCCTCGAGCTGATACTTGGCAGAACCGTCCCAGAGGTGGCAGCAGTACTCCATACAAGATCGGACCTGTGCTTGTTAAAGATTCAAAAGATGTCCCGGCGTGAAGTACCACCTAACCTTAGACAAAATACCAAGTTTCTTTGCAGCTACCTTGGCTTTAGATTCAATGTAAGACCCAAAGTTCAGATTCGATGTGAGTTTGACACTCAAAAGCTTCAGATGGTCGCCTAAAGGTATTGTTACACTACGGAAAGACGGAGATCGGTTAAGAGGACTCGTTTTAGCAGAGAACAAACACGCCTGCGTTTTAGTAGCATTAAACTTAACCAGGTTAGCATCGCCCCAATCGGACACGGCTTCTAAGGCTAAATTTAAACGGTCCACCATAGCCTCTCTCTGAAGCTAGACAGCGTTGCAGCTGGCTTGAGCATTGGAACTGTATCTTTCAACCACAGTACTGTCATCTGCATACCCAAAGGTACCGGGCTTCAAAAGGTCATTAATGTGCAGTGACATGGTGCATATATGTTGCGGCGTCATACAGAAACCTCAGCACTTCGATGTATTGTCAGTCCACTAGTAACCACTGCAAAGACTCCAGAACCACCCAGATTTCAATGGAGTCAAAAGCCTGCGCACGGGCTACAAAAGCAAGACACGGGTGCTGGTTATACTCTTCGGACTTCTCTATAACCTGCCTCACTGTGTGTATGTGGTCTATGGTGCTAAATCCTCCGTGAAACCCGGCTTGTTTAGGAGGCTGGATCAAGTCTTCTAGCGAGACGATTTGAGATGACTCTCAAAAACAACTTTAGACGTGGCTCAAGAGTAAAATAGGTCGTTAGTTCTTTAAAAGAGTTTTATACCCTTTTTTAAAGAATAGTACTACCAAACTCCTGCTCCACGTCTTTGGAGTTCTCCCACTGTTAAGAACGGTGCTAAATAACCCCCGAAGCTCGCAAAATACGGGTTTTCGCCCTGATTTTAAGAGCTCCTAAGTCATGCCATCCTCACCGGGGGCCTTTCGATTCTTAATTTGTTTGAGCGCCATCTCAATCTCGTCTAGGCTGACGTTGGGCAGTTCTTCATTGTAGTGGCGGGTCATTATAGCGATGCAATAATATGTCAATGTATTTAGATAATTTCTAGCCATAAGTTGCAGAGATGTATTGATATATTTTTTTGTTGTTGGCAATGATATTGCCTATCATATACTACAACAAAAATCTCAGCAATTTATGTCTAGTAATTTTCTAAAAATTATATTATTTCTCATTTTTTAATAATTTTACTTATTATTGCATCGGGATAGAATATTGAGGACTGTTTCAGCATTCAAGGAAATGAGCCATCAAAATATTCTCCGAGAACGACTTGTTTTTCAACGTCTTCTTTCTTACTCAATATTAAATTATCGAATTATTTAGCGAGAGAGAAAATAACTATTTGCGCCTTATTAAAAATGACGGGCGGTATTAATTTTATATTCACTACCTATTTAAACCCGTGAAGTACCTACTCACTGCTTTATTATAAGTATAGATGTAAACCTCCTTGCAAGTAAAGTTTGTTAGAAATGCAGAAATTAAAAAAACTGTAAAGAAATCGCACTAGCGCGGTAAGGTCAACTTTCAAGACGGTAAGGCCTTAACAGTACACATTTCAAGCAACTTTACTGAAATTTTACTTTTTCATTATTACTGGAAATGCAAAAAGAAAATTTCGTAGACTTAGAAGGTCGCATGTTACATGGGGCGAGACACTTGCGCTGTGCGCCTCTCTACTGGCATCATTCGCTTACTGTGCTCTTTCGCTCACACTTATGTAAAGTAGGTACTACGGGAACTGGTTATAGAACCTATATAAAATACTACTTTATTAAGTAATACCTGTATGTTAGTTAAAATACCAACACAGTACCGGTACTGTCCCAAAGTCAGTGGTCAGTGGAGTTTTGAATTTTAATTCAACCTCCTTGCGTTAAACAGAATAATACTATAGACAAAATAGAACGTCAATATAAAACCTTTAAACAAAACATTACACCTAGCAAGAGAATACAATGCAATAAAGTTTATAGTTGTTTTATGGATGAAACACAAACTAAATAGGGGCCTAAAACTAAACTAAAGGGGGCCCCTTTATTCAATATCTCTCGGTAGAGATTAACTATATTCTTTATTCAGTGTGTGTGTGTGTGTGTGTGTTATGTTCTTAAGTTATAATTTGTGCAAATAAACATTTTGTGTAAGAAAATGTTGTAATGTTCTAATTGTCCAAATAAAGTACCTACAAATTTTATCTTTCTATATATCTACCCTTGCAAAGCTGGGGCAGGTCACTAGTTCATAATAAAACAGATAGGCTAATCTAAACACTACATTGATGCTCAATACTCAGAAGTCTTGACACAACCAATGCAACGTTGTTGAGCTTTAGCGCGACATCGGTACAAGACGTAAGCAAAACACGCGACTGGTAGTGTTTCAAGCTGAGATTTGGCAGAAACGTGGTACACTTTCGTAGACCTTTGGGATATCTAGAGAAACAGCAATTCTCAATGGCCTCGGTTTAGATGTATTTAACTATTTACATACAATCGAGTAAATAAGTTCATGTATTTCAAGTTGCTCAAGAAGCCCTTATACACAATCTCATTTCAATTGAACAATACGTTTATGAAGTCGTTCCTTAATTTAAATCAGATTATTTTTGACTTCAATGTGATTGAATCATCAAGTTAATGTGCGTAATCAAGTTTATTATACGAAAGTGAAACAAGGTCAAACTAAAATAATGAAAATTGCAACTGTTTTATGTAAAGATACGTAGGTTATGACTAAAAACAGGAGGTGGTCTGGAAAAATGCTAGTGGATTTTGGATACTGCACATTTTAGCAGTTAATGATTTTGTTTTAACGTTACGATATTAGGAATGTATAAATTGAATTCAATTATTTGGGGTAAGTAACGTTTTATACAACACTAGCTGCACCCCGGGACTTTGCACACTCGTAAATATTCCTCCTTCTCCCTCCCATCCCCTCCTTTCTTCCCTGCTCACCTCCTCCGCCCCTCTCCCCAAATCATCGAAATCTGTCTTATCCGTCCTTGAATGGTAAATTGCGCTGGTCGCCGTGCCAGCTGCACGCATCCATGAGTTGCTCCTGCATTATTTCAATATTCCAAATTTTATTTTATTTACCAGTGTAATAAGTGCCGGCTGTCCTTGTCTAACCACATCTGCTGTCCCGGTGAGTGTAAGAGAAGCCAAGAAAACAAATAAGAGAACAATAAGAGAGTGTAAGAGATACACCATCTACGCACCTACTCGCTGCTGCTAACGGGGCCTACTGTGAAAGCGTTTCCATACACCAACGATAGGTATCGTAACTACGCGTTGAAATGCAGCAGACACCTTGTAAACCCAGCTCATTTCCTGATTTATCATCACCAAAATCAACCGTTGATGACAATGCTTCTAATCACGTTCGTAAAAGAAGAATACATGAATTGGAAGGAATGTCCTATGATGATTCATTGACGGCTACAAGCTTTGAAATTTCTTTTAAAAAATTACAACATGAATTGATGTAATTTTACATTGTGTCACCCAAACAATAATTACCACAGTAAATTCAGCGCTGTCGGAAAAGTTAACTCAATATTCTACTGACATAGAAGCTTTAAAAACGAAAGTGAAAAGGGTTAACACCAAAACCACCGCAAATTCCGAATTTATTGTCGAAATACAGCAACAGTTACCTAACCTTGAGACCTCGGTCAGTTTTAGTAATAGTCGTCAAGATAATTTTGATGCTAGATTGGTAACTATAAACAACAATCGAAAAAGATTGAACAGTATGAACTAGAACTCCACGAACTCAAGACTAAATACAACTCCTTAAATTCGGAGTTCAAGAATCGGCAACAATGGGACAGACTATTTAATCTCGAAATTGTTGGCGTACCTGAGAATCATGACGAAAAAATGATAGACATTGTCATGGCTATAGCAAAGCATGCCGGCATTACGATCACTTCACATGACATTGAATTCGCGAATAGGGTTCAGGCTAAACAAACCAAACCTGGAGTCCCGCGAGCCGTTATTGCAAAAATGAAGTCCAGTTTAACTAAAGATAACATCTTGGCGGGAATTCGACGAGTTCACGGTATCACCCGTTGCAACATTGGCATGAAGGGAACTGAGAAGGTATTCATCAACGAACATTTGCCGATTGAAAACAAAATTCTATTTAATAAGTGTCGCGAACTGGTTGTTGCTAATTCTTTTAAGTTTATCTAGATTCGTAATTGTAAAATTTTTGTGCGAAGAGACGACAAGTTTCCAAAAATTTTAATAAACTAATACGAAGATTTACTAAAAATCAAATGACTCGTCGTCTCTTTGCAATAACTTGGTTGCCATTTGGTTTGATAACGGTAGATCCTATTTAACGGGCTGTTAGTTTCTTAAAAAAAGCACTTTTGTTTTTGTTATTGTTTCACGATTGTATAATTCACTCTTACACTAAATTACACAACTACACTGTACACGAAATCCCACTACATATTATACATATTTTTGACTTCTAGGCAATATAATAACATGACTGACAAACATGTTACATATTATTTAAAATTATTACTACATTTTTATTTACAATACGTTCTACGCTTTGGTCCGAGATCATTTATTTTCACGACTACCGACATTACATTGCACTTACTGTGCGTTTAACTATTTTAAAATAAATACCTACTCATGTTATAAATTAAATATGAAACACACATGTACTCCACAATATTTGAAAATTATACTAACTTATTTTCAATACATTCTACGCTTTGATTCGAGACCATGTTTTATTTTTACGACTACCTACACAACATCGCATTCGCTGAGTTCATGTGCGTTTCACTTTCCTAATAAAATTAATACCTATATGTTTTCGATTCAAATTATACTATCATACTTATTTCTGTTATATCACAATGGCTAATACACGGCTAAATGTATTCTATCAGAATACAAGAGGTCTTCGTACCAAAACGATAGAATTTTACAGAGAACTGCTTAAAAATAGTTTTGATATCGTGTTTATCGCCGAAAGTTGGCTGCATAATGGAATTTTGGATGGTGAACTGAGCGATTCTAGATATGATGTGTTTCGGTTAGACCGTGACCTAGCCCTCACGAACACGACGCGGGGCGGAAGGTTCATGTTGCTGGTCCGCAGTGAGCTTCAAGCATTTAGCATAAGTGACACTGGTGTCGTACCGCCAACCGAAATTCTTTGGGTGTTATACCAAGTTGTGCCAAGTCGTTCAATAAAACAGTAGGTATAAACTTACACTTATCCGTTATCTATGCACCGCCTAATAAACAACTTCCTCAAACAATAGACTATGTAATACAGAGCGTTTCCCATGTTTATGACTTACATAAAAACGATAACTTTTTGATTGTAGGGGATTTTAACTTACCTAATATCAATTGGGTGTCCCAACATGGTCCGCTGCATATAAAACGAGGTTCGATTGAAACTCTAAATGCTGGTAAGCTTCTTTTAGAGGAGTTCAGCGCGTTCAGTTTAGGACAATGCAATTATACTAAAAACTACTTCGAAGATATAAATGAATACTTAAAAGATAATGATTGGGTAGAATTATTTAATTCTTGTGATACCGTAGACCGCGCTGTCAGTTGTTTCACAACGGAGATACATAACTGTATAAACTTATTTGTCCCTAAGCGTAGGGTCAAAAACACTAATAATAGTTTGCCCTTATGGTACAATAATACTTTAAACAAAATTTTAAAAGAAAAGTAGAAAGCGCATTCTAAATGGAAACATTATAAAAATGAGTTAGATTATAGGGAATTTTCTGTACTGAGAGGTAGAGCGAAACGTCTAGAACATGAACTATATTCCAGCTACGTTACACATACTCGTATACAGGGACAAATTAAGGTTTGCCCAAAATAAATGTGGATATATGTTAAGTCGATGAGAAGTAAGGCCAACTATCCTAAAACTTTAACATACGACGTATATAATAATGGTTCTGATATATGTAATGGATTTAATAAATTTTTCGAAAGTGTTTTTGTTCAACCCCCGACTAGTTATGATTTATCTAACTTAAACTTACTTACGTGCAGTGGTTCGAAACTAATAAGTAATATTACGATACCCGAAAAATCCATTTATAAATTACTTACATCAACAGATGCGAATAAGTCTGCTGGTACCGACAACATCCCCCCCATATTCATACGCAATTGCGTTGAAGCTTTGGTCACGCCGTTAAAATTAATTTTTTAAAGGTCCTTCCTTGAATCTTAATTTTCTACCAAATGGAAATAGGCTAATGTGGTACCAAAACATCAAAAATCGTCTAAAGTAAAAATCAAACATTATCGGCCAATATCTATTTTAAATACAATCAGTAAAATTTTTGAAAAATTGGTTTTCGACCAGATCTATAGCACAGTAGTAAGTCACGCTCAGCACGGATTCTTGCGGCGACGATCCACCGCCTCAAATCTTACCGAGTTCCTTCAGTTCGTTGGCATGGAGCGCGGGGGGCAGGTTGACGTGGTCTATACAGATTTTGAAAAAGCTTTTGACCACGTCATCCTTCTCGCAAAACTCGATAAGCTAGGTATTCATGGGGATTTGTTACGCTGGATTAAATCATACCTTACTAATCGATCGCAAGCCGTTATAGTCGGAGGGTACAGGTCTGACTTTATTACTATACCATCAGGAATCCCTCAGGGATCACATCTTGGCCCGTTGCTATACAATGCCTATATATACAACATATATACCTGTTTTGATTCCATAAACTATCTTTTATCTTTTATATGCGGACGGCTAAAAGTTTTTTGTAAAATTAATAGTGATCAAGATTGTATCATTCTCCAAAACCTATTAAATAGGATTGCACATTATTATAAAATTACTGTAAATGTACATAAATGTCAACAAATTTCATTTACTCGCAAGTATAATCCTATACAGTTTACATATTACTTAAACAATATTTCAATTGAAAAAGTTTATGTAATGCGAGACCTAGGAGTTATTCTCGACAAAAAACTATCTATGACTGAACATATAGATTTTATAATTAATAAAACCTACAAAAATCTTGGGTTCGTTCTTCGTACCTGTAAAGCTTTCTCAGACTTAAGTTGTATTAAGACTGTTTATTTTGCATATGTCCGTAGTACGAGTATTCTGGAATATGCTAGCTGTGTTTGGTCTCCTCACTACATTACCTATAAACAACGCAAGAGTAAGGACAATCACACAGAAAGACTAAAATTGAAAAACCTATATTTTTGTATTCTCATATCATCAAAATTATTATACCACAAAGTAAAACCTTCTTCACAGAATAGGTGTCACAGACAGTCCCTTGTGCAGAGGATGCATGGGGGCAGAATAAACAGCTACGCAAGTACTCCTGGAGTAGGAAAGCGTGGCGCCACAAAGGGAACAGTTTGCGGGAACATCTCCAAAACTGCGCCGGAATGCGTGAGCAGCTGGCCTTCCTGAGGTACAGTGGGTGGCAGAACTAGCTGTCGCTGTCACTAGCTGTAGCTAGCTAAACCGCTAAGTCATACAAATTCCAAAAATTGAGGAGTTCATCATTATAATACTAGGTAATATTCTATGGCATTATATTGGTTTCGGCTAGGAGTATTTCAAATGAAATCAGTTACTGCCATGGAATCATTAGATATGTGACGTCTTATAAATTCCAAGAAATGGGGAGCGCATCTGTTATTTTACTAGGTGGTTTTAAAATGTAATCATTAAATTATTTTTTTAATACTTTCATTGCCTTTCAGATATTTCTACTACTAGTTCTTCATCTTTGCTATTGTGATTCCTGTAGTACCAGTGTATTATTTCGGAGAAACGTGCATAAATTCGGTTATGCTTAGTTATTTTTTGCACTTGATCTATATGGCCTGGCTTGTGATAATTGCAGCTCATCTCTACTGTACTAAGCTTTATGAAGACACCTATGTTGTAATCTGAAGCTGAATTCTCAAATAAAATGAATTCAAATCCCAGTTCCAATCTACCATCAGTCTCATGAAAAATCAAACCTCAAACGATGCTCGAATAAATGCGAATATTATCGTAATATCGTTGAGAGTTAAATTTATGGCAGCTCTCACTCCAACTGATCCTCCAACCTTCGGTTAGTGGAAGAGAAGTTCATGAGAATTTGACAGTACATTCGAGTTGGCCCGAGATCATGTCGGCGGTAAATCAACAACAAATCAAAGGACTTTTAAAATGTTATCGAACTTGCTCGAACCGGCTTTCCCCACATCGAAGGACGTCTTTCAAAATGTATGCCACCACATTTACGATGATTAACTAGCAGCCACCACCTTCCTTTACGCATGTTTTTTCATTTTTAGTCTTCTGTAGGCTTTAACATAAAAATTGTAGGGCCTGATCAGATAAAGCGTGGCCGCAAAACTTATCGATTTGATGTTAGACCGAACGTTTGAAGCTAGTGCGCTGGAACAAAGTCTAAAGCTAGCATAAATTGATTCAGAATGCCAATATTTATGAAATTAACAGTTTAATCTCGATTTGGTTAAACTTCATTCAAAAATTTATTGGAATTGGGGCGCTGATAAATCTATAATTATAATAAATTTTTAACAGGTTCAATTCTGTACATTGTAGATATTTAGTTGAAAAGTACCTACTCTGTATTTGATAATGAAGCAAAAACTGTAATTATTTCATTTTTACTGTCTGTCTGTCTGTCTGTCTGTCTGTCTGTATGACTTTTGATGTTTATATAAAATATATGTGAAAACAAACGTATTATATTACGATTATATTAAATTTATTCGAAATGCCCTCCCAGATTTTGAATACAGGCCCTTAACCTCCGAGGCCAGTGGTATGTTGGCCGCGCATCACCAAGCGAAAATAGGACTTTGCATATAATAACTTTTTTCAAATGATAATGGTACTTTGCTTTAAATGAAACATGGCATGATTTGAGTTTATACTACGACATTGGATACTTTTCATCACAAAAAATTACAGGATTCCCGCAGGATATTGGTTGAAAGTTATTTAAAAGAACACGTATCACGCTGAAACTACTAGATAGATTTTGATGCAACTTGGCATACTAATAGTAGAATAATAAATAAACATACTCTATAATCATACTCTATAACTCTGATTATTACAATTAATAAGTGTTTAAATACAATATTATACTTGTACATTCATATATTTATATAATAGTTTTTTATATTTACTTTATTATAAACTGATTTGTCCAACTATACTTTGGAAAACATCTTTTATTTTAGACCAATAATGTTACCATACTACATATTACCTGTAAATCATAATAGACCGAGCGAGCGCGAAGCGTCTCCGTTTCAGCTTGGGCAAAAACGCTTTCGTATGTCCGGCTGTTCTCCTCTACAGGTCACATTTCTCAACCAATTCTCGTGAAATTTTGTGAGCAGGTTTGATAATTATATGTAATTTTTTGACGATCCAGTTTATCAAAAATGTTCATGATAGCGGAGATATGGGGGTTGAAAAAGTAAATAAAAACATATTTCAGCAATTTCGAAAAATGCTCTGAACATTTATTCAGTTTTAAGCTATGCAAAGACAGACTCGTGAGGTCTACAGCTCACAGAGCCACTAGTTAGGAGCTGGTTTCTTTCCGTCAGCACTTTGAATCTTAAACTAATGAAATAGTTACAGTTGTAATAGAATCAAAACAGAACAGACGCGCTGTATAAGCAGCTAAACAAAAAAGGTAAGTAGGGGCACAGCTGCGCCCTCAAATCCTACGATGGGTCTCTTTCTGAACAGACTCGATGTCTTTATTCACAATCTAGATAACCATACCTAGCCGGGTCATAAGTTCTGTCATAAACACTTCATTAAACATACTTTTGATGTTTATATAAAATATATATATGAAAACAAACGTACGTGATTTTGAATACAGGCCCTTAACCTCCGAGGCAAGTCATCGATCACAGCACGTACAACGTTCATGTCTTTATCAGTCATTGCTTTAATCAGTTATGATTAGAGAGACTCCAAATCCTTGTTAAGTTTAACGCAGGCTTTCGCCTTTAAATGTTGGCAAATTTTCTAATGCAACGGGTTTAAGTCTTGGTGGAGGAGGAGGGCCATTCGTAGTGCCTGACGAAGTCGATTCTATGGGCGATCAGCAAGTTTTGCGTGCTTGCTGCCCAATGAGCTTGCGAGGAATCTTGTTGAAATACCTACCCAATATCGGTTTTTGAACATTGTTTGAGAAAGAGGTTCTACAACGTTTGTAATGACAGTATTTCAATACACAACTGAACTATTTTTCACACTTTTTCACCGAAAAACAACTCAGTTAAGGCTGAATATGAGACTCTAAGCCAAACCATGAAAGATGAAGGATAATGCCCACGCTGGATCTTCGGGATACACCTGCTCGCTTCTTCATTGTTGTGGGCATAGACTTTATCATTTTATTTTTTGCAACTTCCTTCAATGTTAAAAAAAATTACGTCCGAAAAAAGGATTTCGCGGTATTTTTTTTCCCGCGTACCGCCTAAGTAAGGCCCAGGATCTCTCGAGCCTTTATTTATTCAGATGCTCATTAAGAAAATGCCCCATTTTTTTTCGATAAGCTCGTAGTCCCAGGTCTTCATTTATCACTCTTTCGACCGTTGTTCTTCTTAACCCCAACTGAAGGGCTAACATTTTTTGCTTGCCGACGGGATTTCGTACGATTTGCGACCGCTGGTTTCCTAACCGTATGAGGTCGGTCGCTCCTATTATGGTCTTCAAAGCTCAAAGCTTTACTAAATCGTTTGATAGTACAATTAATAAACCATAGAGTTTAAAAATCTCTTTGGTGCGTAACCACAGCGGTGCAGCGCAATAACCGCAATTTTGTCTTCCTTTTGCGTCCACTCCATTTTTTTCATTGAAAGAAAATCAATGTAATTTAATTTTAAGATGGCGAGAAAGTCCCTTATTCATATTCAATCCGAGCATTTCTGGCCAGTATTCGAAATTAACCGACTAAGTATATTTTTTAAGCAAATCAAGTGATAATGGTACTTTTTACCCGACTACGGCGAAGCAAGGGAGGGGTAATGTGTTTAAGATTCTATGTATGTATGTATGTATGTATGTATGTATGTATACATGTTTGTATGTATTCATGTATATGTGGATATTCCACCATAGTGTCGCCCTTATTTGTCTGATTTTAACAAGCAAGGTTCAATCGATTTGTCTTCATGTATCTCGTAGAATGTCATAGGCTATTTTTGACTCGACCGTAGTAGGTACTTATGTGTTGTTTCTGAACTGAACGAAGACACTACTGTTAGTGCCTTCCGCTAAACTATAACTCGCCTCAATTCATCTTTAATTTCTAAACCGTATTTTCCCTTATCTTATATCAGTATCAACTCTTTAGAATATACTCCAGAATGTTTTTTGTTCGTACATGTGCCGTCTACCCATATAGATAGACGTAACATAGAGAGCAGCAAATTTGAAAGTGGCTGACGGATCACTTATGCCACAATCATCGAATCCGTTTGAGTTGAAAATTTATTTCTTTGGATAAAACTTTTTATTCCATTTGCTAAGCCGTTAAACGAAAGCCATTCGTTAAGCCTCTACAAGCCGGCGACATGACATACTTACGTACAGAGAGAGTTGCCACAATAAAATGTATCCAAATCCATGTGGACCCCCGTGTAACTAATGTAAATTTTCAAAACTACAAGACAGCATCATTTTATGATCATGTAAATTTTTCTGGTAATAATTTCTAACAATTAATTACTTTTGAAGCACGTTCTGAAAATATTGCAAACAATCGAGCGAGACTATGCATAAGTTCAAGTTTTTCAAGTTGCTCAACAAGAACTAAAACAATCATCATTATTGAACAATACGTTGAAAGGTTCACTATAAAATAGCTAACATTGTATTTTTGAGTCAGTGTCTAGTCTAGTGATTGATCAAAACGGCAAGTAATAGAATTCAGCAAAATGTCTGGTGACGAATTTAATTCACAAGCTAATGAGTATCATCAAAATTATTCTACGACAGTCAAAGAAGATTATTCTAAAATAATTAAAAATGAAACTATTATCAATAAAGGCAGCATAGGCACCGATTACACCTACAAACACAAGGTGGTGTGGAAAAATGCTATTGGATTTCTAATCATGCATATTTTAGCATTTTATGGATTTGTTTTACTTTTAACGGGAACTTATACGTTTTACACAATTATTTGGAGTAAGTACCGATTTGTACAAAATGTAAAACAGTTTAACTTAAAGCCGTTTTAATTTTTTCATATTTTTGTCTGGTTCCAGCGTTATGTATGCTTTACATATCTGTAGAAGGTGTAACTATAGGAGCTCATCGATTTTATACACACAAGTCATTCAAAGGCAAACCACTCCTGAGAGCTGTTCTCCTAATAATGCAAACTATGGCCGGTCAGGTAAGGTAGATTTATTAATTTAGTTCACACTAGCTGTACCGGCTTTGCCCGCGTGGTCATTTTCATAAAAGTAGCTCATACGTGTCATTCCAAGACTAAAAGTACAGTATACTACATTTCTTCAAAATTCGATCAGCCGTCAAATAGTTTTTCGATCAATCGATTTATCGGCATCTAATCATCGGAGTTAGATACCAAGTACGGCATGGCAATCGGTTCAGTAGTTTTCACATGATTCGCGAACAAACATACAGACAAACAAACATGATTTAAAAAAAGTTATATTCTTGTTCAGTAGCTTATTTTAAGTACCGTAGAACATTTGTTTAATTATCTTCTTTGTACAGACTTATACGTTCATATTGCTTTATTATAAGTAAGTATATATGATAGATACTATTATTCTGCTGTGATCGTATGAGCCTATATGTTCCACATTTATATTAAGTGAATTATAAGTATATTTATTCTTCTTCATAAATCACTCCGTTAATTATAGAATTCAGTATTCATCTGGTGTCGCGACCACCGCCTACACCACCGCTACTCCGACACCGACGGCGACCCTCACAACGCAAAGCGAGGCTTCTTCTTTAGCCACATCGGCTGGCTGATGAACAAGAACCCCTAGTCATCCAACTTGGAAGACAGATCGACATGAGCGACCTGCAGGCGGACTGGATGGTCATGTTCCAAAAGAAGTAAGACAATCATGTTTTATTATGATATTCCAATATATAGATGGGTGTCCCAAAAGAAAACGTGCACCAGTTTAGCTACGATCAGGAGCATGGCTAGGAGGATTTAAATGGCAATCAGTAACTGATATCACTTCTTATCCATGGCAGTAGGTACTGTTGCTGCCATGGATTTGAATCACTAACATAGCGTGATCCGACTCAGCTTGGACGCTTTTTTTAATACTTTCATTGTTTATTTCAGATATTACTACTACTTGTACTTCATCTTTGCAATAATGATTCCTGTAACAGTACCAGTTTATTATTTCGGAGAAACTTGGATAAATTCTGTTTTGTTTTGTTATTTTTTCCGCTATATATCGGAGTTAAATGGAGCCTGGCTTGTGAACAGTGCAGCTCATATCTTCGGAACGAGGCCTTATGATGAGTAAGTTAAACTTGATATATTTCCAAATGCCTTGGTTACCTCTATTTATTAAGTATATTATGATTAATCAGTAGCCCGGTATTGCCCGCTTTGTGTACCTGACAAAATAATAGGACAACCCTTTCTTATCCCGCATGATGGTAGACCGATTTAAAATATATGTGAAGTGGATTATTCGGTTATTAGAAGTTTTAGTTATTAGTCGGTGGCGGTATAACCATCCCAAAAACAAGCTAAGCGTAGCCAAATGACACAGGCCGGTGACGGGCAGCAGCGTCACCGATGCAGAAGCTACGCGCATGCCCAGCGTGGCGATTATGGGCAAAATCTCTATGCAAGACACAACCAAAAAATGGCCCCCAGTTCCCAGTCGCCCTGATAGTCCTGACCAAGGTGGAGGTCATGGAAATGGCAGGGCACGGGTGCGAAGAATCTCTAGGCTAGCGTGAGCCAACCAAAATCAAAACTAATGACCCTGGCTACGCACAACGGACGAACGATTAGGCTTGACGAGCATATGGCGCAACTCGAGACGGAACTCACAAAGATCAAGTGGCACATTTTGGGGTTAAGTGAGGTCAGAAGAGAGGGGCATGACACAGTGACCCTGGAATCGGGCCACATATTCTATTTCTGAGAGGGCGATCAGCAGGCTCAAGGTGGCGTGGGATTCCTCGTCAATAAAGTCCTCATTGATAATGTATGAAGAAGTATCAAGTGTGTCGACCAGGGTAGCGTACCTGGTTCTTAAGCTTACCGAAAGGTATAGCCTTAAGGTCATACAGGTTTACACATGGACCTTGGCACACTCGGATGATGATGTAGAAGATATTTTTGATGATATACCTTCGGCCCTACATATTACCACAAGGACCCGCTACAATGTTATCATGAGAGACTTTAACGCCAAAGTGCGAGTACAGACTTGCAGTGAATCAAAAACAGGTCACATGGCTATGGCAACAGGTATCACAAGAGACAAATGCTAGTTAACTTTTTGGGAAAAAAGAGCTTCTTTTTGATGAATTCATTCTTCAAGAAGCAGCTCCAGAGGAGGTGGACTTGGACACTGTTACTAAAAATGAGATCTACTTCATCATGACGGACAATAAGCACATATTCAGGGATGTCTCAGTGATCAGCAGGTTCAATAGCGGTAGTGATCGCAGACTTGTCCGAGGCTCCTTGAATATCGACCAAAAGCTTGAAAGATGCTGTCTGGTGAAGTCTACGCTCTGACCTAACACTACAAGCCGCTGTTGGTTCAGAATAGTTCTAACTCAAGTTGGAAAATTGATTAGCTGCCTTGTGCTAAATAAAAAAAGTGTGAAAAGGTTTTAATTCCTTAAACTCCATGACCACCGCTTAAAATTAAAATTGGATCACAGCTGGTTTCTTTTTTACTACATTGTAATGTAGTAACAGAGCTTCTGTAGAGAAATGCAAATATGTTTGCTCAGGTAAGTCTTCCTCCTCAGATGCTACTTCATTCTTTTGTGACTCAATTTTGTGACGCGAATGAACACCAGCCGTATTTTTATCTGTTTTCACGTACTTGATCCCAAAATCATAAGCTGATAATTTAATCGCCCAGCGTTGCAGACGACTCGCTGCCGCGCTAGGAATACCTATGTTTGGCCCGAAAATGCTCACGAGGGGTTTATGATCGGTACGAAGTAAGAACTTCCTACCGAACAAATACTGATGGAATTTATCAATAACGAAAACAATTGCCAAAGCCTCCTTGTGAATCTGGCTATAGTGTAACTCGTGAGCCGTGAGCGAGCGCGAGGCGTACGCGACGACCCGTTCCTCGTCGGCGCCAGGCACGCGCTGCGCTAGCACGGCGCCTGGCCCGCGCGCGCTCGCATCCACGGTCAGCACTGACTCACATCTCATATCAAAATGTACAAGTGCCTTTGTACTACACAAAAATCTCTTTACTTGAATAAAAGCAGATTTTTGTTCAGGTCGCCACGCCCAATGTCTACTTTTTTTAAGAGATAATATAGAGGTGATAAATATGCGCTCAAATTCTTTATGAACTTCACATAAAAATTTACCATTCCAATGAAAGATTTTAATTCAGTGATGCTATTTGGGTGAGGCATGGTGCAATGGCCTTCACTTTGTTCCACTCTAACGCCATTTTTATTAATTATAAATCCCAAATATCTGAATTCTTTCGCCAAAAACTCGCATTTGGTTATTTTAATTTTCTACCCATTGTCTTCCAAAATTTGTAGCACCACTTTAATTGACTTTAAATGACTTTCCAGATCTTTATTTTTAATTAAAATATCATCATAAAATATAACCACATTTGGGACGTTTTTAAACATGTTTACCATTATTTTTTGAAAAATCCCCGGGCTGGATGATAAACCGTAAACTAGGCGAGAATATTTAAATAATCCCCTGTGTGTATTGATTACAGTATACTCTCTGGAACCCTCTGATAAAATAACCTGCGCATAGGCCTGAGATAAATCTAATTTTGTAAAGAATACGTTCCCGTTGAGATTACTGAATAAGTCCTCCATTTTTGGAACCGGAAATCTGTCGACCTCTAGCACTCGATTAAGTGTTACCTTATAGTCAGCACATAATCGCAAGCCACCGTCAGCTTTGCGCACAACGACCAGTGGCGTGGCCCAGTCGGAGTGGTCCACCGGCTCGGTAACACCGGCGCGCAGCATAGCGTCAAGCTCGTTGTCGACGCGCTCGCGCAGCGCGTACGGCAGCGTCCACGCGCGGCAGAAGGTGGGCACCGCGCCCTCACGCACGCATAGCTCGGCCTTGCCACCCGTATATTTACCCAATAAGCCGTCTAACAGGGATTTATGCCTAGAAACAATATCGTAAACGGAATAACTTCGGAGATCTTGAAAGCAGGGGGAAAGCCCATACTTCGGGAGCTTCAGGGATTATTTAGCACCGTTCTCAACAATGAGAGAACTTCAGAGGCGTGTAGGAGTTTGGTAGTGCTATTCTTTAAAAAAGAGGATAAAAACTTAAGGAACTACCGACCTATTTCACTCTTGAGCCACGTCTATCAGTTTTCTTCGTGGGTCATCTCAAATCGTCTTGCAAGAAGACTTGACGATTTTCAGCCTCCTGAACAGTCTGGGTTTCGCTGAGGATTTAGCACCATAGACCACATACACATAGTAAGGCAGTTTATACAGAAGTCAGAAGAGTATAAGCAGCCTCTGTGTCTTGTCGGTTCTGGAGCCTTTGCAGTGGTGTCAAGTGGACTGGCGATACAAAGTGCTGAAATTTCTGTATAACGCCGCGACTATGAGTGTCCAAAACAAAATCAGCAGTCTAAACATATCCAACTGCGCAGGAGAGTGAGATAAGGGGATATAATATCCCCGAAACAGTTCACTAATGCCTTGGAAGATTTGTTTAAGATGCTGGATTTGAAAGGAATGGGCATTAATATCAATGGCGAGAATATCTCACACTTACGATTTGCCAATGATGTCGTCGTAATGGCGAAGTCGCTACAAGACTTGCAGAGACTTGAGAGGTCTACGTCCAGCAGTGGATCTGATTATGATGATGATTCGTTTCAAAGAATTACCTCTATTCTAAAATACTTTTGTGGTATTGCTTTTTGGCCTTTGAGCCCTCATGCACTATTTATACAAAATTTTGTCTTACTATTTTCAGAAACTTACAGCCAGTAGAGTCCTGGTTCGTATCTCTAATTTCTTTAGGCGAGGGTTGGCACAACTACCACCACGCATTCCCCTGGGACTACAAAGCAGCCGAGCTCACGATGCACTTTAACTTTTCTGCAGATATAATCAGGTTTTTTGAAAAAATTGGTCTTGCTTGGGATTTAAAGACTGCTTCTCCAGAATTGGTAAGCTGGTTTTTTATTATTGTGTCCCATAAATTTCATCTCTATCGCGGATGCTGTGATAAACCACCCCCCCCCCCCCCTCCCCTTCTATTAAGGGTGATTATGATGATGATATAATGATTGTGTTAATATTATTTCATTAAAATAATGTTTTTTTTATATATTGTTATGCAGGTAGAGAAACGAATCATGAGGACTGGCGACGGCACCCACTTTAGACTTGGTAACCACGAAGCCAGATCTTCAGTCACTGCTGTCGGAATATTACATCCTGTCAATCCAACATACACTACGATTATGAAAGCACCAGAACCAGTTCTGAAACTTGAAGGTCTACCGCTTTTTCACGAGAAAGATTTGTTGAATGTTGATAAGTTGAAAAGAATTAGTAGTTCCGGTTAATTTAGGATTAGGAAGAAGGTACGATTTCGCTAGACCACTAAAGGAAAATTTTATGTAATAAAATTATACAAAATACAATGTTCAGCATAGCTCTAGCAGGAGCTCTAAAGAACTTTCTAAATGAAGCTACGAAGTTGAATACTAAAATATTAAAATGTTCATACATTGTAGATAATGCGAACTTTTTATAATGATTTAATAACATATTTATAATAATTTAATATTATAAATGTGTTATGTTCTTAAAATTTATATTTTTAGAAATTTAATTACATTAACCATTTAAGTAAGTATATTTTATTTAAATAACTACTGCAGAATACAACTTAGTTGTACCTACATGAAACACGAAATTTCCTTTTCAAATTCAAAGCATACTTAGTTTACCTAAATATTGATTTGATCTATTTATAATATTTTATGTAGTTCTTCTTGTTCATGAGAAGTTACTATATTACACCATCAAATTTAAAATATGTCTCATTTATGCTATTTAATATTCGATGCTCGTCTAACTCTCCTTATTTTATTTATTTCATGCATGGGTGTTAGACTGACAGTTATTGCCATTAGCATTAAGTCTACCAACTAAACTTTTTGATTATTTAATATAGTAATAAATAAATTAATATACCTATCTCTGTATACATAATATTAAGGAAATCTTTATTAAAATAGTAATGTTCTTAATATATAAATAGTTTCGCTTTTCTCCCTTTAATATATAAATAGTTTCGCTTTTCTCCCTTTAAAACAGACAACCGACATCAAAGAGAATACAATTATTACAACCAACGTATACTAAAAAACGATAATCCATTTAAATTAATTTTAGAACAGTTGATACTTACAGATAGTAATTAATAATCGTCGAATTACTCTTCAAGCAACTAGAAACCTAAGACATAAGGCATTTTGAAGAGTTCAATTTTACCCGACTGCATGGAGGGTTATGTGTTTGGGTTGTATGCATGTTTGTTTGTACGTTTCTTAGACACGTATTACAGCCTAAACGGCTTGATGGATTTAGATAAATTACGTATTATTTGATTCGTCTTAATCACAAGAGTGCTATAGAATATATGAAGTGTCAAGAAAACTAATCTGGCGGTTTAAAGCTGCCATATTGTATTTCCGATGGAACAAAAATTAAACAAAACCCATCCAGTGAGGTTTTATAAAAAAACAATTTTAGGTTATTCAAGTTAATGTACTATAACTGCAACTATAATTTTAAAGTAAAATATGTAAGTAAATAACAAATATTAAATTTATATAGATACTAGCTGCACCCCGTGATTTCACTCGCGTTCCTCAGGAACCGTGCATTTTTCCGGGATAAAAAGTAGTCTATGTGTTAATCCAGGGTATAAGCATTTAAGCGTGACGAAGTAACAAACATATCCTTACATACACAAAAGTTTTCGCCTTGATAGTATTAGTGTGATTATGTTTGTGGGCGGTCAGCTCGTATTCAATAGTTTTGTTCGCAGTCGGGTTTTTGTATTTTAATAATAATTTCACTTATTTTACTACGTTTTTCATGACGCCGAGCCAAAAATGGAGCAACTTTCTGAATCTCACAATGTCTTTTCATTTGAGGTAACGTTATCCAATAAAAAATGACAAGTGAAGAAAAGTATATTTATTTATATATATAATTCTTATAAATACATGGTGCCTTCCACTTGGAGATCTATCTTTTCAAATAAAAAGAACGAAACGAGCATATGAGTCTGAACGTAGCGTAGGGGGGAGGTGGCGAGCAAAGCGAGCCACCGCGCCGATTCCCGAAGCGGAGTAATTGTCGAGTGTGCGAGTGGTGCTAAGGACGACAACGCGAGAGTTCTGGCCAATTTAAATTTACTTAAATATTTCGTTAGTAAGTAGTCGTTTTGTTGGACAGTGGGGTGGGGTGAGTTATTTGGAGAGTTTGTGAATTATTGTGGTGAGGGGGATCAGGCAGTAGGAGGTATCGGGGATGGGGAGTGGTTGACTGTTTGGGAGTTTTCGAGTATGGCTAGGTTAATAAACCAAACACAGCCAAACCAAACAGTTAAAACTATGTTAATTTTGAAGTAATAAGTAGTATTTTTGGAGGGTATGCTACATTCGATACTGAAGCCATCACACTAATCACACTAATATTATAAATGCGAAAGTTTGTATGTTTGTATGTGTGTGTGTGTGTGTGTTTGTTGCTCCTTCACGCTCGAACGGCTGGACGGATTTGGATAAAATTTGGTACCAGGATAGCTTATATCCTGGATTAACACATAGACTACTTTTTATTCCGAAATAGGAGAAAAAAATATTATCGTTTTCTTTAAGACTTGATAAAAACCGAAAAATATAATAAAAAAAAATATTTCTAAGGACCAGAAGAGCATAAACACTTAAGAAGTAGGAGATACAAAATTGAAAAATAAAGTAATTTAAAGTGAGTATACCTCCCCATGAACATTGAATAGTGTGATTATATTTTAAAGAAAGTCGTGTTAGTTACACTATTTATAACTCAAGAATGTCTGAACTGATTTGTCTGAAATTTGGTATGGAGGTATTTGGTATTTATATCCTGGATTAACACATAGGCTACTTACTTTTGATCAAGAAATAGGGAAAAATATTAAATATCGTTTTCTTTTAAAAAAAGAAAGTTATTGAGAGTGAATATAACCTCCCCATGAACATTAAATAGTATGATTATATTTAAATAATGTTTTTCTAAGTACCAAGAGAGCAGAAAAACTAATATATATTAAAATAATAAAAAAAAGTACCATGAGAGCAGAAATACTTAAGAAGTTGGGGATAGTACATTGACAAATAAAGTTATTAGAAGTGAGTATACCTCCCCGTGAGCATTAAATTATTGTGATTATATTTAAAAAAAAACATTTTAAAGTACCAGGAGAGCAGAAACACTTTAGAAGTTAGAGATATTACATTGACAAATAAAGGTTATTAGAAGTGAGTATACCTCCCCGTGAACATTAAATTATTGTGATTATATTTGAAAAAAAAAACATTTTAAAGTACCAGGAGAGCAGAAACACTTTAGAAGTTGGAGATATTACATTGACAAATAAAGGTTATTAGAAGTGAGTATACCTCCCCGTGAACATTAAATTCTTGTGATTATATTTTTAAAAAACATTTTAAAGTACCAGGAGAGCAGAAACACTTTAGAAGTTGGAGATATTACATTGACAAATAAAGGTTATTAGAAGTGAGTATACCTCCCCGTGAACATTAAATTATTGTGATTATATTTAAAAAAAAACATTTTAAAGTACCAGGAGAGCAGAAATAAAAAATTGAAGAATTGAAAAATAAAATTATTAAAAGTGAATGGTACTTGAGAGTGTAGTAGCCGAAGTTCGGGCTCAGTGGCGTGCTTTGAGAGAGGCCTATGTCGAGCAGTGGACTGACACGGTCTGATGATGATGATGATGATGATGATACCTCCCCATGAACGTTAAATAGTATGATTATATTTTAAAAATATATTTCAAAGTACCAAGAGAGCAGAAACAGAAGTTTTATCATCATTAATATATTTTTGCAAATTTTTTAAGTGACATGGTGGGGGTGGATTTTGAGGGTTGTTGGTAGAGGTTTTAAAAGGGACGGGGCCAGTGGGAGGAGTATGGGACCAAAATAAGGAAGAAAACGGAAGCTTTGAAGGAATTTTCAAAATGATAAGTGTCAAAGTGACAGGTGTCAAAGTGACAGGTGTCAAAGTGACAGGTGTCAAAGTGACAGGTGTCAAAGTGACAGGTGTCAAAGTGACAGATGTCAAAGTGACAGGTGTCAAAGTGACAGGTGTCAAAGTGACAGGTGTCAAAGTGACAGATGTCAAAGTGACAGGTGTCAAAGTGACAGGTGTCAAAGTGACAGGTGTCA
Source organism: Alsophila aescularia (assembly GCA_946251855.1). Lineage (NCBI taxonomy): Eukaryota > Metazoa > Arthropoda > Insecta > Lepidoptera > Geometridae > Alsophila > Alsophila aescularia. Next base: position 21,592,237 of record OX276376.1, on the reverse strand, counting down.
AAGTGACAGGTGTCAAAGTGACAGGTGTCAAAGTGACAGGTGTCAAAGTGACATGTGTCAAAGTGACAGGTGTCAAAGTGGCAGGTGTCAAAGTGACAGGTGTCAAAGTGGCAGGTGTCTTGTGTCAAAGTGACAGGTATCAACGTGACAGGTGTCAAAGTGACAGGTGTTAAAGTAGCAGGTGTCAAAGTGACACCCTAGGGATGCAAAAAGGAGGGATTTTATTAAATGTGTTTTCTAATGTGGTAGGTGTGGCAAAGATTGACCGCGGGCGAAGCTGCGAGGCGCATCAAGATGGATGGTTATATAGCTATGGATATATGGATGGATGTTTGTTACTCTTTCACGCAAAAAACTACTGAACGGATTTGCATGAAATTTGGTATGGAGGTAGCTTATACCCTGGATTAACACATAGATTACCTCTTACCCCGAAAAAAAAATGCAGGGTTCCTGAGGCACGCGGGTGAAACCGTGGGGCGCAGCTAGTAACTGTATATGTTCGTGCATCTACATAGATTTAGAGACATGATAAAAAGGAAGATATTAGGACTAGACAATGTAGGACTAGACATTATAAGACTGGACATTTTGGTAAGTGGACCTTTTGAGACACTTGACATTTTGGTTACTGGACCTTTTCATACTGGACTTTTTAGGTCATTGGACATTGTGGGACTGGACGTAATAGGACACTGGACTTTTTAGCATACTAGACATTCTAGGACACTAGACATTGTGAGCCTGAACGGTTTATTATGATGGGATAAAATTGAGAATATTTTTTATCCCGAAAAAATAAAGGGTTTTCTGCGAGATAGGGGTCCAATGTTATGTTAACTTTGAAGTATTACATATTTATCTATACATGTTATCTATCTATCTATTTATCTATACTTATAATAAAGCAATGTGCACGAAAAAGTTTGTACAAAGAAGATAATTAAAAAAAATGGTCTAGGTACATAAAATAAGCTACTGAACAAGAATATAACAGGCAGGACAGAATACGCTAAGCAGGCGTTAACTGCTTTTTTTTTGCTTTTTTTTTATTATATGTTAAAAATTCGTGTCTGTCTGTTTGTATGTTTGTCTGTTTGTCTGTTTGTCTGTTTGTCTGTCTGTATGTTTGTTGGCACATCACGTAAAAACTACTGGACCGATTGCGATGCGGTTTTCACTGTTGGATAGCTTATGTTTTGACTTAAAAGCTGGGTCACTTTACATTTCTCAATCCGAAGAATAGAAGCCGATCAATCGATAAAAATATTTTTGACGGCTGAAGGAATTTTGATCTAATATTGGTATTTTAGGTCCTGGAATAGCACAAAGAAAACATTAAACCTACAGAAATGGGCGCGACGCCGCGGGCATCAGATAATACTTATAATAAAGCAATAGGAACGAAATAGTATGTACAAGGAAGATAATTAAGAAAAAAATTGTCCAGGGTCCTTAAAATAAGCTATACTGAACAAGAATAGAACATTTTTTAAATTCGTGTCTGTCTGTTTATCTGTTTGTTAGTTTGTCTGTATGTTTGTTCGCGCATCACGTAAGAACTACTGAACTAATTGCAATGCGGTTTTCGCTGTTGGATATTGTAGGGTTTCACTTAAAAACTGCTGTACTTGGTATCTCAATCCGATTAGTAGAAGCCAAGCAATCTAGCTGTGCCCGTGGCTTCGCACGCGTGGTCATTACTCTAAGTTAAAGAACTCTATGTGCTATTCTATTACCTAAAATAAGCTGGTAGTAAGAGTACTTTTAACCTATAGAAATGACCAATGCGTGCGCAGCCGCGGGTACAACTAGTACTTATAATAAAGCAATAAGAACGAAAAAGTCTGCACAAAGAAAATAATAAATAAAATATGGCCTAGGCTACTTAAAATAAGCTACTGAACAAGAAACGAGAAAGAATATAACATTTTTAAAAATCGTGTCTGTTTGTCTGTATGTTTGTTCGCGCATCACGTGAAAACTACTGAACCGATTTTGATGCGGTCACTGATTGACTTAACAACTGGTGTACTTGGTATCTCAATCCAATGTGTAGAAGTCGAGCAATATTTAAAAACTTTTTGATGTCTGAAGGAATTGTGATTAAATATTTGTATCCGAAATGTCTCTAGAGGTTATATGTCTATGTTTATAATAAAGCAATAAGTACGAAAAAGTCTGTAAAACGAATAATTAAAAAAAATAGGTCTAGGGTACTGTAGCATGTTAAATCATGACTCCAAGTGAGATTTTGTTGTAAATCCCGATTAAATAGAATGTATTGGGTACAACGCCATCTGGCGATGAGGAGCGACTTCTCTATTATCTAAAGTGTGTTTTACCCGTAAGTGGAAGCCAGACACCAAGTTTGGAAAAAACGCCAAACGACCGTTCGCGGCGCCACTTTCTTCGATGAAGGAACAATGAAAGCATTTCTTTGTTGAAGACAGAATGATGGTTTCGCCTGTCTAAAAATCAATGGATAATGGTTGAATTTGCCTCTGCGAGTGGAAGGGTAAAGTTTTCATCTCATGTCTCAAAATGGTTAAAATGGTAAATCCACGCAGCGACAGCTAGTGCCAAGAGGCGTGAACTAGAAGGAAGGTGTAAACGATGCGGAGACCTCTGTCGGGAAGTAGCAAAGCTTTTGAGTGTTACTATTATAATGAACGTTCCAGGAATGTTTTGGGCTCTGGATAGGTTTGGACGGGGGGCGGAATGTTTGAAAATCCGGAATAAGTCGCATCTTTGAGTTGGCTAACAAATCGGAAATTCAGATGGCAGCAAGTCATATGTCGAAAATAATTTACACCTACAAATCGCTTGCGATGTCACACCATGGAATGTTTTGACGTATCGAGTATAACACAGTAAAGTTCCAGAGAAATGTTTTTTTTTGTATGAAGTTTGAGAAGTAAACAACCGGATGCTGATTGGAATGTACCAGAGCTGGAGGCTGGAGGACAGTGACCTGTATAGCTAGGCTGACAAGGTCTGCAAGCTGCAGAGTAGTTTCTAGAGATTTCTGGATAAGCGGATGTTCGATTTCGGAGTAGACTACTACCCAACATAAAGCCAGAGTTCGTATATATACAAAAGAGAAGCCTGCGGGGACCATTTTGAATACGGACGTTGAATTTAGTTTGTTTCACATAGTTGGCACGTGATTGAGATTGGCGCAGGCAGCAGAAGAACACGCAGTCTCTTGAATGGACAAAACGACCGAGACACGCAGTCCAGAACGAGGCGCGGAAACCGTGACTGCACTGTAACAGGCGAAATAAGTATACGAGTGCAAAAGCCAGATTAGTAGGATTTCCCGTGATTCAAGTATTGTACTAACGAAATATCTGTTTTGATTTTGCACCGCGACTATCTAAGGCGGGCATCTCGAGACACATTTAAACACAGAGGAACATGTGTTTCAGTTTAAAATCGAGCATCAACGGACGGCCGCTGCCGTCACCACTGCGAGCTGCTGTGCGCCGATCTCCCGGGGCTCACCACCGTTCGTGGAAGAAGCTGATCTCCGAGGGTCACTAGAAGGTCTCCAACGTACCACCTGTCCCTTAGAAGACACCGATCGAGAGAGACACCAGACTCCGACCGTGGGAGATGCAGAAACCGTTCGAGAGGAGCGGAAGGCACCGTTCGTGGAGAGCAGGAGGAGCTGAACGAGTGGAGTAAGGAGGCGATCCGCGGCGGCACGCCAGACGACGGTACGGCGTCCCGGAAAGCTTCCAGGTTAGTCCACTCCAAATCATTTTGAGTCAGCGCGCTACGGTAGTGAGGGAAGCCTTCGCCTACTTGCGTGTTAATATACTGTTGAAAGATACTTTCTGTTTTAGAGTTTGATATCCCTCTGGGAAACACAATCTTACACACACACACACACTCCTGTTTGCATAAGTTCTCTTTTAATTTAGAACGTTCTAAGGCATAGACAAGATTATTCCGTTGCATGATGAACTGCTGAGCACCGTCTCTCTAAGTTTTTACTAGCCTAGGATACTGCAGTTCTATTGTAAATTCATATCGCACAGGCCGAAGTTATGTACTATAATATATATGTTTGAGAAAATTGTAATCATATTTGAGAATTTAGAGTTTTGAGTGTTGAGTTAGTAGTATTTCCTATTATAAGATCTTGCTGTTTAGAAATATTTTGATGCAGAACAAACCTAGTTAAGTGAAAAATACTTCTTTTTGAATTCCTCAGTAAAGGGGAGAGTACCAAACTTTGATAACTCATGTGTGTTATTTTTTCTATTTTTGTAATAAAGCCCTTTGTTATTGAATTTACCATCTTGTTTTAATTACCTCACCTTTACCTGAGAAGGAGGTCCGTTTCCTAAGCCGGTCAACGGTCCTTTCAATTTAAAATAAGCTATTGAACAAGAATATAACATTTTTTAAATCATTTTTGTCTGTATTGGTATTTTAAGTCCTGGAATATACTTAGTGTACTTTTAACCTAGAGAAATGGCCATACGTATGAAGCTGCAGGCACAGCTAGTTGCTATATAAAATAACCTGAGCGTGATTGATTATTGTTGATCCGAAACCGATTGCAGTCAATGGTGTACGAGCCGAAACGTGGGCACTCACGGTCAGACTAGTCCACAAATTAAAGGTTGCGCAGCGAGTCATATGCTTGGAGTTTATCTGATGGACAAGATTCGTAATGAAGATGTCCGACGGAGAACCAAGGTAGCGAGGTAGCAATCACATAGCTCTAAAGATAAGCAAGCTAAAGTGGCAATGGGCTGGTCACATTTCCCGAAGAACCGATAACCGTTGGGGTAGACGAGTTCTAGAGTGGAGACCACGTTTAGGCAAATATAGTGTAGGACGCCTTGTTTCCAGGTGGAGTGACGACTTGTGAAAAGCAGCTGGAAGAAAATGGACGAAGAGAGCTGAAGACCGAGCTCGTGGCGTGCATTAGGAGAGGCCTACCTAACTGTGCCGACTAATTTCAATGGCTTTCCGTACTTTCCGCGGCACGAAAAATCTTTTTCTCGTTAGTCCGAAAGCCTTATTAAACGTTATGAAATACTTAGTCTCTTCAATCAGGGCGTGCTTGGCAACAGCAGGCTTGACCTTGTCCAAATTTTGTATGCTTCTAATGTGTTCTGTCAGCCTCGTCACTATGTTCTACCGTGTCTCCCCAATTTGTTACCGTCTAAGGAATGTTATAGACACCAGGTACGTTCAGAGGTTATCGATCCTTTGGTGACCGCAGCATCTGACGAAGTTGACCTTGCGCGCAGAACACAGTCCTGATACCGTAACTCCGTTTCAGCAGGTATCCGGCTTTATCTGTTACTCCTTTAACATAGGTGCACGCAATATACGTTCGCTTCTAGAAGCAAACGCATATTGCACTCAGCTAACGCTAACTAACGGATAAAACTGGATACCTTCTGAACACGAACACGACGCCAATAAACTAGATCCGTTGTTCTCTAGCAACTCTTCTGACGTGTTCTAGCTCAGCATTTACGTACTTAGGATTGCAGAGGCTTAACGCGCGGTTAATTAATGCACGAGGCACGGAAGCCAAATGTGAAGGGTGATGATGGGAATCAGTTCGTAGGGACCGGTCTGTATGCGTTGGTTTCCGATAAACTGTATGTGACAGTCTACCGTCCGGTTTCCGAATAACTCGGACGTAAAAAATGGTTAGACCCCTTTAATCTCCCCTTCAACTGTGAAACGGAACTTCCTAGTTTTTTTTTTTGTTTCATATGTTACAACTTCATGAAACTCAACGTTTTGATTCTCTATGAAAATAAATAAATTGATTTTATGAAGTTGTAACTATGTTAGAAAAAAATATACTAGGTATAAGAAAAGGAATTCCACATATTAAAATATTTTTTTCGATATAGTTAAATATCTCTTCAAATACATATTTTTCAATTCAAATATTAATGTCTCTGTTATTTTTTTTAATTTGAGCCCATGGTTCCTTATAGCATTTATACGGGACTGGTTACCCGTTTATCCTATTCTTGAGAGTTCTTGTCAGGGATATGAAATAAAATTGGTTTTGTCATATGGGCCTGACCAACTCTGACACTAGAGTTCAGCACTACAACTACATCATGTGACAAGCAAGCACATAACTCATTTTATTGAGTCACAACACAACACATACCTATTTATAAAAAATAAAAGTAAAGTCTGTCCTTTCAAGTCGTCTGTATTTATAAAGCTTTTATTTAACTTGCAATGTTTGTATTCACACACACATACACACAACGCACACAAACACACACACACACACACACACACACACACACACACACACACACACGGACTCACACAGAAACACACAGTATACATGCACCATTTTATGAAGTGGACAATTCTACGATATGGCCATGACATATACATTCCAGGTAAACATATTAATTACATATGTAGCACATTCATTAACTATTTTCATACAATAGAGACAATGCATAAGTTCAAGTCTTTCAAGTTGCTCAACAAGAACTAAAACAATATTATGATTAACCAATACGTTGAACTTGAAAAGTTCCCTATAAAGTAGCACAAATAGTTGTTTTTTAATTCAGTGTCTAGTGATTTATCAAAACGGCATTCAATAGGCTTCAGAAAAATGTCTAGTGCCATATTTAATTCCCAAGCTAAAGTTTATTCTGCGACAGTGAAAAATGTTTATACTGAAATAAATAAAAATGAAACTATTATAAATAAAAACAGCATTGGCACAGATTACAACTACAAACACGAGGTGGTCTGGAAAAAAGCTATTCCACTTCTGTTTATGCACATTTTAGCTTTTTATGGATTTGTTTTACTTTTAATGGGAACTTACAAATTTTCCACAATTATCTGGAGTAAGTAACGATTTATGAAAATGTAAAAGAGTTTAGTTTAATGCCATTGCCTATTATTAATAATTTTTGTCTGGTTCCAGCAATATGTATGCTTTTCATGGCTTCAGAAAGTGTTACTATAGGAGCCCATCGATATTACTCTCATAAGTCGTTGAAAGCCAAACCTATCCTGAGAGCAACTTTCTTAGTCTTGCATACCTTGTCTGGTCAGGTAAGAAAATTAAAAATCTTAGGAATTTGTAATTTGTATATTGGACTTGTGTTGATTTTACTTTTATTGTTAGTAGAGTTTTTTGACCTGTCAAAATCAAAGTTAAAATATTTTATTGTAAATAGTCAAAATAATAGCACTTTTACAGTCAAAATTAACATCTCATGAAACAGGAGAAATACCTAAAATATTAGGAAAAGATCAAATCAATAAAATTTTGGTAAACTAAGTATGCTTTTTTTTTTTTTTATTACGGACTAGGCAATCGTTTGACCACGATGTCACCTGATGGAAAGCGATGATGTGGTCGAAGGTGTAGCACGCTTGCCTAGTAGAAACCTATTCACTCTTGACTTGAACACACCGGGGTTATAATTTACCGGAAACACTGACGAGGGCAGGGCAATCCACTCCTTTGCAGTTCTTATAATAAATGAAGAAGCGTAACGCTTCGTTCTTGTGCGAGGTATTTCAACCATGAAAGGGTGGCGCTTTGCTGATCGTCTAGTCGTACGGTGATGGAAAGGTGATGGGGGAATCAGGTTGTGCAGTTCTTGTGCACACTCTCCATAGTGCAATCTGTAGAATACCGCCAGGCTTGCTACCTCACGTCGATGCGCCAGACTTTGAAGCTTACTCTTTACCAGAGTGTCATCCCCAATGAGCCTGATAGCACGTCTCTCAATTGAGTCCAAAGACTCGAGCTGATACTTGGCAGAACCGTCCCAGAGGTGGCAGCAGTACTCCATACAAGATCGGACCTGTGCTTGATAAAGATTCAAAAGCTGTCCCGGTGTGAAGTACCGCCTAACCTTAGACAAAATACCAAGTTTTTTTGCAGCTACCTTGGCTTTGGATTCAATATAAGACCCAACATTCAGGTTTGATGTGAGTTCGACACCCAAAAGCTCCAAATGGTTGTTTCCTCCAGCTATTGGTATTGTTACACTTTGGAAAGACGGAGATCGGCTTAGAGGACTCTTTTTAGTAGAAAACAAACACGCCTGTGTTTTAGTAGCATTAAACTTAACCGGGTTAGCATCGCCCCAATCAGACACGGCTTCTAAGGCTAAATTGAAACGGTCTACCATAGCCTCTCTCTGAAACTGAACAGCGTCACAGCTGGCTTGAGCATTGGAAGTTTGAAAAGGAAATTTCGCTTTCATGTGCCAACAGAGTTTAATCTCACATTGGAAAAGGAAAAACCTTTCTGACTCTACGGTTCTTCGGAAATACGCCCTATACGGAAATATGTCTTCTGTTAACAAGACGTGTTTAATTCTAGGATTCAATGTTCAGTTGGTGCCGCGACCACCGCCTGCACCACCGCTACTCCGACACTGACGGTGACCCTCACAACGCGAAGCGAGGCTTCTTTTTCTGCCACATTGGCTGGCCGATTACCAAGAGACATCCCTTAGCAGTCCAACTTGGAAGACAGATCGACATGAGTGACCTGCAAGCGGACTGGATGGTTATGTTCCAAAAGAAGTAAGACAACTAATTATTCTTATGATATTCCTATTTACAGGGGTTGGGTGTCCCAAAAGAGAATAGTGCTTCAGTTTAGCTAAGATCAGATTAGTCACAACTTGACCGAAATATATTACTTACAATGCTTTGCTTTTAAGACAGGGCATCATTATTATATTGTAATATTTTTTATCGTTGAGCACTAATTTGGGTGCTAATTCGAAAAACTTTTTTATTGTGTTTTCAGTTTTATAACCTCAAATACTTGCGTATCATAGGTGTTGCAAAATTTATAATCGGTTTTTACATTATGTACATAAAATCGATGTTTATCTCGACTTTAGAATCTTACTGATTTTGATCACATCACCGTCATTAGCCGGAGAACATCCACTGCTGAACTTGGAGTCGATGGAAGATGAATTTTCCATATAAACGTAATACCAAAGTCATTTGTAATTCGAGCAATTATTTCCACAGTGCTATGATATTATTCTCATTCGGATAGTGTTCACAAATGTTTTGTTTTTTTTTTTTCAAAATACTTACCTGAAATGAAATATAAGCGAATCTTCAATGTTGCATACCTAAATAATATCCATATCTTCTCGTCGCAGATAACGCAGAGCCTCAAGATGAAAGTTTATAATCAGTGCGTGTTGCCAGTGATGACATACGGCACTGAGACCTGGTCGCTTACTATTGGTCTCATACAAAAGCTCAAAGTCGCGCAGCGTGGAATGCAGAGAGCTATGCTCGGTGTTTCACTACGTGATAGAATCCGAAATGAGGAAATCCGTAGAAGAACCAAGGTTACCGACATAGCACTCTGAGTTTGCGAGTTGAAGTGGCAGAACCGACAACCGCTGGGGAATAAAGGTTCTCGAATGGCAACCACGAACAAGCAAGTGAAGTGTCTCCACACGATGGACCGACGACATTGCAGCCATCGCAGTAAGGCGTTGGATGGAGGTGGCACAAGATCGCTCGTCATGGCGCTCATTGGGGGAGGCCTATGTTCAGCAGTGGAGTTCTAATGGTTGAAATGATGATGATGAATATAATTATGGAAATTGCAATATTTGCTTATATTTCGTTTTAGGAAAGCATTTTGAAAACAAGATACAGTTGGGTACCTAAATTCCGACGCACTCTTAAGGCCTCTCGTTGTCCAATCGGACCTCGCAACATTATTGTTCCGTAGAACACTATACTAATGTTGCGGGTCCGACTCGGACTTGACCGCTTTATCTAATATTTTTTTTGTACTTTTCAGATATTATTACTACTTGTACTTCATCGTAGGAGTAATGATTCCTGTAGCAGTACCAGTGTATTATTTTGGAGAGACGTGGATAAATTCTGTTTTGTTTTGTTACATATTCCGCCATATATATCAACTAAATGTCACTTGTACCCTGAACAGTGCAGGTCATCTCTACGGAACTAGACCTTATGATGGGTAAATTTTATATACAATCATTTTGACTACCATTTCAACAATATATCCTTACTAATAAAGTTTTAGTCACTGTGTGTACACATGGTCAAAGAATATACAGGCTGTCCCAGGAAGTATGTTCCACGATGTTTGATATTTTCGGAGTTTTTTGTTTCACTGTACTCCTGACTTATTTAAACCACAAAATTAGTAATATTCAGAGACCCCTGCGAGTGCCCAACCTCGGGACCTCCGCTTACCACTACTTTCTGGGGCAGCCTGTATATACTCTCAAAATGGTATAACAGAAAAGCTGACTAATATAGATATTTTGATATCAACTTTGTATAAATTTGTAACAAAGGCGAGCCCTTGTTTATCCTTGTATAGAGGGTGTCAAGATGGCGAATTTCACTATTGTCAGCGGATGTGTACGAAGCTACTATCACAGTACATATATTAGATACTTGTTGTACCCGCGGCTTCACACGCGTGCTCTTTTTTTTAGGTTCAATGTACCATAATTTGCTATTCCAGGACCAATATACCAACATTTGATCAAAATTTCTTCAGCCGTCAAAATACTTTTATCAATTGCTCGGCTTCTAACTCACCGGATTGAGATACCAATTACACCAGTTTTTAAATCAAACCTTAAGCTATCTAACAATTAAACTTACTTTTTGGTAGACTATCTAGGTGAGGCGGCAAGTGTGGCCCAACAGCGTTACCCGTCTGCTCAATTGGTGTTTTTGGAGGATTTTAACGCCCACCACAAAGAGTGGCTTGTTCCATACCAAAAAACCGACCACGCTGGTAGAGAGACGCGGAAGCTTGCTCTGGCTTTAGATCTCTCTCAGCTGGTGCAGGAGCCGACACGGGTACCTGACCGTGACGGTGAAACTGCCAACTGTCTCGACCTGTTGATGACGACTGAACCAGACTGATACTCCGTATCAGTATCCCCACCTCTTGGAAGCTCTGATCACTGCCTGGTTTAGTCCGTCTCAGTGTATTCCCCACCTGATCCTAGCCTTAAGGGTAATAGGCACGTGTGGAGATATAACTCAGCGGATTGGGACGAGATGCGGTAATTCTTTGCATCATACCCATGGCGGCAAACATGTTTCACCTACCAGGACCCGTCGACTTGCGTGTCTGCTGTTACAGAGGTAATATGTCAGGCAATGGAATATTTCACTACATTCAGTGACAAGACTCTTTTCAGCAAAGCTCAGCCTTGGTTTGTATCCAGCTGAGGTCGCTTTAGAGCCATTTCGGGCATATCTAGACTGGGCTGATGCTCATAAGCGCAAATCTTCTGATATTCGGGCTAAGAAACGCAAAATTCAACGTTTCTGCTAATACCTGAAAAAAGATACTTAGGAAGGCTCATTTTGATCACGTAAGTCAAATTGGGGCCAAACTGGCTTCATACCCCGCGGGTAGCAAAGCTTTTTGGTCCCTGGCCAAGTCGGTCGAAATGAACTTCTGCCGCCCCTTACTGCCACCATTGCTGAAACCTGATGGAACACTGGCTCATACTGCTGGAGATAAAGCGAATTTATTTGCTTCTCTTTTTGCAGAAGCTTCGCATCTAGATGCTTCCGGCAAGATACCCTCCTGCCTTCCTCATTGCGGGGTTTTTATGTCCGAAATTTGCATTCGCCAGAAAGAGGTTCTCAGAACGCTTCAAGCTCTAAATGTGAACAAGGCCAGTGGTCCTGATGGCATGCCAGCAATTGTGTGGAAAAACTCTGTGCCCATCTTTTCTTCATCTTAACGCGTTTGTACCGCCTCTCTCTTCACTCAGGTAAAGTTCCGAAGAGCTAGAAGCTTGCCAATGTACAACCAGTACCAAAAAAGGGTAGTCGTGCTGATCCGGCCAATTATCGTCCCATCTCGATAACCTCCTTACTCTGTAAGTGTATGGAGCGTGTCATAAACATTAGGCTCTTGGCATACCTTGAGGACAATGATCTCCTCAGTGACCGGCAATACGAATTTCGCTGAAACCGGTCTACTGGGGATCCGCTGTCCAGTTTCAGAAAGAGGCTATGGTAGACCAATTAAATTTAGCCTTAGAAGCCGTGTCCGATTAGGGCGATGCTAACCTGGTTAAGTATAATGTTACTAAAACTCAGGCGTGTTTGTTTTCTACTAAAAAGAGTCCTCTAAACCAATCTCCGTCTTTCCAATACCAATAGGCGACCATCTGGAGCTTTTGGGTGTCGAACTCACATCAAACCTGAATTTTGGGTCTTATATTGAATCCAAAGCCAAGGTAGCTGCAAAAAAACTTGGTATTTTGTGTAAGGTTAGGCGGTACTTCACACCGGGACAGCGTTTGAATCTTTATCAAGCACATGTCCGATCTTGTATGGAGTAATGCTGCCACCTCTGGGACGGTTCTGCCAAGTATCAGCTCGAGTCTTTGGATTCAATTGAGAAATGTGCTATCAGGCTCATTGGGGATGACACTCTGTTAAAGAGTAAGCTTCAAAGTCTGCCGCATCGACGTGAGGTACTCGTAGCAAGCCTGTCGGTATTCGACAGATTGCACTATGGAGAGTGTGCACAAGAACTGCATAACCTAATTCCCCCATCACCGTACAACTAGACGATAAGCAAAGCGCCACCCTTTTATGGTTGAAATACCTCGCACAAGAACGAAGCGTTACGCTTCTTCATTTATTATAAGAACTGCAAAGGAGTGGAATGCCGTGCCCTCGTCAGTGTTTCCGGTAAATTATAACCCAGGTGTGTTCAAGTCAAGAGTGAATAGGTAGGCAAGCGTGCTACACCTTCGACCACATCATCGCTTTCCATCAGGTGAAATCGTGGTCAAACGATTGCCTAGACCGTAATAAAATAAAAAATACACTGAGCCGCAAAGAAATCGGGTCGGTTATAAAAATACGATTACTTTTAAAATATTTGAGTAATTCCCTTTAGAATAGAAACTAAATTAAATTTTATTTAATTACAAATATAAAATAAAAGATTTTGTTTTATTAAATACCTTAAATAAAATATTAAGATGTTTTTTGTTCATTTAGAATTAGCTCAGAAATCTGGTGGAAAGCAATGCAAACCATAACAGCGTATTAACAGCTCGTGGTGGCAATACATACAAAATTCTTAAATGTGTAAAAATTGCATATCTAACAAAAAAAATGAAGTTTTGTGTTTTTTTTTAATTTTTACTTAACCTAATTCATAAATCTTGAACATTTATGACTTTTATTTAAGCACTATAAAATTACAGTCATAAAGTACTAGTTCCAATATTTTAAAAGTTATCGAGGTTTTTGCTTACTGACCCGCTTTCTTTGCAGCCTAGTGTATTTAAAATAGTTAAATTAAAACTTTGTATTATACTTCACCTATTTTTCTGTTTAGGACGTTTGTTGATTAATAAAAACATTCATTCAAAAACATTAATTGATTAATTCATTCAGTTTCATTTCAAAATTGGTTAAGTGGTTTTTTTTTTCAGGAAATTCATTATAATTAAATTTTTGGTAATATTATTAAAAAAATGCGGTGTTACTTTGCTTCATTCAAAACCTTGAGCCACAAGAACTCATGCAATATTTGTAGAACATTTCAAATTACTAATTTCAGAAACCTACAGTCAGTAGAATGCTGGTTTGCATCACTAATTTCTTTTGGGGAAGGTTGGCACAACTACCACCACGCGTTCCCCTGGGACTACAAGGCGGCCGAGCTCTCGATGCACTTCAACTTTTCTGCAGATATAATCAGGTTCTTTGAAAAAATAGGACTTGCTTGGGATTTAAAGACTGCTTCTCCAGAATTGGTACGCCATATTTTTGACATTTCATTTTCTTTACCTCTCTACAATTTGTGTCTTGGCCTTACATTAGTATAATGTTTTTTAAATGTTTATACAGGTAGAGAAACGAATCATGAGGACTGGCGACGGCACCCACTTTAGACTTGGTAACGACGAAGCCAGATCATCAGTCACTGCACTCGGATTATTACATCCTATCAATCCAACGTACACTACGACGATGAAAGCACCAGAAGCTGTTCTGAAACCTGAAGGTCTACCGCTATTTCACGAGAAAGATGTTTTAGATGTCGATAGTTTTAAAAAAAATGTAGTTTAGGATAGACCGTTTACTAAAAAAAAAAGTTTGTAAATGCAGGACTTAGACTGAGTGATTAATGTTAATATTACCTATATAATTAATAATAATAAAAATGTACGTAACTAAGTAGGTATAATAACGTGCATATCCATTGTTATTAAAACTTAATAAGGTTCGTAAGAATGGTATTTTCGGTATTTTTTTGCCGTACAAATTTGACAAATAAAATTAGAAGGATTATCCCTTAGGTATGTCTTAAAAGAAAAGTGAAAAGTGACTCTTGAAGACTTTTAATATTTACTTACCGTCCCCGTAAGACAAGCTTAGAGAGACTAAAGAAGAAATTTGGATGGCGTAGAACTAGTCACGGTAGCCGAATTGGTAAAGGCATGTGCTGCGCAGAGGCACGGAATGATGCGGGTTCGAACACCGTTCGTGATCCAAATTTTAAAATTATTAGATACGTAGTAAAGGTTGCCTCATTTGTAAAATCTGTTTTATTTTACCTTTTTTTATCTCTAGGCTCTATTTTTATTTATTTTAACATTAAAGTACTCCCCTTATTTCCTAAATTAAATCTAAAGCTTGTATTTTTAACTGCCAGTTCTGCTCAAAGAATAACAACATTTTTAAGTGTAACGTGACACTGACCTAATCTCATAGTGCAATGTAGTTAGAGGATTCGATTCGGGATCCCGACCTCTTTTTAATCCTGAAATTTTCGGGATTAAGTTTTCCTGATCCCGAGAGTTTTGGTTTTCACATCAGTAAAAAAATATATGCATATTAGACTGCATGAAGTGAAACGCTCAGTGCGTTTTACCCGTCAATACAGACATCTCGATTTACCTGACAATTTGTCACTGACATTAGCCATCTTGTTTTTTCAGCTGATTTTATGCATATACCTGTGACAGAATTTGAGAAGCAGGCTTGATGATGAGATACTGGACGGGTTGTTATTTCTAAGATCTAATTTCCCAATTAAAATTAAAACATTCCTTTTAGATTAGGTACTTTTATTCGTCATCATCATCATCAGCCTGTATTCGTCCACTGCTGGGCGTAGGCCTCTTCTTGTGAACGCCACTGAGCTCAATTTTAGGCTCTCCTTTCGTTTCTCTATATGTAAGAGAAATGTGACTGATTAATATTTGTTTTTAAAAACTTTTTGATACGAAACTGACTATCTTCTTACTAAGTCTTGTCTGTGATTTCGTCGCTGTTAAGAAACATACTTGTAAATTTTATAATATTTTTTTCATAGTTTTTTTATATAAAGGTTTTTTCAGTTAACATAACTTTAAAGAGATCTCACTGATTTTTGAAAAATAATAACTTGAACATAGAAACAGTGATATTAAATCTAGTAAGTCTGACTCTAAGTCTGATTAGTTGGAGTGATTAGATTAGCTAGGTGCATCTGTATACCGTAAAATACATTGATTTTTAAATTTTGATTTGTTGAGAGCTGAGTTCTGGATTTTTTTCATTTTATTTGTAACCCTTAAATGCCGGGATAATCCCGGGATCCCAGGATTGACTAAGTATAATCCTGAAATCCCGGGATCAGAAATAAGGGCCGGGATCGAATTCTCTAAATGTAGTAGAGGGCTATAAAAGAGTTTTTTTTTTAAATTCTTTATGATCACTTGCATTTTAACCACCTGCGATGTATATCGTCGCAAGATGTTAAAAAAACTGGTTACATTACAATACACCGATTCTGACACATGCTGGTACAAAAAACATACTCGTGAACAGGTGCTGCTTGTGGGGACTGGTCCAGCCTGGTTTCTTATTAGTCATTGTTTTTTTATCCCCGTTTTGATGAGTGTGGGACATCTGAATGGCACTTTAATATTAATGTGTCTTATTCTTTTTAATTAAACAGACATTTAAAGATAGTATTGATAAAAATTACATTCCCGTAGAGTTTAAAAGCACATGAAAGGGAAATTTTATTCATAAACTCAAAGTTGAGTTTATTTAATTTATTAGCTTGGTCTATATTTTTGATGAGACCAAGTTAAAAGGGTTCGAACATTTCTCTATGGAAGCTGGCATAATCACCGACCACCATTTTGTTTTTTTTTTTAGTTTCTGCTCACGGTGAAAGTAGTATACAGGTTGTAGTTTTGCATCCCCGCCATATTTGCAGAGGTAGGTATACTCCACTTACAGAACTCGAATCATTAATAAAAGAAGTACAAAAAAATATGAATTAAAAATAAGTAAAAATAGTTTAGATAAAGCTAGTTTAGTAAAAAATAGTTTTAAAGTAATTATCTACAAAAAAAATATCATTTACTAGATTGCGGTATTCGTGTCAATCGGTTTGTGAAGGTGTGAAAGTCAAAATCTGTTCGTGTGAGTCTCTTGTTTTGTCTCTTCTGCATTTGGTGTTTTGTATGAGGGTGCGTCATAAACAACTGCATATTACTTCGTAAGTAGATAGGCATGCATTAATTTTGTAAAGATATTAGATTTAAATGATGCTTGGGTTTGGCACCGCCTTCAAAAAACTCTTTCTTATCTTATGTTGTATTTATGCATTATTATTACGTTGATAATTTCGAAAAAGTGATACTGTTCTGGCTCAATTGTAAATTATTTCATTCTTTTTAGTGGTTGTTTACAAAATAACATTTTTATTAGAAGTCGTTTTTTTTTTTGGGAAAATATTTTATTTTTTGGTTTTTAGTGGCCTAAGAAAACATCGGAAAGAATATATGCCATAGAAAATAGTAGACACTCACTCACTTTAGTGAATAAAACCTACATATATAACAACTGAATTAGTTTTGACCATTTTCCATCATTTTGTTGTTGCGTTCCTGTGACTACCTTCCGGCTCCATAATCAGACCCTGAAAACCACATAACACCAGAGAACTCATCAAGACAAACTAAATGAGCCCAAACTCGAAGGGGTTCCATCACTTTGTTGTTGAGTTCCTGTGAATACCTTCCAGCTCCATCATCCCTGGATACCACATAAAACCAGAGAACTCACCAAGACAAACCAAATGAGCACAAACTCGAAAGGGTTCCATCATTTTGTTGTTGAGTTCTTGTAACTACCTTCCGGCTCCATCATCAGACCCTGAATACCACAGAACACCTGAGAACTCACCAAGACAAACCAAATGAGCCCAAACTCGAAGGATTTCTATCATTTTTTTGTTGAGTTCCTGTGACTACGTTCCGGCTCCATCATCAGACCCTTGATACCACATGAAACCAGACATGATCTCATCAAGACAAACCAAATGAGCCCAAAACTCAAGTAAAAACAATCATCTAATTCAGTTCAGAAATCCCAAGATATTAGAGAACATTAACTATAAAACAAATTGATTTTATAATAAAACTACTGAACCAATTTTGATCAAATTTGTATGGGACCATTTGGAAAGTATACGCTTTCAAACAAAAAAAGAACTTTTAAAATCGGTTTACAATTGACGGAGATATCAACCGACATACAAAAAAAAAATAAAAAAAAAATAAAAAAAAAATAAAAAAAAACATACATACATCCGAACATATAACCGTCTCCTTTTGTGAAGTCGATTAAAAAGTGCTATTATGCTGCCTATAACCATAAAAAATGACTTTTGAGTTTATGACCTGGACCTTCCTATGTATTTAGGACGTAACATAAAAAAAACATCCTTAAACGGTATTAATCATACGAGTATATAATCTCAAGATAACTTAAGTATTTAAAACTACTACTTACTAAAAAATAAAGAAGATCGAGTAAATCTCATCATTTAAAACTGTGTTAAATGAAGTAAATAGTAGTGAAAAGTGACTATTAAAGACTTTTAATATTTACTTAGTAAAGGTTGTCTCATCTGTAAAATCTCTTTTATTTTGCCTTTTCTAATCTATAGGCTCTATTTTTTGAACATTTTATAATTATTGAACTTGCAACGTATATATGTATGTATGTTTGTGTAGGTCAAACCTTGCCAGCTGAATTAGAACCACTTCAGACCCAGACCCCCCTGGTGGGTCTTTTAAAGTTAAACGATACCACTAATAGTGATGTGATGTCGACATCTATAGCTAAAAGTAATAAAAAAGACACTTCCTAACGTGTAAAAATTCAACTCCGTAGGATAAGTCCTACTGAGTTGAATTTTTACACGTTAGTTCAGTTTCAATGAAAATGTATTTTCATGGCAAGCATGACTTGAGTCGACATCCACAATTAGCTCCAGATATAAGAACTCTTCAATGGACTGAGATTTTGTGGACGCATTTTATTATGATAGCCGATTTTAAGTTTTACTATGGCATGGTTGCTGCACTCAGGGTTGGGTCCTGACTAGGGAAATCCTCAACGGATAACTGCAGACATGAAATATTGTATACGCATTTAATTGTGATAGCCATCTATGTTAAATAAGTTTCACCATGACATGACTTTTTTATTATTTAACTTTTTTTTATTTAGGTAATTCACTCATTATGGATAGGTCACTCTGACACTTAAAAATACCTAGTTTCCCAGTCCTACCATTTACTTATTTTAAATACAAAATATATATATTATTTTTATTCATTTACAAGGGATATATAATTATTGTTACTTATAAAAATAATGCTAAAACAATTAAAAATAATAAAATAGGCCAGAATTTTCTTAGAAAAATAAATATTTATTCGAATAAAAAAAGTGTTTTGCTGTGCAGTTGCTAAAATTAATAGCAGCTAAAATATTGTATATTCTCTTCGTGACGAGAGCTGATGTCTAGTCCTTACAGAAGCAACCAGGTCGTGCATTGTGGCGGATCCAGTACAGATACTTGGAGACCCTCGTGTAAACTCCAGGGTACCCTGGGCGTCCACACCCGATGCCCCAGGAAACTATACCTAAAAATAAATAACAATTGTCAAACTACTTGCACATGAAAACACTGTTGCGGGATCGTAGGAAAGATGTGGTTGCTCTGATAGCACTTCATAAGAATGTTTCTTTATAACAAGATTAAAAGGACTGCATTAACTTACTCCTATTTGGTACTAGCTGCGCGTTTGCCCACGTGCTAACTTTGCCTCCCCCGTTCACCCCGAGATGGAATTTAATATCCTTCCCATTTTCATCTCTAGGATACTCAAGGAATATTTCCTTTAAATTGCATGTCTCTTTTTAATGGACTACGCACAGCCAAAACGGGTGGCCTATCTTAATAGTCCACCCGTTTTGGCTGTGCGTTGTCCGTCAGTAAGTCCGTCAATAGTTATGTCATAGACTTATTTTGTATGTATAGATAATGGAATAGTTGACATTGAAAACTAGTAATACAAATTTTGTTGAAACATCTATGTACTTACCTAAAAGTTCATATCGTTTATCACCCCTCTCAGCCGATAAAGGTCCGCCGCTGTCACCCTGAAACCATTAAGTGTAGTTAATCTTTGTTCAACGCGAGAATTTGTAAAAACAGCCCCTTTAGATGTGTTTTTGCCATTTTACATTCATTTCAAGCGGGAATATTTTATAAAATAGTTTGGACACTTGATGTTCAAAATCAGTTATTTCTAATGTGATAAACATCAATTTTATGACTTAATAATAATGATAATATTGAAAAAAGTTAAAAAGCACTAGTATTTGAGATTATAAAACTGAAAACAACTTAAATAACCCTAATATCTAGAATTAACGGTACATTTTTTAAAACAAGTCGCCTTCGTATGCTTTCTGGAGGGGGGGGAGGGGGAGTCTCTTTCACTTCCTTCCTCCCCCCCTTCCCTTCCCCCGCCAGAGAGACCTAGTTTATGAGATATTTCAGATTAAAGTTTAGAAAAAAAACAAGGATTTGGGAGGGGGTGGGGTTGGCGGAGGGGCGGGACAAGTAGAGGGGGCGGGACAAGTGGAGGGTTACCCCCTGGTAAACATTCTACTGCTTCATAATTTTATTTACGGTTTATAAACAAACTTCTCTTCTTTCACGTAAACTCGAGAGCAACGGAATGGCGCAAACGCCAAGTAACTGTCAATGCCAACAAAATGGTGGCTTAACGTTTCTTTTCACGCACTTTGACAAATTCAACTTCGAAATCACTATGAAATTAACAAAATTACATTCCATTTCACGCACTCCTAAGTTATTTCGTAAGATTTTACAGAAATTTTAGAAAATAGTTTTATAAATTTTATCGCATCTCCGGCAGAAAAAAATACATTAGAGTGCTTGGTACGAACCTTCTTAACCCCCCCCCCCCCCCCCCCCCCCAGACTTACAGTGTACTTAAATTGGGGCGACTTCATATAAGATCCAACCCGAATTAACACCCAAATTAATGATAAAAGTAATAA
This sequence comes from Alsophila aescularia, assembly GCA_946251855.1. NCBI lineage: Eukaryota > Metazoa > Arthropoda > Insecta > Lepidoptera > Geometridae > Alsophila > Alsophila aescularia. The sequence continues at coordinate 21,571,783 of OX276376.1, read as the reverse complement.
ATTTTTCAAAATATTCTAATAATCCCAAAAACCGAGCAAATTTTCTATGAGGTCCAGTTATGCTCTGATCTGATCGAAAATTAACAGGAGCCCTTTAGTACAAGTAGACTTTTGAGACATTCTGTTTATACAGATTAACATATTAGGATAATGTCACAAGTATCAGCCCTTAAAATCATTAACTTTTTAAGGAAACATACCTGGCAAGTATCTTTCTGCCCCTTCTCAGGGTACCCAGCGCACAGCATATCATCGCCTATCATCGAAGACTTATATTTGGTGCTCTTGCACTTCTGATTGCTCAGAACTGGCAACTCTACTTCTTGAAGCACGCAAGAATGATTCTTAGCTTCCGAGATGGAACCCCAGCCGGCTGCGATGGCTTTTACCCCCTCATAAGTGTTTTCTGAAAATATAAGTATGTATGTATATATTAGTTTGTTTGTTTTTGCTTTTATTAATAAACATTATTCTCTGTCTGCAGTTACGTATCTAATTTTTAAAGTTTTGCGAAGTGGAATTATTATTTAGTGACCTCAGTTAATACAACACGATCGAAACCTCGGGGTAAGTCTAAATTAAAAATGAGCTTGGTTATAACCAATATTGTTAGATGTTAACAAAGTAAGAAGGGTTAACCACAGATTTGAGAACAATACAACAATAAATACAAATTATAAATGTACATTTGCGTAATATATAATCTAATGTATACTAAATAAATATATGTAAGAGTAAATAAATATACAAGGTGTCCCAGGAAGTGTGAAAGTGATAAGCGGTGGTCCCGAGGTAGAACCTCTCAGGCGCACCCGAATAACCCCCAAGTATGTTCCGCGATTTTTCATATTTTCGGAGTTATTCCATTCTTGATCTTTTTTCACAAAATTCAAGATTTCGACACAACCTTAGTAATTTTGACCAAACTAACAGTTGATTTTTAGAATGATGGTAGTCCAGTAGTGAACCTTTTATGCGACATCAAAACCATATTAAAAATTATTAAAAAAACAATATAAACATAAAAGAATAACTTCAAATTTTGTTCAAAGCAAATATTTTGCTTTCAATTTACTGGCAATAAAAGATCTCACGCTTAATTGGCCTACACTTATGACAACACAGCATAAAGTGACTTCAAAGGTGAAAAGGTCGACATTTTCATAGTACCGATATAGTGGGGTGAGGTTGGGTCTGGATGTATGGAGATGGGTGGTGATATTTGGGGATTGGTAGGAATATTGTAGGGACAGGCTGATTTAAGCGGGGATGAGTTGGGATGAGTGGGGACGGGTGGGGATACATGGGTGGGGATGTATGAGGATCTTTGGGGATAGGTGAGGATGGTTGAGATGAGTGGGGAAGAGTGGGAAAAGGTAGGGATGGATGACATTTAACTTTTATCCCTATACATCCTCACACATCTCCACCTATCCCCACCCTTCCGCACCAATCCCCACCTATTTTTACCTACCCCCACTCATTCCCATCCATCCCAGCTATCACCACCCATTTCCACATATTTCAACATCCATCTCCCTCCACTTATTACTACTTCCTGGGACACCCTGTACATTACTTTCAAAATATAATAAAGTAGAAAATAAATGGAAATTAAACTATTTTTAAAGGAATTAAATTACAAACTAAATAAAAAACGAGGATGTATCATAAAATGATTACAAGGCGAAACAAAAAAATAAGCCAAAAATAAAATAATAATAACTAATCTAAGTTAAGCATGGTCTTCAAAGACCTGGAGCCTGCTTACCATCGTTATGCGGTAAGCAGACAGGTTTCACCGTATCCGTGATTGCAACTCGGTCGTTCATCTTCAGCACAGCTACGTCGTCTCTGAAGGTGGTGTACGTGAAGTTATGTGCGAGCCGCAGCACGACGTATCTTGTCATGGGACGGTGAGTATTGTTGCACCGGTCGTGCTCTCCCAGGGTCACTTTGATCATGAACCACATGAAGCTGTAAAACAAGAAACCAGACTCAATTAGGGGCAGTTGTCCAATTTTACATGACTGTGTTAGGAGAGCTATCAAACCGGTGATCTGATTGTTTCTATTTTTTGCTCATATATATTGTATAAATTGAAATTGGAATCAAGAATAAGGCTATATTTGAACTCGAATTTAAGCGTACCCTTTAACACAATGTCCAGCAGTCAGCACAAATCTGTCGTTGATGAGTGTGGCTCCGCAATAGAACTTGTTAAACATTGACAGTCTTGCTATCCAAGGAAATTCGTTTACTGATGTCTCCACACCTCCGACAATCCTAGAAGCCTCGTTTCTTTCCCCACATCCTATGGGAAATAACAAGCACTATTTTACAGTGTAAAATTAGATTATTTATGAAAAGCTATTAGCGTACAAGAAAAAGGTGGTCGATTAGTTGATATAAGGGGTAGGTGACAGTGACATCGGCAATGTGATGATGGTGGTAGCGATTGTATGTGAATTCATTATAATCCTGATGGAGGAGATAAAAGAAATGATGGTGCTTGGAAACGCGTATTGATGTTCATTTATTTATCAAACCTTAATTTGATAAAGCTGCGAGGTATGACACTGTAGATGTGCATATGGGCTGAGAGATCATTTCTTACATTTTTGTAAAACAAAAACAGGCATACATAGTAATAAATAGTAAAAACTTAATAGAGAAGTCCAAAGTCCATCACCTAACGGCTCCAACGGAAGATCAGCGCTGGTTAACAACCAGCATTATGCTGAGTTGGGGCCGATTTGTGACTTACTCATGCAAATTTTTATTTTCTGTTGTGTTGTTTGTCACAAATAAAGTTTTTTCTATTCTATTCAAAGATTTCTAAAACTAATAACACGAAAGCTTTAACCTCCTCGGACCTGGCGTCACATATACGAGGATGTCGCTTAAGGAAAAAAAAGAAGCGATATCTATACGGAAGGACCTGTACATACTCATTTTGCATTTCAGAGTTTGTGGCTGAAAATTTTCTGCGGAAAATGGCTGCCCGATGTAAGTTTTTAATTGATATTTTTGAAATTAACGCATTTAAATGTAAAAACAAATGTATTTCTTATAAAAAATATATATATAAGATAAAATTTAAATAAAGAAAAATAAAACAATATGTACCAGTCTTGTATACCAGACAAAAATAGTTACCTAATATATTTTATACATATTTTTATGTAATTTAGGTTCCTTTAAATCTAACTATAAACATGCATTTCATTAGCAAACTTAAAGTGATTTCGGGCCTGAGTAGGAAATTTTAAAAAATGCCACTTCAGTGTCCCCTCAGTTCAGAAGCCAATGTTTTTATACGCTTTATATTAGCTTCACTTGTATGTTTGTATGTTTGTAACCGACTCCTTTGGACGCTATTTTGACCCACTTTAAACGGTTAGATTTCATTCAAATTTTGCACACCTGTCAAAGACCGATGACAATGCAATAATTCGAAAAAAAAACCTCATATAACCAAACTAAAAAGTAGAAAATAAATAATAGTTTAAAAAAACTAAAAAACACGCTTTATATAGAAAACCAAACTAAAAAATAGAAAATAAATTTTAATAGAGTAAATAAGAAAAAATGTTTTATTTAAAAAAAAAAGCGTGGGGTGCTTTTTAAGATATTATCGAAATGATAATCCTTCTTCTCATATCTGTCAATGAAATATTTATAACTATTGACCCATGCAAACCACGTTTTTTTTTAAATAAAACATTTTTTTCTTATTTACACTATTAAATTTATTTTCTATTTTTTAATTTGGTTTTCTATATAAACCGTGTTGTTTAGTTTTTTTAAACTATTATTTTTTTATCTCAATATACTTTACTTGCAGGTATAATTTTTGTTAAAACTAAACTAAACTTAAAAAAAAACTGCTCGCTAAGACGCGGCATCACGAATTCGTGTTAGGTAGGTATGTTCTGAGTCTCAAACTTTCTAAAATCTGATGTTGTTTTAGATTTAACAGTTGAGATGCCGACATTCAATAGCTAAAATAACACTGATAATTTACACTAATTGATGTTAAGACATCAAAGTAGTTCAATTTTGTAAAGTGTACTTACGGCAGTTAATGCATTTCATTCCGTATTCACCACGTACTTCATCTTCTAATTCAGGTTCGGTAACATTTTCCAATGCCACCTTAAACAAATCATATTTCAATTTAAACTTAACTTATAAAAAAAGTAGTAAGTAACAAAAAGTAAGTAAACTTCCGTTTTTGACTTTCAAAATAGATATAATACTATTTGACGGTTGAATTAATTTGGATGAAATGTAGTAATATTGTACCTATTAGGTACTTTTGGTCCTGGAATAATACGTAAGTCACCTTTAACCCAGAGAAATTACCACGCGTGCAAAGGCGCGGGCATAGTTAGTTTTAATAATTAAACTAGTAGATGATACGAATAGAAATTATTATTTGCTAAATATATATCCAATTAACACAAGACGAGGCAAATTACATGGATATACCTACCCTGTAGTAAGAGGTCAAAGGCTGTGGATGGTGATGATGATGATGATGATTTCTTATTAAAAAAAACTAATTTTTAATCGCTAACTCACCACAATTTTGACACAGGCGCCGATTAAAATCACATAAAATATGTTTTTCTTCATAATTACTAACGTAGGTAAGTTAAAAACTCGTTTAAAGTAGGTAACTTTGTAGAATTGTATGTAAGTGAACTCGAAGACGACCACCTCCCGTTACGGGAAGCTGCGAGAGTGGGGACGTTGCTCCTTCGCGTGCAGCTATGAACATTGTATAGTGGGTAAGTATTGTCCCTTTGAACTAGGCTCGAAAACTTCACAACCGGTCTGCCACCAATGAGAGGGAAAGAAGTCGAGTATTCAAATTTTACTTTAAATGACGAAGAAAAAAATACTACTTGTAAGCAAAATGCAAAATATTACTTGTAAACCCACGGATCCCAGACAACAAACAACCCAGACGGATCAATTATAAAAAAATACAAATACACATTTGAAAAATGTTATGTAATGAGAACGTTAATACAACAATTTTATATTATTGCATGATTCAAAATAATAAAGTCACAACATTATAATAAAGCAGTTAAGAATATCAATTATATAAGTAGGGTCAATATCCAGTCAATAACACAATTCAAATGCAATGTCAAATTAAATATAGTACTAAACTGTTTTCCAGTTTTCAGTGAATTTATCAATATCAAGGTTGGCGTCCAGGAGTGCAGTGCAGGGACAGACACAAGGGAATTCTGCTTGAACCACAGTGTGATGCCACACCGGGGACTGAGAACAGGTTATGACGTCTGTTAGGCCTGTGTCCTACATAGTTGTCCGGGTCGGGACGAATAATAACCTGCACCGTCGATCTTGCAAATCAGGGGAGTTGACGGACTCAAGATTTTACAATACGTGATGAGCCCATCGACCTTCTTATTTCCAGTGAATTGAACCCTAGCTGATCAAACAAGAAGTTGGCAGGGTAGAGTTACAGGTAGAAGCCTCGTGTACAAAGGACTTAAAAGTGCTTTCAGCACGTAGGCACCTTTACAAGCATCAGTGTGTAAGTACCTACCATAACGCTGATTCAATAAATATGCGCTCCTCACAATGGTGATAAATATCGATGTTCCAACCGAATAAAGCGATAATATCAAAATCGAAATTTTACAGGAGAGACAAAAAACATAAAATTCAGTTTCGACACTCACACGAAGGAACGATATAAATAATTGTGGCATTATTGGATGCGTAAAAATATATAGGACATCAAATGAAATAAATGGCAAGTGAAATAAACTTACAGCATCTCAAATAAACATGGAAAAAACATAAAACATTGTTATTCGCCCATGAATCGGGGTTGGTTATTTTTGTACAGTTACCGTAAGATTTTCGTCTATACCAAAGTGCCTGAAGACAAAAGTCTTCAATCAGTGCGTCCTACCAGCCATGACCATGATGAGGAGCCAAAACATAGACACTCACGGTTAAACTAATCGACAAATTTAACATCAGTCACATAGGAGAAAATACCTCAAATAACAAAATTTGTACTTAATAGATAATTGTATAATAGAATATTATTGCACATCCATACGCTCCAGCAGATTATACAGAAGACTGAAGAGTATAATCGGCCACTATGTCTAGCGTTTGTGGATTATGAGAAAGCCTTTGATTCAGTCGAGACCTGGGCAGTGCTACAGTCATTACAGCGGTGCCAGTTTGACTATCGGTATATTGAAGTGTTGAAGTGTTTGTACAGCAAGGCCACCATGACAGTCCATCTTCAGGATCAGAGCACGAATTCTATCCAGTTGCAAAAAGGGGTGAGATAGGGAGACGTTATTTCTCCGAAACTATTCACCTCTGCACTGGAAGATATATTCAAGAATCTGAACTGGAACGGATATGACGTTAACATCAATGGCGAATATCTCAATTTCAACCGAGAGGATGGATTCAAGTTGGCTGCGTCCTGGAATCCCCTGATAAGCAAGTGTTCGCGTCGCGGTTTATGACAGAACAAATCTGCAGATGTCGTTAGTGTCGCGTGTCGTGACAATTCTGAACTTTTACAAAACCAAATGCGGGTAGTTGGATACAACGCTCGCCCTTCTCGACGCTGACACCCGCTACTTTAGTCTTCTCGTGACCACGATCAATGCAACTTGATCGAAACGTCGAGGTAAATAAATATTAAGTTTTCAACGCGATTTAAATATATAACTACATCACTCACCTTCGATTTGCTGATGATATAGTCATCATAGCAGAAACCCTGGAAGACCTAAGCACAATGCTCAGTGACCTCAATATTGTTTCCCAACAGGTGGGTCTTAAACACGGTGGAACATGGGCAAGACGAACATCATGTCAAATATCCATGTCGTACCCATGCTGGTTTATGTTGGGAACGATATAATCGAAGCTGTTGATCACTATATCTACTTAGGTCAGACGATCCAACTGGGTAGATCCAATTTCGACAAAGAGGTCAACCAACGAATCCAACTTGGATGGGCAGCGTTCGGGAAATTACGCCATATCTTCTCGTTGCAGATACCGCAAAGCCTCAACACGAAAGTTTATAATCTGTGCGTGTTGCCAGTGATTACATATGGCACTGAGACGTGGTCGCTAACTATTGGTCATGAGACCAACTCTGAGCTTATGTATGAACATCAGCTCAGAGTTGCGCAGCATGCAATGGAGAGAGCTATGCTCGGTGTTTCACTCGGTATTCTTCTATGGATTTCCTCATTTCGGATTCGAAATGAGGAAATCCGTAGAAGAACGAAGGTTATCAACATAGCTCTCAGAGTTTGCAAGTTGAAGTGGCAATGGGCAGGCCATATAGTTCAATGAACCAACAACTGCTGGGGAATAAAGGTTCTCGAATGGCAACCACGAACAAGCAAGTGAAATGTGGGGAGACCCCCCACACGATGGACCGACGACATTGTAGCCATTGCATAAAGTCGATGGATGGAGGTGGCACAAGATCGCTCGTCAAGGTGCTCTTTGGGGGAGGCCTATGTTCAGCAGTAGACTTCTAAAGGCTGCCATAATGATGATGATGATATTATTGCTGGTTGCCTTTATGGGTTCTTTTTGTCTGGAGTTTTTGTCTTGTCAGTGTAAGTAATCATTCATGTAGCGATTGCGAATTCCTGTAAAACACAAAGAGCGATATCCAGAAATAAATAGCGGTTTGTGTTAATTAATCGCATTATGTCATATCTTTATGGCACATACATATTTCATAGGAACCTTAAGATGTGCCGGTCCTCTTGTCATAATTATTATTCTTCACTTGCTTGCAACATGTCTTTGATATGCAGTTATCAAAGCTATCATAGAGCGATACTCAAAAGAGATGAATGTCTCTCAATGTTTTTTAACTTACTCTCCAGCACCTACCATCTGGAAAATGACCTGTTTGTCTCGTCAATCAGTTGTAAGTATAAAAAATGTGGTTGATAAGCGTTTCTTCTTCTTTATTTCAATAAAATGAAACCCCACTTCTAAGTACCCATTTTACTGTCTTTGATTGATGTTTTGCAGGATCTATGTATATTAGTCTGCCCTCTGTGACAGAGTCCTTGGTAACGGTCTTATTTTGGGAGTAGAGTAAAAGAAGTAAGAACACAACTCATATCTACTTTTTTAGATTTTCAACCGGTCAACCAAAATTAAAAAAATATTATTGTAAAATTTTATAAGTAACATTCTGTTAACATATTAAAGTAAGGTATACTAATGATATAATTCATGTGACATTTCGCAAGAATAATGACTTCTATTATGACGACTGGCTGGCTAGTGACCTTAACTAAATCAAACGGTCGTGGGTTCGAATCCCGCAAGGTTCAATTATTTGTGTTATGAGCAGAAATATTTGTTTCTGAGTCATGGATGTAGTAGTTGAATCTATGTATGTTTATCCATTATCTAGTGGCCATAGTACAGGGTATCCTAATTTCGGGCTAGGTAATTGTGGTGAGTTGTCCTGTTTTTTGTTACTTTTTATTTAATTTTTGAAAACTCTATCATATAGAGCTACCGAGCTAGATGAAAATAAGTTACATAATGCGTCTATCTAAAGTGCATAGAATCCAAATATATCTTTATTTTCGGCGTATGATGATATTACCGCTTTATTCGGTTGTGCCGTCGAATGATCTGCGAGTCCTGAAAATCTCTAGCGTTGCGTAGGACAATAACCAAGCAAATTGTTATTGCACGATTACATTGAAATGCATATTACGAGTATATACAAAGATGCAGCTTAAAAATATTGGTAATTAAACTATTTTTTAACCTATGATGACGTAATTTCAAGATCATGAGAGTTACTATTATTAAGATAATTCATTGAAACAACTTTGTTAACTATTTACATATAAGCAAGCATATAAAATGAATACGGTTTTTCTTAAATTCAGTATTAGTAATTTGTCGAAACAGCAAGCAACACATCTCACCAAAATGACTGGTGGAGAATTTTATTTACAATCTAATGAGTATAATCAAGATTATTCTATAATAGTGAAAGAAGCTCATACTAATATCATACCAAAAGAAACTTTTTTAAGTAAGCGTAGCATATGCACAGATCACAACTACAAACACGAGGTTGTCTGGAAAAATGCTGTTGTATTTCTAATCATGCACATTTTAGCATTTTATGGGTTTGTTTTACTTCTCACGGGAACTTATCAATTTCACTCAATTATCTGGAGTAAGTAACTTTTTTGAATAATCATAAAGTTGTTCATTTAATGCCATGGAATACATTTTATTTACATTTATGTGGTTTTAGCAATATTTATTCTTTTGATAACTGGAAATGGTGTTACTGTTGGGGCACATCGATTTTATACACACAAGTCGTTCAAAGCCAAACCGATCCTGAGGGTTATTTTCTTAGTGCTGCATACTATGGCCGGCCAGGTAAGTCTTATGACAAGTAATCAAATTACCCCTAATAACATTCACTTATACACTTTTTGATCGGTAACATGGCATTGAACTGTGTTTTTTATTGCAACGCTTATTAAATTTTCTAGAATTCAATGTTCGTTTGGTGTCGCGACCACCGTCTGCACCATCGCTACTCCGACACCGACGGCGACCCTCACAACGCGAAGCGAGGCTTCTTCTTCAGCCACATCGGCTGGCTGATGACCAAGAAACATCCCCTAGTCATCCAACTCGGAAAACAGATAGACATGAGCGACCTGCAAGCGGACTGGATGGTCATGTTCCAAAAGAAGTAAGATCATTGTTTTTTTTTTTGTTGAGTAGTATTTATGGATTCTCATAATTTTAAACAGTTTGAATTATGGATGGGGCTCAAATCCGCACCATCCGTGCGTTTGTTAAACCACCGTAATAATTGCGTCATATTCCAAATTATTCCATAGACGGAGTGCTGTCTATTCAATTATTCTCAATTTAAGCAATGATTTCGCTAAACAGGCACTTACTACTACTTTACTTACTGCTAGTATCATAAAATATTATCTGCCGTACCTGTAGATGTAAAAATCGTTATTTTTGTTTGGATTTTGATAGAAGTTGATATTAGAGAATTAGCGTTAATTGACGTGTACATGTAAGGCAGTAAGTATCTACATAGTATACTTGATTTAAAAAAATGTGACAAGGCATGCATGAAATATGTTTTCTTCTAATCTAATTTTCGGAATGGAATCTGTTATGATTTTTTAAGTTAAGTCTTGTCTTTACTTGTTAAGTTCTTAGAAATAAACGAACAAACTCCCAGACTTTCTTTTTTAATATAAGAAGGACTATAAATGGAACTTTATACTAAGGCTTTCATCTCGGGAATCTTGGTCGCGAAAATTTCGAGAGTTTCGACGATTATTTTTTTTTCAAGACTCGGAGACTCGAGACTAACGTTTTTGGTCGCGGGAATAACGAGACTTTTGAGACTTGAGTCACTTATTAACAGTTTAAATAATCTACTAAACCAACAGTCATTTTTTATTATGGTAACATGGATATGGCAATGGCTTAATAATTTGGTAAACCCCCAAGAAGACAAAGGACAGAATATAGCTTCCATGTCTATCTATGACTTGCAAACAACCTTGCACGCAGAAAAAGCTCTCTTTGAAAATGGGGGCGACAGAAAGAAATACCTAATGATTGCTACAATTATTTAATATCTATTCCGCCCACTAGCGTAGAAGCGTTTGTTCAATAAAGTACTTGATTAAAATATCTTGTTTTGATTGCCTAATTGCATAGCCTACACAGTAAGAATCCTAGCCTGTCCATAGTATGGACCCTGACCTGTGCCTGTCTATATATTTAGAAACCTAGTTTTGAAATAGTCTCGAAAGTCTCGTTTTCCCCGGGAATTTTGAGATCACATCGAGTCTCGTTTTTTTTCCCGGGACTCAGTAATGCATCGAGACTGAAAGCCCTACTTTATACTAATGACGTTGTATTCTCATTTGTTCTTTCAGGTATTACTTCTACTTGTACTTCATTCTTGCCGTAGTAATTCCCGTAGGGATACCAGTATATTATTTCGGAGAAACGTGGACAAATTCTATTTTGCTTTGTTATTTTTTGCGATATATGATTGAGCTAAATGGCACCTGGCTGGTGAACAGTGCAGCTCATCTGTACGGGACGAGGCCTTATGATGAGTAAGTTAGACTTTGGTTAATAATAAGTTGTGCCGTTGGGTTATACGAGTTCTCGAGTGATGGAAGACCACGTTTAGGCAAACATAGTATAAGAAACCAGGTGGAATGACGACCTGCGAAAAGCCTCACATTAAAAATGTTATTTTGTAAACAACCACTAAAAATAATAAAATAATTACAACCATTTAGCTATCCAACAGTGAAAACTGCTTCGCAATCGGTCCAGTAGTTTTTACGTGATGCACGAACAAACATACAGACAAACATTCAAACAGACCAACACGATTTAAAAAATGTTATTTTCTTGTTCGCTGGCCTATTTGTTGTACACAAGACCTTTTTTTAGCTATGCTTTATTATAAGTATAGCTGAAACTATTTTTTTAAATGTTTAATTTCAATAGTTCTTTATTGCCCTGTTTTTATCACGTATGCAATGACCATTAAAGCACGCCGCAAGATGTTAAATGTACAACTGTGTTCATCTATGGAATATATTATATATTTTCAGAAATCTGCAGGCAGTAGAATCCTGGTTCGTATCTCTACTCACTCAAGGGGAGGGTTGGCACAACTACCACCACACATTCCCCTGGGACTACAAGGCGGCCGAGCTCACGATGCACTTTAACTTTTCTGCAGAAGTCATCAGGTTCTTCGAAAACATCGGACTTGCTTGGGACTTGAAGACTGCTTCTCCAGAAATAGTATGCAACATTTGTTAAATTTCTTTGCCTGCTCAATTGAGTTCTTCGAATTTATGTATAACTAGCGACTCACCCCGGCTTCGCATGGATAGCTAGAGTTTTTTTTTTATTAGTACATGATTCTACCCGAGTTTTGATTGATTAATTAAAAAAAACGGTTATTGTGACATAACTATAATACACATAATAGCCTCGCACCTCTTTTTTTTAGGTAATGATGAGTACCTACTATAAATATGTAGTACATTATTTTACGTATCATAAACTGCACCCCGCGGCTTTAAACGCGTACATTCTCCCAACCCCCTTTCCCCCACCCCCTGTCTTGCCCTACCCCACCGTCTCCCCCCGCCCTTCCCCCTGATTCTTCTAAACCTCTACCAACAATGCTTGACCTCCAACACATTCATCGAAATCCGTTTTCGAGATAACATCAAAAATGCAGCCAATAATGTATGAGAAAATGAATTTTCTTCTTAATTATTTTTTTCATTAATTTTTTCCATGTTTTTGTTTTTAGATTTGGCTATTCAGGGTGAAGACAAATCAAACAAATCATTAAAAAAACTTAATATTAATTTCATGGCCAGCTAAAACTGACCATATTGTTGAAACATCAACGTGTAATGATATTTCAGTCCACATTTGGCCATATCATTAATAATCATCCATGCTTTTTCATTCAAGCGTGCTACACCTTCGTCCACATCATCTTCGCTTTCCATCAGGTGAGATCGTGGTCAAACGATTGCCTAGGCAGAAATAAAAAAAACAATTGGGTTTTCATGATACCAAAGGAGTTCAAACAGATAGGTTTTGAAGTTTATTAAAAAAAACACAATGACGAAGCTAGCTACGCTTCGCTTCAGCCTTCTCCTTCTCACGGCTTAGTCGTAAAATAGAAGGCAAGAGCGGAAACCCCGCTCTTGCCTTCTATTTTACGATATGATCACTAATGTTTGACCATATCATGAAGTAGCCGTGCGTTTAACTGTTCATATCGTCTAACGCTGATCATTCATTCATCTGGCCAAACCATTTCATGATATCAACGATAATTTCATGAAGTAGATCTTTTTCATGATGTTGCCAGCCATTTCACGAAATGATCAATTCTCTTATATTGCTACAGCATATAGTAAAGATATTAGACTAGTTCTCCGCTCCGAACTAAGATCTCACGACGGGTTAAATTTTTTACGTTTTTCCTATAAGTTTAATGTCTTTAATTAACTCTAAAACTAAGAGGAAAAAATTGAGTTTACAAACAAAACCCTCTCATCACATCAATCATCAATGAATCATCATCATTTTCATTTTTACATGACTTGGTCATCTCACTATGCAATGTTTACAACCTTTGAGTTTTTGGTTCCCCATACCACAAACTCCACCTTTCCCTCACAACCCCTTACCAATTTAGCGCATAACACAAACTCAGAAGTTACATTCCTACCCTACCTATTACCTACTTATCCATGAGAGCCAGAACAACGGGCTGAAATTTATCATCGGATAAACAAACATTCATTCAAATGCCGATTTGACGAAGTTGATTTTCCTTCACTTTGCTGGGTAAAAACTGTATTTTTTTATGCAGGTACAGAACCGCATTATGAGGACTGGTGACGGCACTCACATTAGACTTGGTAACGACGAAGCCAGATCATCGGTCACTGCTGTCGGACTTTTGCATCCTATCAATCCAACGTACACCACGATGATGAAAAAGCCTGTTACCAATTTGAAACCTGAAGGTCTGCCATTTTTCCATGAGAAAGACGTTTTGAATGATAATATCTTGAAAAGAATACCTAGTTCCGGCTAGTGTTTATTAATGGAAGGGAAAGGAACTCAGTTTCGAAAGAAGAAGAAATGGCTATTATTGTACAATTTTAAGAATTTAAGAAAATAGTGTATGAGAAACTTTATACAATAAAACTGTAACAGGTCCAATTCTGTACATTGAATATCTTCAATGTACAGAATTGGACATAATATATACATATATATTTTTTTGGAGACTGTTCTATATTCTACAGAAGCCAACAAAAATTTATTTTTCCTTTTTTGTCTGTATGTCTGTCTGTATCTTGGCTAGGCATCACGCGGAAAATACTGAATGAATTTACTTTTCATCCCGTAAAATTAAACGGTTCCCGCAAGATAAGGGTTGAAAGTTATTTCAACGAATACTTATCACGCTGAAACTACTGGACGGATTTTGATTCACATTGGCACAGTCATAGTTTATATGATTGCTGCAGGATAGGGGTCCAAATTCTGTACATAGAAGATATTTTGAAAAAAAAAATAGAAGGCTTCTGTGTATTCAGTACTGAAGCCAAAACTGTTTTATTTTTCTCTTTTTGTCTGTATCCTGGCCGCGCATCACGCCGAAACTACTGAATAAATTCAAATTAAACTTAGCATGATTTGAGTTAATACTACGAAGTAGGATATCGGATACTTTTCATCCCGATTAATTAAAGGGTTCCCGCAGGATAGGGATTGAAAGTTATTTAAAAGAGCACGTACCATGCTGAAACTACTAGACGGATAAAAAAAAAAAAATAAAAAAAAAAAATGTAGCTTACTTCCGCCAAAACTGTAAGTCAGACAAATGATAAATGGTAAAATTAACACAAGTAAAACCCCACGCTAAACAAAACCCAACCCCAGATTGAACTAAAAAAAAAAAAAAAGTTTTTTTTTTTTTTTTTTTTTTCATTTGTCTGGCTTACAGTTTTGGCGGAAGTAAGCTACATATTTTTATTTTGTTCATTTTAAATATGGATTTCCGCAAAGTAACGCCTGAATCTATCAATTATACTAGACGGATGTTTTGATGCAAATTGACACACTCATATATCTATACTTATAATAAAGCAATAGGTACGAAAAAGGCTGTAAAAAGAAGATAAATAAAAATATGCTCTTGAATGCTATAAAAAGGGTATTGAACATGAATATAAAAAAAACCTGTCGTTCTGTCTGTTTGACTGTATGTTTGTTTGTTCACGCATCACGTAAAAACTATTGGACCGATTGCAATTCAGTTTTCATTGTTAGATAGCTTAGGGTTTGATTTAAAAACTGATGTAATTGGCATCTCAATCTGGTGAGTTAGAAGCCGAGCAATTCATAAAAGTATTTCTGACGGCTTTAGAAATTTGGACAAATGTTGGTATGTTGGTCCTGGAGAAGCACATTATGGTACTTTGAACGCAAAGAAAAAACCACGCGTGCGAAGCCGCGGGTACAGCTAGTACTTATAATAAAGCAGTAAGTAAGTAGCAGCATAGATAAATTATCTATGATTTATCTATGGTAGCAGTGAGTTATAATAAAAAGTAAGTTGCACACAGCTGAAATGAAGATGCTGCGCTAGGCGGGCGGTGTAACACGTCTGGATAGAATACGCAATGCGCATGTGAGAGGATCGTTCGGAGTGGCTCCAATAACGGCCAAACTAAAAGAAAGCAGGCTTAGATGGTACGGCCACATTATGAGACGAGATGATAGTTACTCAGTAAAAACAGCCATGAATATACCTAAGAAACGCATAGGAAAAGGAAAACAACCCGCTACATGGTGGTCCAGTATCGAGAGGGAGATGAAAGCGCAAAACCTAACTCCTACGACAACCCAAGATAGAGCGTCCTGGCGCCGCCGTACAAGAAGACCCGGCCCCAGATAGAACTGGTAAAGAAGAAGAAGAAGAAAGCAGTAAGTAGCAAAAAATCTGTAAAAGGAAAAAAATAAACTACTGAAAAAGTCAGTTCACGCATCACGTAAAAACTACCGATTACGATGCGGTTTTCACTGTTAGATAGCTTAGGATTTGAATTATAAACTGGTGTACTTATTATCTCAACTCAATGAGTAGAAGCCGAGCAATCGTTAAAAACTTTTTGACTGCTGAAGGAATTTTGTTTAAATGTTGGTATATTGGTATTTTAGGTCTTGGAATAGTAATAGAAATGGCCACGCGTGCGAAGCTGCGGGTACTAGTCATTAATAAAGTTAATAAGAATAAGTTATCTTAATGTTGTGACTACATGAAGCAATATATAAAATAAATATCCATACCAATATATAAAAGTGAAACGTTGTCTGTTTGTTTGTTTGTTTGTTTGTTTGTTTGTTTGGGGAGCTTTCTCGCGATAACCTCTGGACGGCTTTTGATGATGTTGCGGCGGAGCGCTTTTGCGCCCGCCCCCCACCGTCCGTCCGGTGACGCTGTAGAGGTCAGCTATAGACCAACAGCACATATCCTTAAAAACAAAAAAGGTTTTGATAAAATTTGGAATGAAGATAGCTTATACCCTAGAATAAAACATAGGATACTTTTTATCCCGGAAAATCCCACGAATTCCGTGGAAGTTTCCACGGGAAAACTGGAACATGTTGAATACTCGCTGTAAGGTTCGGTTACCATGGAAACGAAATAACAAGTCTGTCAAAAATCATCAAGAGCTTTGGTGCCACAGAGTAAGTAGTTGATGCTATACCAACAACAAGCCACAGAGGCCATAACCAAGAAGCCTAAGTCTACTTTTGCATTGGTTTTTAATATCATAGAAGAACGTAGGATGCTTTTTTCGCGATAAACTGTAGTTCGCGTGAACGAAGTCGCGGGCGGCTAAGCTAGTATAAAATATAAGCAATATATATCCACACCAATATATAAAAGTGAAAACGTTTGTTTGTTTGTTTGTTTGGGGAGTTTTAACGCGATAACAGCTGGACGGATGTTGATGAAATTTGGAATGGAGATAGCTTATACCCTGGAATAAAATAAAATTCCGGAAAATGGTAAGTTTCCGCGGGAAATACTGGAAAATGTTGATTACTCGTTGTAAGGACCGGTTGCCATGGAAACGAAATAACAAGTCTGTCAAAAAACATCAAGAGCGTCGGTGCTATACCTACTCTTGCATTGGTTTTTAATATCCTAGAAAAACATCGGGTGCTTTTTTTCGCGATTAACTGTAGGTAGTCCGCGCGGACTAAGTCGCGGGCTAAAGTTAGTTCTAAATAAACTTAATTCAAAGTTCGCTACAGACTTGTCAAAGAAAATGTTACGTTTTTTCTTGAATTGACTATAATGCACTTATTGCAAGGTATTTATTGCACGACTGCCCAAAAAAGGAGTGTAATGTTTTCAGGGTTCATGTATGTATGTGAGCTTCTTAGTTCCACCATAACTTTTAAATGCCTGAACAGATTTGGTTGTATGGGGTATCGTTAGAATCCTTACATCATCCCGAGTACAGGCTATAAAAAAATGCTATTTTTTGGCAGGGCTGTCATGTGTTTTCTCTTACTTTGATGATGTACTTGTATATTCAAACCCAATTTATAAAATTGCATATATTTCCAGTGTAGGCGAGGTTTGTGAAAGCAAGGCAAGTTTTATTAGAATTAGTATTTGCAGTAGCAGCCATTTTCAGTGTTGTCTCGTATCCACTCTAAGTATTTTGTGACCCTGGTATACACTCCTGGATAACCTTTCCTGGCGCATCCATAGCCCCATGACACAACACCTGAAAATTAAATAGAATTACTAAGCCATTATTTAACCACCATTAGTTATTTCGAAGACGGCGCCATCGTTCGACTAAGCGTTGTTCATTAGTTAATGCAAATCTTATGGAGTCCGAAACTTTTTATGAGGAAAAATGGACTAGACATATTTCGAACAATTTAGATTTCTAAAAGTTTAATATTTTTTGGAATCTGTTTTGGATCTGTACAAATGACCAAGATAAGATTTCTACAGTAGTCGCAGCGGAAGAATGTGGCTCGGAAGTTGTCTGCAAGTGGCTGCGCAAACTGCAATTTTTAAAGGGAACGTTGAAGGTGAAGACAGCATTGTATAACTAACTGTATCGCTCACTCGCTTACGTATTTCGCATATTCTATCTCGCTCGTACTTTATGCTGTTTTATCCTCACAGCAGTACCTGCACAATCGTTCACAGAACTTCACAAACATAAAGATTCGCTGCGAGTACTGTAGATGGGACCATAAAATTTCTTAAAAAGTTCTAAAATATTTGACTATTATACCATAGAATTACTATCTAATTATGTAGTTCTACTGGTAGATAGAAAGTCCCAATTTTTCGATTATTCACTAGTGTATAGTCTATGGGGAAAAATAGTGTATAGTCTAATCCCATTAATATTTTAAAGAATCATGCCCACGGATGTGCCCACGTCCTAAACTTGAGATGACCTGTCATTGATATTTTTTTCAGGTGGTGTATAATGATGATGTTTATTGGTATAAATTACAAATTAGTTTTTCTAAAAACGACTGTGTGAATATGTATCGATTTGCCAATCAGGCAAAAAATATATTTTTAAAACAAGTGGTCAGCCATCGAGCCGTAAGTAAAATATTTTTATTCAGACATATTATAACTCTGTGTATTATACTAATCGTAGACAGAAATATACTTCTCTGTGGTCTATGGATAATATTGGCGCGGATATTGTTTCAATCAGATTTTCATTATCACGTGCACTTAATGCGGTGCGTTAGTGTCGATATTACTATGAAAATCTGATAGCAACAAATTGTATTGGCTTACGGAATCGCACTGCAGAGCACAAACCAAGCAAATTGTAAGCATTGACGTACTCACTTACTCTATGGTTGTATGGTACTATTCTGGTCAGAGAAAAACAAAGCGTAATTCAAGATCTTTGCTTGGTACAAACAAAAAGATCATCAACCATAGCCCACTCAAATACTACCTCCTGTAGTATATTTACCTTCTTTTAAAAGATCATTTTATTTTTTCCAGATTACCAATTTTGATTTGAATTTGTGTTCTGTAAATAATAAAAAAAAACTTTTTTGTGCAATATATAAATCGATATACACGACATCTTGTGCCAAAATGTTGGACAGGTCAAATCTGGACATGATTCTTTCAGCTTCCCAGAATTACTGAAAAGACTCAATCTTTCGCTTTTTATAGGTATAGTGATAACTGATTTCTTAGGTTTCTTGTTGATCATCAACAGAATTTCAATGAGCCATAGCTATATTGATGAGTGTTGCCATCTCAAGAAAATTATTGATGACTGTTGTAACTAACTATTCCTAACGCTTCGCTAGTTACCTAATTCTAAATTATCTATATTAAAGTATTACTTTCTATAGGTTATCGTTATACGCTCAATTATTAGATATACCTGGTCTTGAAATAAGTTTCTAAAGTTCAAATCTGATTTACTTACCAATTAATTCGTAAGCTCTGTCTGCATTTTCAGTTACTAAAGGACCGCCGCTGTCACCCTGCAAAAAAACTCATCAAATTAATAGTTATTACATACTGCTTATAAAATACTAGCGACCCGCCCCGTCTTCACACGGGTAGGTAAGGGTTTCTCTAAACGTTTGTACAAAACGTTACTTTTATGACAGGACAAATTAATACAAAATCTGGCGATCGTTTTGAGACTAGTTTGGTGAAGGTACAAAGTCATGTCCCTGCTTCGATTGACCAAATACGCTCGAAACTAAATAAGCCCATAAAAACTTATACTATTTCTTTCTTTTAAGTTTTATACGACTTGAAGTCATTTTTATTATTTCTTACTTTTCAGAATTGTTAAATACGGCCTAAGAAAATAAAGTACCTACTTATTCCGTTCTCTAAGAAAAAAGCCATACTGGAAACACATAACAATCCATATCTTTTAAAATACTGAACGGATTTTGATGAAACTATTCCCTAAGTTGAAAGATACTGAAACCTACGAATAAGTAATAAGTCAGGAAACGTAACAGCGTTAATAAAATGACCCAACAAAAGTCGTGCCCAAGTAGGTGGGGCTTAAAAGTCGTGTCCAGCGCGTCATCAGTCGTACATTTTTCATGCAAGCGAGCACACGTCATATCTTCGCGTACGTTTTAATTTTATCATTGTGAACTACAGCTGTGAATCATCATGCCAGCATGTGTTGTGAAGTGGTGCAGGAGCCATACAAGATTAAAATGTCCAGGGATCACTTTTCACTAGTAGTAGTTGCAAAATTATAATTATATTCAAAGACGTTCAAATACATTATAAAACCGCGATGGTCAATACTATGCAAAATGAAGTCAGTCAATTTTTGCACTAAAGTTTAATTTCTACTCGATGAAATTTTGAAATTAAGCTGTTATTTTTTTCACGCAGATGATTCATACCTAAGAAACGTCAACATATTTAGGAGAATACTAAACAAAATGAGCAAATAAACAATAATGAACGATTACAGTTGGTATGTAATATAGGTTCGGCTTTTTCGACTCATGGGAATAACAATAGCATTAAAAAAACAGTTCATAGTTTGATCGAATTAAAGCACGTTTAATTTTTCAGGCTACTGAAAATTCACCTTCTGGAAATTTTGAAGTGTTTGATTTACCTGAGTTGCTCAAAAAGACAAATAATGCAAACCCTCAAGGAATAAGGCACAAAAACTTGGAAGATTTCACTATTATTTTTTGCACTTAATATTTAAGTTTGATAGGAATTTTTATTTTAGCTGTATATGTGTATCTATTTCAATTAGAGACAGTCTTTCATAGATTTGAAACTGATCTTCAATAAGGTTATTTTCAGGAGAATAATATCAACACTGAATGTAATGACGGTGTTGTCTTCAACACCGTCATTACATTCAGTGTTATATTATTCTCCTGAAAAGAACACCGTCATTACATTCAGTGTTGATATTATTCTCCTGAAAATAACCTTACCAACCAAGAAAAACAAAATTAATAAATAATCTTATTTCAACCGAAGTCTTTAGTTTTGAAGAAAGAGGATCATGCGTTACGCCGATAAATATACCATCGTCAGATATTGAATCTGCTCTGAATACTCCTAAAACACACATTTTAAAGCAAAAACTAAGAAAAAAACTATTTTGGCACTATAACGACTATCACAGATCAGAAATCTACAACGCCCAAATAAAAGATTAACTATGAAGAATATTTCACTTAAAATATTTTATCCCAATTGAAGAAAAATGGATTTGGCGATACTACAGAAAATAATGCATTGAATGATTTTTCGGACGATATAGTTTTAGCCCTTAATTAAAAGGAAAAAGACAAAAGTTACTTTGATCTTTGATGGCTGTGCATCTAACATCGCTACGGCTAAGATGTTGGGTTGCAATTTTGAAGACACAAACAATTCAAAATCGTTTTTTGACCACCCATCTACCGGAGACCCAGTAGTTGTAATATTAGATCCATTTCATATGGTGAAACTTGTGCGTAACACATTAGAGGAAAAAGACACTCGTAGATAAAAACAAGAAAAAAAATTGAGTGGGCACATTTGCAGAAACTGAAAAATGTTCAAGATATCGTTGGATTGCATTTTGGGAATAAATTGTCAAATCGGCATCTATACTTCCGAAATAATATCATGAACGTGAAACTAGTGATTCAAACCTTAAGTCAAAGTGTAGCTGATGCGATTAAGTTTGGTTCGCAACAGTTAAACATGCCTGATTTTCAAGAAACAGATGCAACTGTTAGCTTTTTAGAAACGTTTAACAACCTTTTCGACATACTAAATTCAAGACCGACCGATACGGGTTTAATCACCCTTTTTCAGTGGTAGAAAAAGAAAAACTACATAACGTTTTGGATCAAAGCGAAAAATATATTAAAGGTCTCTAAATCAATGTGCAGTCAAAAAAAACTCGAACAGTAAATGGACAAAGAGTAACAGTATATACTAACTCTTTGAAACCAGTGACCAAAACTCAGTCCAAAACTGGACTTCTAGGACTCTTCATATGTATTTCAAGTTTTAAATTACTTTTTGCACGGCTAGTAGAGTTACAAATATATAAATTTATTTAACCATATTAAGCCAAAATCATATTGAGTTGTTTTTGGAGTGATCCGCAACCACGGCCGTTGCAACAATAACCCAATCGCCTGACAGTTTATGGAAATATATAAAAATAATTTACTGAACTTGAACCTCAGCTCTAAATTCACAGGCTGACAGGAGGACATTCCGTTTTAAATTTCTCAGAATCCGTCTTCACTACATTGCGAAGAAAGATTCTCTTTTAATGTCTTCTGGACAAAAACTTAATAAATTAATTATATTTCGTGGGACAAAGAATTTAATGAATTGTAAAAAGTGAGCCAAAAAAAAAACAGTGTACAGTAATATTGTTTTATTACTGACTTGGTCCGGTCCACTTATTGCATAACATCGTCCACGCCGCTATGACTCAGCTGTCATAGCAGACATTGCATTACGCGCGTGAACCAATCCCTGCTTTCGTTCTGAATTTAAACCAATCACCAAGCATGTCTATTTGTAACCTCGGAAGTGATTCGGACTTTGAATCTTACGTCGTTTTGGTTTGTTGTGACATTTGTTCTGAATTAGAGTTCTTGACTTATTATTTATTCGTATACTGAAACTATTATACAAATATAATTATTGTAATATGATTTATAGTTTCCAATAAATACGTAGACAAACATACATACATACATACATTCACGTACTTTGGAATATTTTTTTCAGACACTCATATCATCATCATCTTACTTTCAGCCTTTAGAAGTCCACTGCTAAACATAGGCCTCCCCCAAAGAGCGCCATGACGAGCGATCTTGTGCCACCTCCATCCACCGACTTCCTGCGATGGCTATAATGACGCCAATTCTGTTGAACAACTCACTAAACTAAACTATGCTAAAGCTAAAGCTAAATTTATTTTATTTTAGTGATACCTACAATTTTATCATTTGTTGATTTCCACTAAACTAACACATCATTGTGACAGGACTAATTTGATTTTGACAAGGACTAAATTTAATCGCTAGTGTTGCCCACATTTAAATAATGAACGAATTTAATCATAAATTGTTGTTTATTATCTGTGTTAGTGAGACGTTTGTATAGATTTTTTCATAAGCCGCTATGCGCATGCGCGATTGAATGTTTCGAACAGTGTGGGAGTTTTGAAATGAAATGTCAATAAAATCACTCCGAAAGATAGGGGTACCAGGTTTTAAAAGTGGACCATCACGAAAAGGGCTATATCGTCTCGCCTTTATAACTGTGTAACCATATGAGCCCCAGAGATCGAATGTGGGTGTCATTTTTCTGGGTTGGCACTGCAACTGTTATGGGCTAGCGTGACGCTTACCATCAGACGAGCGACTTGACCGTCTCGTCACAAAAACAAATTACAAAATGCATTTTTTTTTTGCTCTCTGTTAATATTTGTCAAAAGACAAAAATTAAACATTACGGGGAGAGGCAGGACGCACAGAGCCAAATCAGCGAAATTTATGGTTTTGTGATTTTTAATTCGGTATAACTCGCGATTTAGTATGCATATTGATTCCGGTGTATAAGTAAAGATCTCGTTGAGAAAAAAAACCATTCAATATGAAAAAGTTAGCAAAAAAGCTAACATATTTTTTAAAAATGCGGTCTATTTACAAAAGTGGCTGCAGCACCCGGAAAGTCCGTACTAAAATAAGGATAATACACATTTTGAACTCCAGTACAGAGCAAACGAGAGAGGTTTTCAGGACCGGATCAAATTGTACGTGGCGTTGACGTTTCACGACAAACGAACGGCCATGCGCCCCAACATAGCCATCCGGTTTTTCGGTCACGTGCATCTCGATCACATCAGCTTTCAAACAGAAAAACCGCATCAAAATCGTTCCATTCGTTTGCGAGCTACGATGCCACAGACAGCCACATGAATACACACACACACACACACACACACACACACACACACACACACGCACGCACGCACGCACGCACGCACGCACGCACGCACGCACGCACGCACACACACACACACACACACACACACACACACACACACCCTAAACTTATAACCCCCCCCCCCCCCCCCGGTCTCTCTTTTCAAGTTCGGAGGTAATAAAGATTTTATAATAAAGCAGTGAGTAACAAAAGGTCTGTACGAAGAAGGTAATAATAAAAAATGGTCTAGTGGATTTCAAATAAGCGAATGAACTTTAAATAAACGAATATACTTAACATTTTTCAAAATCATGTCTGTCTTTTTGTCTGTTCGCGCATCACGTAAAAACTAGGTTTAGAAATAAAAGGTTTTGGTGAACTTGGTATTTCAATCCGGTGAATAGAAGCCGAGCAATTAATAAAACATATTTGACGGATGAGTGAAATTTGTTATTTTATACCTTATAGGTACTTTTCGTCCTAAAATAACACATAGGTTACTTCTAATCCAGAGAAATGACCACGCGGGCAAAGCCGCGGGTGTCCCGCTTATAATAAGCAAACTTTACGTTATTGTGATCTTTAATTTGGTATAACTCGCGATTTGTACGTGGAGTCCACACTCTCATCATACATAATGTATCAAAAATAGCTCCAAAATTTTGCGCTCGCTTCACTTGCGCTTTTTTGGTACCATTGTTAATGTTTTTTCACTCACCGATGATCGATCATAAACGCTTTTTTTTTCACCATATTGCCCTGTGTCTGTAATTACCCTAATAAAAGTATGAGGAGATCAAATAAAAAAAAATATATGTATTATTAAATCACGTATACACTACCAATACGAAAAGTTCACGTATACGTAAGGGTTCGCGATAGAAATTAAAAGCCATTTCGGGCACTGAAAAATTCCTCGCCCGGGGCGCCCAGATAGACATCTGGGCGCCAGATAGACATCTGCCCAGATAGACATCTGGGCGCCCCCGGCGAGGAATTTTTCAGGGCCCTGTAAGCAAGTACTTAGCGGAACTTCTGTGTGAGTTTTGTATTTTGTGCGGGGTCCGCACCATGCCACAGATTACTACAACGGCATACTAAATACATACATCACTAGCCGGCTAGTCTCGAAATGGAAATATGCGCGAAATTCAATACAAAATTTATTTACATTTCGTTTTTTTTAAGTTTCAAAACTGTAATGGGATGTTAATCTGATAAGCTAGTTAGATCTTGGCCATTAGGGGCTTTGTTGAGCAATCAGTCTGGCCGTTAAGCTAAACAGTTTGAAGACCCCTGTCTTAAACCAAACTGCAAAGGATACCCGAAGCAGTTCGGACCTCTGCGAAAGTTGCATACCATATGCATGTTTGTAAACTTTTATCACAATATGACATGCACATCAGCACGTACATACACCACCTTTTATGATGCACATTGTGTAATTCTCACAATTTCGTCCACGAAAGTGACTTGAGAGAGACGGTTTTCAGCGCTGAAGCGCATTAAAATGAGACCTCTCTCTACTGGGGCAAGAACTGTTGGATTCATATTAAACACATAATCTGATCTAAACAAGAATGACGAGACTAGCAGCTTTTACGATCAGGTTATTGACAGCTTACCTAAAATTAGAACTCTTTTAAAAAAAATTGGCTAGCTAAAGATTTGTTATAACTAATTAACTAATACTAGTAATTACTGAAAAGTAAATCTTGCTCTTATTATGTAAGTATAAAATTTTAAACCCTGAAAAATAATTTTAAACATCGAGCAATGCTATCTTTTTATTTATAACTGAAATTAAACACCGTTTATATGGGACTTCGCCCGTAAGGAACTCCTAATGTTATAAGCTTTCGTTATACACGTACAGAAAGCAAATTAGTACCATATATAGTCCTTAACTATATATGTACTGTGTAGGTACTAACGCACGGCCGCAATATAGAGATAAATCCGTTCAATGACCCCTCACTACTTATCTCTATCGCTTGCGCATAAATGTGTATTACCGTCACATTATGTGCGAGAGCGACGGTCTGTTTATCTGTCTATCGTGTCCGTGCTTTATCATCATAAGTAATGTGTGGTAGTAGTTACACTTATGGTACTGTGCTCTTACCGTGCAGGCATCCTTGTGGGCAGTAGCAGGGTAACCAGCGCACATCATCACATCTTTTATCTTAGATGCATTGTAGTTGGTGTTCTGACACTCCTGGTTGCTCAACACTGGAAGGTCTGCCTCCAGGAGAGTGCAGGACCATTTCCCAGTTTCTCCGGTGGCACCCCAGCCCGCTACTATTGCAGTAGTTCCAGTGTAGAGATTGTCTGAAAAACATATTCAATACATAGTATAAAACGCGACAAACATATAATTACATAACAACATATAATTACATAGTATAATTATTAGTATACTCAAAATTCATGTGTTTTTTTTTTGCGTGGAACCCTATTTCTTTGCAAAAATAAAAGTCTAAGTTACTCTTTTGATGTTTATAGCAGTTATCGCCAGCTTAGCGTAAATATTATATAATAATTTTCTAATGGAAAAATGTCGTACATGATCCAATTTTTTCCATTATAAAATTATTATTATATATATTAACGCTAAGCAGGTGTTAACTGCTATAAAAAAACATAAAAGTATATATTTGGGAGGCGTTATCTTTCAGACACAAAGTTAATCAATATTAGCCGTGTTTGGTTGGTA
Organism: Alsophila aescularia; assembly: GCA_946251855.1. Lineage (NCBI taxonomy): Eukaryota > Metazoa > Arthropoda > Insecta > Lepidoptera > Geometridae > Alsophila > Alsophila aescularia. The sequence continues at coordinate 21,545,375 of OX276376.1, read as the reverse complement.
GTTCGTAATACTACCAATAGATAGCGTTACCTCCCCATAAGACGGGTTCAAAGAAACTAGTGGAAAGATTTAGGTGACGACGCATAGGTCTCGGTAGCCAAATTGGTAAAGGCATGTGCTGCGCTGAGGCACAGTATGCGAGTTCGAATCTCGTCCGTGATCCAAATTTTTCCTTTAGAAAATTATTATATAAGTCTAAGTTACTCCTTATAACCTGCCAGTGAAAGTACCGTCAATATCGGTCCAGCCGTTTCGGAGATTTTTATTATTTGTAATATGGATATGGATAATACGACATACGAGACCGACCTGAACGTAGCGAGGGGGGAGGCGGTGAGCGAAGCGTGCCGCCCCGCGCCGCCGTCCCCCGAAGCGGAGTGAAGGTCGAGTGTGCGAGAACTAAATTGGGAGGAGGAGGAGGAGGATGCAAAAGGTTTTACGAACTGAATTTTGAATGGTTTCCGATTCAAACCTGTTTAGGTATATTAAATCAACTTAACAAAAGGAGGCAATTGGGAAATCAAACGGGAATGGACGTCACGTTAGTCGTATGCATCCCAACCGGTGGGCAAAGGTCATGACACAGTTTTGTTTGTTTGTTTGTCGTATGAGGTAGTGCGGGCCTCTGGTGTCAGAGTTTGTCAAGCCGCCTGAGGGCCTCTGACATAGCTTAACGACTGCTATTAATCAATAACAGCCGGGACCGACAGCTTAAAGTGCCCTCCGAAGCACGGAGCGATGGTAAGCCGCACATAACTCAGAAAAGTCATTGGTGCGGAGCCTAGGTTTTGAACCCAGTATCGTTGGATTCTAAATTGCACTATAGAACCGTTAGGCCACCATCGCTCTACACGCCTGAAGATGGACGATGCCGCCGAGGCCGGCCCAGAAAGATCTGGCGAGATTACCTAGACGTCTACCAAGAGGGCTGGTACTAGGCGGCTCAGGAAAAATAATCTTGGAAGGATATGGAGGACATATCTGTCCAGCAGTGGAACAGTAAAGGTTAGAAAAAAAAAGGAGGAGGTTCTCAAGTCGTCTGTATATTTTTGTGTGTTTGTTACATTTGAAAACTTCTAAGCCAATTTTTGTTTTTTTGAGTGTCTCAATATGTCTTTTTTTTTTTCAAAGTATATCCTGAAATTGTCACAAATTGATCATAAATTAATTAATTATTTATACATGTAGTTTTACATCAAAATTACTAGATTTGTCAGTACATATATACATTTTTAAATGTCGATATCAGTTTTGTGTTTTTCATTGAATTCAGACTTATTTTGAGTAGATCAAAGAAAATAAACTTATTTGTTAGAAGGAAAAGAAGTTAGAAAAAAGGTAGGAGTAAAAAGGTAGGGTTAAGCGACTATCAATCCCAAAATATTTGCAATAAAACCTTCGTAAATAATGGTGTGTTTATATATGTGTAATGGGCTCTCGAGAGCAGTTTTCGATGAATCATAAGTTTTTAGCAAACAAGAAATCCAGGTAACATTTTGTTGTTCTTTTGTTCTGTTTATTAAAAACTAAAAATACCTACATTTTAAAAAACAAAGTTCATAAAAGTAAAGGTAAGCATGTAATGGTAAAAGCCTACTCATAATATCTTATATTAATGTTTTTAAGATGAAAATTTTGTGAGAAAATATTAGGTTTTCCGGTGTGATACTTAACGATACGGATCTATATCAGAACCTTTTATGAAAAGTCTCTGCATTGTAAAACTAGGTATTGAAGAATTAGATCTTGTACTATTATTTATTCTGTGACTAGGTTTTCACAGGCTAAGTTTTAGTCACAGATTTGAGACTCAAATCTATGGTTTTAGTTTTGAAAACTCACCGACAATGTCCGGTAAGCAGACCGGCCTGATCGCATGAGAGTACACAACTGGTTCGTTCAACTGCAGCAGAGCTATGTCGTTGCTCAGCACGGAGAGGTTGAAGTTGTGAGCAACCACCTTCACCAGATACCTGGTCACTGGAGTCTGCGTCTTGTCGCAGCGGTCGTGCTCTCCGAATGTCACTCGGAACATAAACCACATGAACCTGAGATCACAATAGATAACTTTAATAAGTTTTATGTGAGACGACTAATACTTTGGATTGAAATGAAATATTATTTAATAACAAAATTAAAATAATAGCCAAGTAGTATGTTGAATTATGTAGTAGTTACGGTGGCTTAACTCCACGTAATCCAAACTTTTCCTTTGAAAAATAAATAAAATATTATGTAGCAGTTTCAATGCAGTTGTAATAATCGCTGAACGGGTACATTTTATGCTGCCTCCCGATTCAGAACCTTACGATAGCGTACCGAATCGATTTGTTTCGATATTGTGAATGAAAAATGTATTGAATTGAACGATTTCAAACCGAATCCACAGAATAAATAATACCATATCGATCAACAACTAAGTTATCGAAGGGTTCTGAATCGGGGGGGCAGGTCTATATAATATGTCTAAAAAAACTGTAAGAAAATCAAAAGTACATAATGTTCCAGTTGTTTTTTTATATGTTTATTGAGTTAAATGTTTTATTATCTATATGTTTTTATACTAGCTCTGTCCGCGCCTTTGCCCACGTGGTCATTCCTCTGGGTTAAAAGTAACCTATGTGTCATTCCAGGACCAAAAAGTAGCATCAAACACATTTCATCAAACTTTGTTTAGCCTTCAAACAGTTTATTATTGATTGCTCGGTTTCTACTCATTAGCAATCTAAAAGTATCTACTGTGTATCTCAATAGATACACAGTACACCAGACTTTAAGTAAAAACCTAAGCTATCTATCATTGACAACCGCATTTTTGTTATTGTTTTATTATAAGTATAGATTATTGTCAGACTTAAACTTAAGTATGTTGATAAGACAGGCTACCCACCCTTTCATACAATGCGCAGCTGTGACCACATATTTGTCGTTGATGAGCGACGCTCCACAGCCGAACGACTTCTGGTAGATGAGTCGGGCGAGCCACGGGAATGCGTTCATTTTGGAGCCGATACCACCCACCACACGAGGCTCTTTATTGCGCTCGCCGCAACCTGCGCAAATAAATTATTTCGTTAAAAATCTTATCAATAGGTAGTGACACCTTTCAAATGCAAATACAATGAAAGCTTGTTTCGAAATTAACTATTTAGGAGAATGTTACCAATAATCATCTAAGGTTTCATGAAAAATGTAGAGTGTATTTGATTTTATTTGTAATCTTAACAATTACGTTATTTATGATTATTAGCAGTAACGGCTGCTTAGCGCACCTGTATCGTAGGTACCTGCTCGTATATCCGTATATCGTCAATTTCGTTTAGATTCAATGGATTATCGTTCTCGTAGGATATGAAATAATTTGGAGTGCTTGGTGATAGCGGAAAATGTCTTAAAAGCTTTTATGACTAGTTCAGACGACTGATTTTATTATTTCAGATCTAATACAATTTTGAATGTAATAACATATCAGATGTATGGTATATTCCGGGTATTTCTAGACTCCTAAGTAGGTGCGTATAATAGCTACTTATCACTGACCAAGAAGATAATGTCAATGTCACAACTTTTGATAGTTTACGACCAAGTTGATAGCAAGCAGTAAGATATTGGTAAACATGCCTAATAATAATTACATGGTAAATTCTACAAGGCATTATAGGTTATGCGTTGTTAAATCAAAACTTACTGCAATCTTGACACGCTGGCAAATTTCCAGCAAAGCGAAGAGACGCAAGTGCTGACACATACGGGTCTTCGTAGCCACTGCCATCCTAGACCAACAGACGAAAAGTTACGAAGATCACTGTCAATATCGTCCTACCAACCACAAACGCAATTGAACCCTTAATAAAAAAATAAAATAAAAATAACTTGACTACCCTGCCAGAAACGAACTAAAAAGTCAAAAACAAGATATAAATGAAATTGACATTACTGTGAAAAACTTTAAATCTAAGAGGTCCCTCGACTGCAATGACAATTTTATTTATCTCTTGTGTTAAACTTTTTAGTTCGTTTTTGGCACGGAAGTCGTGTTTTTTAAAATTATTTTTCATTTTTTATATCATAATTTTTAATGACAAGTTGTAATTGCTCATCAAAGCCTTCAATTTGATACCCATGTTGTTTAATGCGAAGTTTTTTTTGTTTCAAAATTTAGCCATGTGGTTTATGAAACAAAAAAAAACACACCACAATCAATTTAAAAAAATGCCTATTGTATGTTACTGGGGGTGATGTAAGGATTCTAACGATATCCCATACATCCAAATCTGTTCAGATATTTTAAAGTTACTTATTGTGGAATAAAGAAACATACAAATATTAATCTATGAAACTTTTTTGGGCAGTCGTTTTATAAAATAGGTATCTTCTCTCTAAGAGAAGGTCCTTGTCCCAGCAGTGGGGGACATAATAAGCCAATGATGATGATGAAAAGGACACTTTAAGCATTGTCAAGCAATATTGATCTTGTTGATGAATATATTACGCTTGACCATAAATGCCCTATAGATATTAAAATGCTTTCCCGTTTTCTCTGTAAGCAAGTTGACTAGGGAGATAAAACAGCTTGGGAGTAGATTTCATTTAAATTTATTTATAGTATTATCATTAAATTGGTGTATTGTATAATACACCAGTGTATCGTATCGTATTGTAATCTTATATGTAAATAAAATAATAGATAAAGCTGTAGGTATGACAAAAGTTTTTATTTAGAAGAATTAAATTTTACGTGCCTATATTTAAAAAAGTCAGTTTCGTCTACCCAGAGCGATTTAACTCCGAGCACTTCCATGTAGACCTCTTGTAAATCGGAGAGAGCACTTGCAAATCCAGTTATCTCAAGATCGCAGAAAGCTTAGATAAACAAATGAAGTGCTCTCACAAATGGATCACTAAACACATGTCTTGTTCTCTAATAAACACAGTGTGTCACTCCAGTGCTATTCGGACGAGAAAACCGTTGCGAATGTTAATAAGGTTTTGGAGAGGCCATGTACAGCTATCAAAGCAAATTTACTGCGACACGATTCAATATTTACCGATCTTTGAGATCTTTTTGTGTGAAATTAAACAAACAAAGCAATGATACATAAGGGTCAAACATCTGAAACTAAAATGAGGTTAATATACAATTCTATTTGTTTAACCTTAGTTTTCATATTTTATTTTATTCAGTTACCGTAAAATTGAAAAAAAATTGACAGGTAAATATAGAACATCATTAAAATTATTGAACCCAAAGCCTAAAAAAGTATTAAATAGAGAAATAATTTAATAGAGCTATTATAATAAATGGATTCTTTAATTTTAATAAGTCAATGAAATACTTACTCATTAAAATAAATACATTAGCATACAATGCTTAAAAGAAATATATAATGTATGCAATTTGATACATATTTGATATAAGTAAATCCAAAAAAATGATTATAATACAACAATATGTCTGAAAGGTCAGGTTCAATGTATATTTTGATAAATATCAAATTATTTTGTTTTCTAGCTCTACTCTGTCCATAGATAAAGATTGCTGAGTTACATAATATAAATACAATGCCTACCAGTAAAACGTGTTTAAAATTCGTAAAATAAAATAAACAGTTACTTACCGTATTCAAGGCGTGCGGCGCGAAGCCAGCAGACGTCACGCATAGAAAACAGAATAACAAGTACCACCACATCTTTGTCTCTCACTTAGCAAATAACTGAGTTTAAACTAACTTAAACAAAATAAACTCTATCTCTGTAAAGAAAAGTCATACGTTTGAGGTTCAATGTTTTTGGAACACTAACTCATGTAGTCGATAACAACGCACTTTATGGGTATTGGACCTGTAAAACGTAGCATGACTGCGACTCAAATATTTTAGAAATATCTACTTGTAGGCGTTTGTGAAGTTTTCGTTGAGAGGGATGTTCTTTTCCGAGTCTGTTGGTGAAATGACGAGGTTTTTAAATAAGCAAATAAGAAGTTTAAACGTTCCGTATGATTAGACCATAAAGGCAAGCGACAATTTAGCGGCCCGGGAAAGCTTTCCGAACGACACGGAATTTGGCACTGACCTCACAGATCATTCACCTCGGCCAAAGCTACTTCATCCCGCCTCTAATTTGGCAGTTTATTAGAACTTATTGCTTTGGAATAGAGATGAAAATCCAAAGCTGATCGGCACAATTAAGACTTCTTATGACCAATCAATTTTGAATGCAGGTTATTAATTGGACCCTATATGTTACGATCATTATGGGCTCTGCCAATTTTAACTGCAGCGATTAAATTTGGGTTAGAGATAAGACCTTATAACTGCTAATCAGTAATTATTACTGCCGTGGATGTTTTATTGGTGTAATTTGGTATAATAGTCCTTAAATGTAGCGTTAACGAAAATCTTTTCTATATTTTTGGGTGGTGGTCTATGGAATAAGTATACAACTGTTAAATTAGGAACGTGTATGTAGGTATTGGCAAGACAAAAATATGCTTGTATTGATGTTTGATTCCTGAAACGAATTGAGTATTTGTCTAAGTAGATATCAAAGAGCAAGCATCTGTTTTAATATTTGTGTACTATCATGGTAACATGTTCAAGTATGTTTTGAGTACCTATACTCCCATCAAGGCTCTCTTTAGCATCTAGATGCTCGAATTTCATGACTAACTGAAAAATTGTTACAGAAGGCGGATTTACAGTGATACAGTTACTGATGTCAGTACATAGCGCTGAATCAGGGTCTGACTCAATGGAAATAATTATAAAGGCCCAAATACTTTGCCGTACAGAGTAGCGCCTAGCGAAAAATATTTTTTCAATGCTTCTTGTGGCTTTAGATATGAGATTTTTATGAGATGAAATGTTTGACTAGTACCTACGTAATTATGCACTAGAGTTTATTCCAAATCTAACGAAAAGACACAAATACCCGGGTAGGGTACTTTCAACTATTTGAGGTTATGCTTGATTTTCAATATAATATTACGCGTCAACACTTCTCACAAGGGTGGTGGCGGTAGAGCGGTAGCGTGAGCATCATCAGCCTATATCTGTCCACTCCTGGACCTCTCCTAATACGGTGTGTAACGGCTGAGCTCGGTCTTCAGCTCTCCTTCTCTGCATGATGAGCGCTTCACCTAATAACCAAACTAATTACCAATAATACTGCTAATTACCATCCAACGGAATACTGTTCAAAAGAAGCTCGGCCCTGTACGATGTTATCGCTCAAAAACGGTGAAAGCAAATATCATGAGGAAACCAGCATGTCCAAGAACCTAAAAATCAAGGAACTGTGTCAACCGGCACTGGGCCATCGTAGTGGATTATGTATGTCCTATCCTCTCTCTCTCTCTCTCTCTCTCTCTGAGGGAAGGCTTGTGTTGTGTCCCACCAGTGCGCATAATCATCATCATCGTCAAATCGTCGTTAATGTGTATAAGCATCCTCTCCCTTGTTCCATTCGTCCCTTGGACTGTGCCAGCCTCATCTAGCGGAATCTGCTGAGGGATCTGCGTTAACCAAATCGCATTTTACCTCTGCTGAATTCTGATACAGTAGAGGTAAAATGCGGTTTGGTTAACGCTACTTGGACCATTTTTCATTGATAAATGGTCCAAGTGGCGTTAAACAAATCACACTTTAAATTCTGCTGAATCAGGCAGCGCTGACCACGTCGATGTCACTGATCATTCTGGTCTACGACTCTTCTTTTATTCCCTTTCGCTAGGTTATAATATATTAAGTAAATAAAGAACTTTTAAAAATAGATCACGGAATGGTTGCGAGAGGGATCTCGCAACCATTCCGTGAGGGCTGCCATCACCACGCCTCGCCAAGTGTCCTTCCCAACGCCACTTGAATCTACTTATATACGGTCTAGGTCTACTTACCATATGAGAATAATATTCGCAGATACAACGACTGTATAGTTAGTGTGTTGGTCAAATCCAAGTCAAATCTTTTAGTTTTGCTGAATAATTAGAGCATTGTGTTTTTTATGAGTTTTTTTATAGGGAAGATGTTATTTAATTCCTTTTATTTTTATTTTACAATAATTTTTATTAATAGAATAATTACATTAAGACACATTTATAAATTAAACAAAATAATATAGTATTTTTTTGGCACAACTTTTCTTCAATCATCATAAATAAATATTGTTTACCTCATAGTTGCTATTATTTTCTTTAATAAGTATTTGCATTAATTATTTGAATAATTCTTTTGACAATAGCTATATCGATATCTCCAAAGGTCTACCATCCATCTATACACGTCATGATTCAATGTCCAAATATCTATCGAATTAAGTAATTGCTTTAATCAGACAGTTTCAAGTAAAATTGTGTTAAGGGAATGGGTGTTTTCATAATTATTAGGACTAAGTTAATTTACATAAAACTACAATTTATAAAAACTATATCTTATGGTTTCTGGAAAGCTGATTATCACAAAAACTACTCAAAAAGTAAGTCAAAATCTTTACAATAGTAAAATATGTAACTAGCATGAGTAGGTACCTACGTAACTATCCAGTAACCGGAAACGATGTCTACCTCTAAAATGACATTACAATCGATTGTTTTTTATTTCAATCAATTACACCGCATGAATATCAATTTCTGGTGGGCCTTACAATAATCATCGCATTAAACACAATATGTTAAATAAATGTCATCATGGTTTCCATATTCAATGTTTTAAGTTCTTACCTAGCATGGGCTACCTACTGCACGAACAAATCAATAAACACACCCAATTCTACGAGTGAATTAGTGTCGGCCATTTTACGTACTTGTCGGATATTATAAAACTAACATATTTTCAAGTGCAGACAGAAAAAGTATCATTTAAGTTGTATCTAAGTACCTACATTAAATTATGATATAACGACATATACCTGCTTAGGTAAGAATGCTCTGAAATGTGTTACCAACACGTTGCTACTGACGATATTCAATAAGGTGAAACATATTACAATATTGGTTACACCGTGTAAGAATGTCGCATATAAAGTCTATTATAAGGAGAACGGAAACGTCTCATAAAAAACTCATGTTCATCATGGTTCACTGACAGAAATGAGAGTTGCCGATATGGCTCAAACAATTAGCAGACAGAAGTGGCAAGTGGCCGAGGGTGGTAGAACTTTATAATCTTTGAACCGGTCACATTTTGGAAGATCCAGTAAGCGATGGATTAGGCGAGTTCTTGAGAAGAAATCATATGTAGAAAAATACAGTGAAAGACGCGCTCCGGCCAGAAGGTGTGACGACCTGTGCAAAGTAGCTGGCAGCAGTTATATAATTAGAGTCTTAGATAAGGCTATGTTTACGTCATTTTACATTACGTGTTTAAATAATTGTTTATTGGCAAAATCAGTAACAAACTTGATCTAACCTCTAGTCTACGTTCTATTTACTAGTAATAATGCTAATCGGTACAATAACAGCCATCCTGCGTATTCTCTTTGATCCAATCCAAATAATTCGTCACTCTCGTGTAGACGCCCGGGTAGCCGACTCTGGCGCAGCCATTCCCCCAAGACACAACTCCTGAAAAAAACACGATATATATCAGTTAGTACAATTTATTAAATGTACCACGGGCATAGGGTCAGAGCCTCCTGGGCTGTGTCGCAGTGTACCTATAACCAGGGCGGTCGCACTCCGCAACAAGTACAAATAAATTCAAGGACCCAATATTCGGGTCCGTTCAGTCGAGTGTCAAGCGTGCGCTCGATGAGTCACGCGCCTTGTACTTAGCGATAGAGCACCTACTTACGTAAAGTTGACAAACTTTATTCGTGTTTTAATTATGAGTACCAAGAAGAAAGCTAGAAAGTACTGCATAGCATTCGGCTGTTTGAATAGTGATAGAAATGACGAATTGACATTCTTTACGCTTCAAAGGATATTGAAAGGTAATAAATTGTAACACCTATAATAGGTCCTAGTTATGTAGTTAGATATTGATATTTTTTTATTACGTAGGTTCCTATAGTTTTATGTTATTTCATTTGTGTTCCATACCGAAGCTACGCATATTTAAGGTTTTTCCGCGCAGAAATAAAGTCGTTTATTAAATCAATCAACGTAATTTTATAATTGATTATAGTAGGTATTGTTGATCGGAAAATGAATTACTGTGCTGACTTAGCTGACTTAGTAAGTAGCCTACATACTTTTAATACCTTTTATTACTTAGGTAGCAATTTATTTTTCACTCATTAAAAAGCATGGAATTCAGACAGGCAAAAAAAAAACAAAATGTTTTTTTTTTTATTCATCTAAGTGCAATACCTATAGGATATAATCATAATCAACCAACGACACGTAGGTAGGTATCTCACTAAACTTATCGGCGTTCTGAAAAAGGGATAGGTAGGTAGTAAAAATGAGGTAGTCGGTCTATTCTGATAAGAATGTCATTGTATGTAATAGAACTATTTTAATTTATAATAATAAGTAATAACATAATACATTATTACTTATTTATTCTGTTACAATATCTAAGTCATAACATATCACAGAATAATTAGTAGTACAAGTACCTAGTCAAATCTTAATACAACCCTACCGAGCGAAAAAGGGACAGAGCGATTCTGAAACGTTTACAGCAATGGAAGTTCTCGCGCGTTGTGATACGGTGCATTCTAGCCTGCACGCGGTGGGCGAGCGCCTTCTAGGTAAATATAATTGAAAGCTCGCAGCGCCGTGCGAGTTAAATTGCACTTTATAGCGTTGTAGCATGAGTCGCTATTTATTTAAATAACTTTACTCAGTTAGCCTTCTGTACTTGTACTATTATTTATTCTGTGCTATAACTTAAGCTATCGTGATTCTTATTTGGCTCGTTAATGCCCATCAGGTGAGCGTTTCAACCAAACGTTAAAATTTGGTCATATCTCTAGGTTAAAAGTACGTGTAAGTATGTGTTATTTCAGGACGTAAAATATAAATATAGTAAATAAAATTATTATATATCAAAATTCCTTCAGGCGTCAAAAAATGTTTTATCGATTGCTCGGCTTGGCTTGTACACATCGGATTGAGATACCAAGTACACTATTTTTAAAGTCAAACCTTAAGCTATCCAAAAGTGGATCCGCATCACAATCGTTGCAGTAGTTTTTACGTGATGTGCGAACAAAAAGAGGCAGATAAACAGACAATCAGACAGAAACGATTAAAAAAAAAATGCTATATGTAGGTGTGATGTAAATAAATTATTTTCTTCGTAGAATTAGTATTATAGCCAATATTCTGCTTGGAAGGCGAATAAAACTAAAATTTCGATCGATTTAGGGAAAATGCCCAACGTTTCAAGTACTGCGCATGAGATATTCAAAAAAATAATAGAGCTGTTATAGTTAAGCTCAAATGTTAGTAAATGTTGTGTGCCTTATAAGTGTAATAGATTACTTTTTCGTGGGCAGCGACTTTTAGAAGTGATAAGCCAAAATCTGAATAAAGTCCGAAAATTTCGATGTTTTTCGAGCACCATGATGCTTGTTCAAAGAGAATGACATACAGACTTTTTTGGAGTATGACTTTGACGAGCTAAATTTCGGGATAAAAAGTATTCTATGTCCTACCTCGTAGTATGAACTCAAATCATGTCAAGTTTCATTCATATTCATTCAGTAGTTTTGGCATGATGCGCTGCCATAATACAGACTGAGAGACAAAAATAAATAAATAAAACAGTTTTCGCTTCAGTGTCGATTATAAAGTGCGCTCCAAAAAAAAACAAAATGTCTTCAATGTACAGAATTGGACCTGTTACAGTTTATTATAAGACATAAAAAATATTATTTTTTTGGAGGCTGTTCTATATACGATACTGAAGCCAAAACTGTATTTTATTTTTGTCGGTATATCTGTCTATCTGTGTCTTGGCCACGCATCACGCTGAAACTACTGAATGAAATCAAATGAAACTTGTCATGATTTGAGTTCATACTACGAGATACGACATTGGATACTTTTCATTCCGATAAATTAAAGGGTTCCCGCAGGATAGGGCTATTTTATTTGGAGTTGGTATTAAAGTTTTCAGGTTTATAGTTATTTCCGTAGTGCACCTCTAGGATACTCAAGGAATACTCCTCCAAATTTCAAATCCCTAGGTCCACCGGTTCAGGCTGTGCGTTGTCTGTCAGTCAGTCAGTCAGTAGGTACGTCACGGCACTGTTTTATAGGCATGATTAAAATAATTTAATAAAACACTTATTTTTAATATTCTGCCTGATATGAAGGGATAAGGAATTCATAAAGCCCGGTCAATTTATTTTTGCCCAAGTTACGAGTATGTCATATTGCCCTTTCATATTAGCTATTTTCAAACGGTTTGGGCATCTATCTATTTAAATACTTATAATAAATCAGTAAGTAACAAGTAGTCTGTACAAAGAAGATAATAAAAAAAATGGTCTGGGGTACTTAAAAAGCTACGGAACAAGTTTTTCTTAAATCGTGTGTTTGTTCTCGCATCGCGTATATCAAAAACTAGGTTTTGATATAAAAACTGGTGTAACAACTTGGATGATCAATCCGATGAATAGAAGCCGATCAATCGACAAAAAACTATTTGAAGGATGAACAAATTTTGATGAAATGTAGTATGTTTATTGTATTTGATAGGTACTTTTGGTACTGAAATAACACATAGACTACTTTTTACCCAGTTAAATGACCACGCGGGCAAAGCAGCGGGCCCATCTAGTTGATAATATGCTTGTAGGAGGCATGATCGACGTACGGACGATTGGTTCTACCTAATCGTATCATCCGATAAGGGATCAATCTTCTCGGTGTTACACTAACATCCACTCTTACTACGAAACAAAGGCTCTAGTGACTGCCAAAAACTTGAGCCTTCTATGTAAGATGAGACAGTACTTCACACCCCGGAACAGCTACTCATTCTGTGACAAAGGCAAGTTCGTTTGGTTATGGAGTAGATACTGCTCTCTCATATTTGGGATGGTTCTGCCAAAACATTTTAGCCTACCATTTTTCTTGCACGACTAGGATGACTGGTAGAAAATGCTTCCTAGCATGAAGTCCTCCATTTACACTTTTTGTGCTAAAGTATTAAATAAATAAATAAAGCACATGAGTCAATTGAGAGACGAGCCAAAAGGCTCTTTAACAACGATGTAGGTCGAGGCAAGGTTAGAGAGTCTTGATCTTCAACATAATCGGACCAACAACGTTATTTACTCCAGCTCTCAAGAAGAGTTTTGTTACCACATTTATTACGCGGGACTCCACCGTGTTTTCCGATAGTCTATACTTATAATAAAGCAATAAGTACTAAAAAGTCTGTATAAAGACGATAATTTTAAAAAATGGTCTAGGGTAGGTACTTAAAATAAGCTACTGAACAAGAATACATATAACATTTTTTAAATCATGGCCGTCTGTTTGTCTGTATGTTTGTTCGTGCATCACGTAAAAACTATTGGAACGATTGCAATGCGGTTTTCACTGTTGGATAGTTTAGAGTTTCACTTAAAAACTGGTGCACTTGGTATCTCAACACGAAGAGTAGAAGCCGAGCAATCGATAAAAATCTATTTGACGGCTGAAGGTTTTTTTTATCAAATGTTGGTGTATTGGTATTTTAGGTCTTGGAATAGCACATAGAGTACTTTTAACTTAAATAAATGACAACGCATGTGAAGCAACGGGCAAGTGTGGATCCAGGAGGGGGGGGGGGTCATGGGGATCATGAACCCCCCCAGGTTTATTTCAACCAAAGGCTTTTTAGTGCCATTTGTTATTTTCCTATGTTTGGAGTTATATTTATAGAAATATCTCAAAATTTCCGCACTCGCTTCGCTCGCGCCTTTATAAGTAATATTACGTTTCAAACACACACAATAATACTGATACTAGAAATAACTCCTAGTTTTCGCGCGCTCTAAAATTTTTGTCGCGCCAGTTACGTTCGCTGTTGTCTGCGTTGGCGTTCATATATCTACTTAATCAATCATAATATTTTTTCTTATTTTAAGCGCACGGCCACAAAGTTCAACAATTTTGCGCTAGCTTTGCTGATTACCTATTTTCCCACGCATAGGAATTCCATTAATTTATATATTTTTCCGAACATTTTCACGCACGCTATACTCGCATCTGTTAAATGGTATATTCTGTTCCCTCATTCGTATAATGTATCAGATATAGCTCAAAAGCTTCGCACTCGCTGCGCTCGCGCTTTCTTAATAAGATTAGTATTCGGTATGTTTTGCACACATAGAAGATCGATCATAAACGTTCAGTTTTTTGACATAACTACACTAATAAAATTATAAGTAGCACAACATTTTTGCGCTCGCTTCGCTCGCGCTTTCTTGGCTATATGGCATGTTTTGCACTCATAGAAAATCGATCAATATTTCCACATAACACAATAATATAATAGCCTCAGAATAGGCTCAAAATTTGAAGTAAAAATTGCGTTTGTTTGTATGAGATTATTGTACCTAACTAGAAAATTGATAGCCTGATTAGAAAATTGATTCACCATTCAAGGCTACACTATTCCTGAGTAGCATAAGCTACGCGATTGATACCGCGGAGAACAGCTAGTAGTAGGCTGGATATAGGAACCTAAGTGTGACCTCCCCACCTGACTCGAAGCCTGGATCCGCCCTTGGCCGCGGGCACAGCTAGTAACTAACAGCACGGTAGTTCTCGAGTCACAAGTGAGTAGGTAACTTTAGTTAAACTTGCATCATCGTAAACCGCATTATCATTTAATATCAGGTAATTAAGATAGAAGTAAAGATTCCAGAGCCACTCTGACCCGACATTACACCGAAAAGCTGCCAGAAATAACCATGGACGAAATCGAGATGGCTCTTAAATAGCTTAAAAATTAAAAAGCCGCTGGAGAGGATGGAATCACAACAGAGCTCCTAAAAGTAGGAGAAAAACCAGTACTGAAGGAGTTTCAGGACATCTTCAACTCTGTTCACTTTAATGGAAGAACTCCCGAGGTATGGCACAGCACTTTGGTCATGTTATTTTTCAAAGAAGGTAATAAAAACCCTTCTGAAAAATTACAGACCCATTTCACTTATAACCATGTCTACAAGCTGTTTTCAAGAGTTGTCTCGAATCGTTTAGCGCGGAGATTAGTCGAGTTACACGCACAGGAATATCCAAAGGATATGGCATCATAGACCACATCCACATAGATAGGCAGATTACACAGAAGTCAGAGGTGTATAATCGCCCATGTGTTTGGCGTTTGTGGAGTAAATGAGAAAGCTTTTGACTCAATCGAAACCTGGGCTGTTGCAAACGAACATTTGTTGTTGTGAGAAAGATACAAACTAGACTGGTGATATATCCATCGTCTTGCATCGACGTGAGGTAGCAAGCCTGGCGGTATTCCACAGATTGCACTATGGAGAGTGTGCACAAGAATTGCACAACCTGATTCCCCCATCACCTTTCCATCACCGTACGACTAGACGATCAGCAAAGCGCCACCCTTTCATGGTTGAAATACCTCGCACAAGAACGAAGCGTTACGCTTCTTCATTTATTATAAGAACTGCAAAGCAGTGGAATGCCCTGCCCTCGTCAGTGTTTCCGGTAAATTATAACCCCGGTGTGTTCAAGTCAAGAGTGAATAGGTATCTACTAGGCAAGCGTGCTGCACTTTCGACCACATCATCGCTTTCCATCAGGTGAGATCGTGGTCAAACGATTGCCTAGTCCGTAATAAAAATATTTAAAAAAAACAAGTGCTGAGATGCTTGTATGACGCGGATACTATGACTGTCCAAATCCAGGACAAACAGACTAAACGTGTCCACCTGCTTCGAGGACTGAGACATGGGGATGTGATTTCCCCAAAATTGTTCAAAAACGCATTAGAGGACATATTTAAGACATTGGACTGAGAAGGTCAGGGCATCAACATAAACGGCGAGTAAATCTCACATTTGAGATTTGCAGACGACATCGTCATAATGTCTGAATCTTTGCAGGATTTGCAGTGGATGCTGGATAGCCTAGCTGAAAATCGGTCTCGGAATGAACTTGGGTAAAACGAAGATTATGCAGAACGAGCACGTTCCTCCGTCACCGATTACAGTTAAAGGCAGTGCTCTCGAAATTGTTCAAGACTACGTTTACTGTTGTTTATTTGTTTGTCGTATGAGGTAGTGCTGGCCTCTGTTGTCAGAGCTTTTCAGACCGCCCGAGGGCCTCTGACATAGCTTAACGACTGTTATTAATCAATAACAGCCAGGACCGACAGCTTAACGTTTACTTAGGGCAAATCTTACAACTGGGCCGACAATTTCGAGAAAGAAGTTTATAAAATAATTCAGCTGGGCTGGGCAACATTCAGGAAACTACGTCAGGTCTTCTCGTCGCAAATCCCTTAGAGCCTAAAGATAAAGACATTCCATCAGAGCGTCCTACCGGTAACGACTTACGGAGCTGAGACGTGGACACTTACGGTAAGGCTGGTCCATAAACTTTAAGTCTCTCAGCGGGCTGTGGAGAGATCTATGCTAGGAGTTTCTCTAAAGGATCGTATACGAAATGACGTGATCCATCAGAGAAGCAAGGTTACTGACACAACTTATAAAGAGAATTAGCAAGCTGATGTGGCAGTGGGCTGACCATATTAGCCGCAGAACCTATAGTCGTTGAGGTAAACGTGTTCTCGGGTGGATACCGCGAATTGGCAAACGTAGTATAGGACGCCCACCGGCTAAATGGAGGGACAATTTGCGCAAGGCGGCTGGCAGAAAAAGGATGCGAAGAGCCGAAGATCGGGCCAAATGGCATGCCTTGGGAGAGGACGAAAACAGGCTGATGATGATGAAGTAAGATAGTGGTCAAACGGTCAAGTAAAAAACGCTAAAGATTTAAAAAAGTTACGTGCTGTTTCGTCTTTTAATGTTATGAAGGTATTATTTCTCAAACGAGCATAGCAGAGTGTTTGAGGAAAAAACTGTTTTATGGGTTCTGATGATTTTGATGCTGAGTACAATGACTCCCTCAGATTAAAAAACTAAATATAGAATTAAAAATATATGTTTTTATAAATAGCAGCCGCACTAAGGATACCAATTTTTTAAAAGCACCATTTTGCCTTTTCTCAAAAACCAAGTGAATTTAATGGAATTCAAGCTTTGCTAATCTGATTGAATTAAACTGTTGCATCAACCCTTAGATTTCGGATGTTGACTTTAGGGACACTTTGTGCAATGCAACCGTCAACTGGACCCTTATTTGCTATGAACATGCAGACATGTAACGCGTCGCGTTACGATGTCTTCGTGGATTTATTCATGAATTGCCGTAATTATATCACTTTTTTATGCAATGAATTGCTTTTGGCATAGCGAATAAGCGCTTAAGGTGCTGTACTCCAACTAAAAATTCCCGCACACGTGAGTTCTTTTTATAGTAAGTCTTTTACAACACAAGCAGTCCGGCTTTGGAATTCTTTACCAGTCTCTATTAGGAAAGCTACATCATTGCACATTTTTAAAGACCGTGTCAAAAATCTGTACTTGTCAACTTGTTAATCTGTTAAATGTAATATAATATTTATAATTATTTTATGTTAACAGTAGGTGTATAAGTCTATTATTATTATTATTTTGTATGTATTATTATATGGTAATAAATATTTATGTAATTTGTATTATTCATTATATATGTAGGTATATTTTTATAATTCTGCACACTACCATCCTTTGTAACAGCCTATGTGTCTCTATTCAGCCTACGGTTGCCTGGAAGAGATCGCTGCTTAGTGATAAGACCGCCGATTGTTCTATGTTAAAACTTGATTATTTTATCATCAATTTCATTTCTTGTGCAATAAAGAGTTATCTGTCTATCTATCTATCTACTCTCTCAAATATTTGTCCTACGGATCGTCCAGTTCCAGGTTGAGCGGGAGAAGAGAGGATGCAGCACGGGAGCAGATTTTAAATAAATTTTGTGCTTTTCTATCGATATGTCAACAAATAAAACTCATCTAATAATTTTCTAAACGAAAAATTTGAATCACGCTCTGGGTTCAAACCTAAGCAGGCGTTGATGCTAAAAATCATATCATCATTATATAAAACTCAATTAAAAGTGTTCGGTGATTTGTTTAATAAAGTAGCTATATAAATATTTTTTTTTAAAGTTGCTGTTGCTGAACATAACGAGAACAGCGATGCAACAAATTATTTTCATGTCGTAGTTCGTTATTTTTTTTATGTAGTACATATAACTACTTTTCTATCCACAATATGTTTTGGTTCGCATAATGCTGTGTTTTGCTATTCGGATTTCACTGATTTCGGATGATGAGCCTGCCTTAAGCGCCCTGATTACCTAAGTAGTAGGTAATTTTGCAAATAATTCTACATCTATATTTACCTATCAATTCGTATCGCTTGTCGTATTTTCTCTCGGCAATTAGTGGACCGCCGCTGTCGCCCTGGAAATTATATAAAGATATGGATTACTGTACCCATTGGAAACAACATTACTGCTAAATTTTTTGTGTGCAAACATAAGAAATAATACTTAAAGCTTTTCACGTATTTTGTTTCCAGTTTTGTTACCAAAATAGTACGTAATTGTGAAGTTGACAACTTCTAGTCCTTCAGTTGTTGTATCACTTTCAGAAATTCATTGTTTGGTCTCAGTCTCCATAATGAAATTTGGATAAGGTACGAGTACACTTATTTTTTAAACTATAGATTGCTATCTACCAATTGATTGATTGATAGCTAGCAGATCATTAATAACATAATGCATGATCTGAAAATGATGTTTTGTTATTTTCATTCTGTATGATAATTCTTGTTACTAGCAAAGCGTTTTTGAAAAGGAGAAAACAACATTGTAAATTGTTCTAACGTCACTTCTCTTCTTTTGAAGAACATTATTTTCATTCCATTTCCTTACCTGGCAAGAATCTTTCTGTCCCATCTTCGGGTAACCAGCACACATCATGTTCTCCGTTATCATGGAAGACGTGTACTTGGTGTTGCGACAGTCCTGGTTGCTCATCACTGGCACTTCCACTTCCTGCAGGGTGCAGGAAACCTTGCCTTCTTCACTGAGGGTTCCCCAACCAGATGCTACCGCTTTTACTCCTACGTATAAGTTATCTGTGAATGATAAATAAGTTGTAGGTACAACGTTTTTTTTTTTGCATTTTGTGGTATTGTATACCCCGTCCCATCATGATTAATCAATAAATAGAATAAATCAAATTCTCTTCAATGAATGGGCGGTCTTATCGCTCAAACGATCTCTTTCAGAAAACTTTGCAAAAATGTTACCAACAATACAATTATTGTTAAAAAACTTTTGCGATTCGAACACTTAGTTATATATTTAAACGTCTTCTCGTGACCACGATCAATGCAACTTGACCGAAACGTCGAGGTAAATAAAAATTTAGTTTACAGCGCTATTAAGTCTCGTTAAATAAACATAACTAAAAACAAATTATTGGTAATTAGGTAATAGAACTCCAGAGACATTGGTTATTAATTTTTCATTGTGATGTGCCCCTCAATTTCGCTGGATACTATGTCCAACAAACCAGAACACAGCAATGTTTGCACACTACTGCTTGGTGGATGAATAACTAGCAAATGTGTGGTATTTCCAGGGGATCCTTGTAGAAGAGACTTATCACTACAGCTAGCACACAGAACTTCTCTCAAGCCTAAGAAAAGTCAAAGAATGGAAGATGAATTATCCACGAGGTATCCAATAACACCCGCATCACCCACGGGGTTCGTCTGAAAACCAGCGTCCACATATTTTCTGAGTGCACGCTATAAAATTAATGCAATAATATTATTTGAACTTATTTTTTATGTTGTTTTTATTATTATTATGTTTTTATATATAGTGTGCCAATAAACGTTTTCATTTTTAATTCTTATTCAATAGAGCTGATAATTATAGACAACTGATAAAAAATAAATATCTGGTATACTTACGTGCATTTGTTGGCAAGCAGATAGGTTTGATAGATTCAGAGATGGGCACTCTTTCATTAAGTCTCAAGAGGGCAATGTCATTGTCGAAATTCGTTAGGCTGAACTTGTTGGCGATGGCGCGCAATACAAACCGGGTCTCGGGCCTCGTTGTTGCGTTGCACCTGTTGTGCTCCCCAAATGTCACCTTTATCATGAACCACATAAAGCTGGAAATAAAAAATCACCCGTCAGATCCCGATTAGGACAAACAACCATATAAATTTTAACATGTCGCGATTTTTATTTTAAAGCTTAGAGAAATTTGGAATCTATTGAGTAGTTAACAAAGTAAGGTGACTTGAAGTTCCACAGTGTGTAGCAGATAGGTATTATAACGATGTCAGCGTGCTCCGTTCAGTACCGACCGCGGTAACAATGTCAAGTTTGCGTCGTCGACATTGAGCGAAAGTGACACAGTGTTTTGGCGGGTCATGAATACTACTAATGCCTCATTAACGCTTTCACTGCTTGCAGTACGTGAGCCTTATTTTACTTTCAGCGTTGTTACAATGATACAATGCTCTCTGCTGCAGGTTCGGAATTCATTACAGTTTCCAAATTGCGCTTAAAAATTTGCAAACTTTAAAACAATGACGGGAATATTGAGCTGTGAAGCTGACGCATAATGACGACTCACAATGGGGCCTAAAATGGTCATATTTAGTCGAGGATAATGAACTTAAATTCGGCGCCTGCTGTTGGGCCGGTTTGAAGGTGAACGCACTTCATCGATACCGATTTAAATTCTCAAATTCGAATAGCGATACTGACTTGTTTGCCAAATCGTAGGTTATCGGACCCGTATAAGTACGATTTACGATCTCATCTCTTCATTTATGTCTCTGTAAAATGTATTTTGTTACAAATTAGTCACATACGTAATAAACCTCCTACAAGGGTCAAGTTTCTTAATGATCGTAATCAATAATTTTGTGCCATAAAATTTAAATTAGGTAGATAGGTACATTTTTTAGTAACTGATGGTAGAGCGCCAGCAGCGTAGATAAATTATTTACTCATACTATTCCAAATTCCTACCGATTGATTGGTTTGTCATTAACCTACTTACTAACACATGTGTCAATAAGTATTCTTTTGTTTCACACAACTGACTAAATTAACCTTAATTACCTTGACCCTCTTGATTTAATTTAGAACAATTGTTTAGAAGCTCAAATGAAATGCGGGGATTTCCGTGACGAATGTTGACGCACCTATTCTAATACATGCCTATTTTATAAACGCACCATTGTATTCATTATCATTGTATCAATTACCCTTCATCAAGGATCAAGGCCATTAACGAGAACTTTAACTACAACGACCATTTTGAAGGAGCGATTTCACTTATTGACATTAGAAACACAATCTGTCCATTTCCTTCAAAACTTTGTAATAAAAGGTTTATTTTTTATGCTTAAAATTTTTGTAAACCTTAAATGTATCATGTAAGTATGAGATAACATTTTATTTCAGAGCGTCTGTTAGAGTAAAAATATAGTGTGAAATATAAATAAACTAGCTGCGCCCCGCGGTTTCACCCGCGTCCCTCAGGAACCCTGCATTTTTTTCGGGGTAAAAAGTAACCTATGTTAATCCAGGGTATAAGCTGCCTCCACACCAAATTTCATGCAAATCAGTTCAGTAGTTTTTGCGTGAAAGAGTAACAAACATCCATCCATCCATAGCTATATCCATATCTAGCTGCGCAGCTTCGCCCGCAGTCAATCTTTGCCACACCCACCACATTAGAAAACACATTTAATAAATTCCCTCCTTTTTGCATCCCTAGGGTGTCACATTGACACCTGCTACTTTGACACCTGTCACTTATCATTTTGAAAATTCCTTCAATGCTTCCGTTTTCTTCCTTATTTCGGTCCCATACTCCTCCCACTGTCCCCGTCCCCTTTAAAAACTCTACCAACAACCCTCAACTTCCACACCTGCCATGTCACTTTGACAAAAAATTTGAAAAAATATATTATTGATGATAAAACTTCTGTTTCTGCTCTCTTGGTACTTTGAAATATTTTTTTTTTAATATAATCACACTATTTAACGTTCATGGGGAGGTATCATCATCATCATCAGATCGTGTCAGTCCACTGCTCGACATAGGCCTCTCTCAAAGCACGCCACTGAGCCCGATCTTCAGCTACTACACTCTCGAGTAGGTATACTCACTTTTAATAACTTCATTTTTCAATGTTATATCTCCAACTTCTAAAGTGTTTCTGCTCTCCTGGTACTTTAAAATGTTTTTTTTTAAATATATTCACAATAATTTAATGTTCACGGGGAGGTATACTCACTTCTAATAACTTTATTTGTCAATGTCATATCTCCAACTTCTTAAGTCTACAATTCTCTTAAGTAATACATTTTTAAATATAATCACACTATTTAATGTTCATGGGGAGGTTATACTCACTTTTAATAACTTTATTTGTCAATTTTGTATCTCCAACTTCTTAAGTGTTTATGCTCTCCTGGTACTTTGAAATACTTTTTTTCTTCTTTTTTATATATTTTTTCAAGTCCCTAAGAAAACGATAATTATTTTTATCCCTATTTCTTGATTAAAAGTAGCCTATGTGTTAATCCAGGATATAACCTATCCTGGTACCAAATTTCGTCCAAATCCGTGCAGCCGATCGAGCGTGAAGGAGCAACAAACACACACACACACACACAAACATACAAACTTTCGCATTTATAATATTAGTGTGAAGTGTGATAAATAAATAGTTAATAATATCACAGTAAAGTTCCTACATTAATAATGTTTATAATAAAACTTTTCACTAAAATTGTGTAGTTTTAATGGACTTAGCATATCAGTATACCTATTTCGTAGAATGACCAAACTTAGGACCGAACTGATAATTGTCTCTTTTTAATCGACTTCACAAAAGGAGACGGTTATGTTTATTGATGTCACGTATTTGGCTGTTCAATTTTGAAAATAAGATTAAGTTGTTATTTCATGAATGATTAGTCTACCTTACGAGTGCGCACCATACGAGTGCGTACGCGCAGTATGTGCGTGGTAGTACGCGTGGTAGCTTTTTCGTACGCGAGCGAGGTAGCAGATAAACAGTAGTAAATTGTGAGAAAATAAAGGCTGTAAAGTTACTGAGTCACTTTCGTGGCATCTGGAACTTCAAAACCACTATTCTTCCAAACGAGACTCACGATTTGATTAATTTACATATGAATTTACTCGCCTTATCATGCGCTGTAAGTTTTTTTACAAAAATAGTTCAAATAAGCAAAAAAAACAAATTTGCCACGAAGGTGACGATGACAATCGTGGCGATGAGAATTAGCCACCAATTCTATTGAAATACAAACAATTCTGCACAAACTAAGCTTAACTAAAACGTTTGACAGTTCTAAAGCCATTGGTATCCCTTTCTTTTTCATAAAGTGTAAAAGTGCGACCAAAATTTGACAAAAGACAAAAGACTAAACTCTAGTTTTTGAATATTTGGGTAACAGAATCAAAATATAAAAATGTACCCACGAGTGGGGCGTCCTACCGTCCTTATAAATACTGACAGCAAGTGAATTTAACGTTATGGACTTACTTGTATTTTGCCCAACTTATGTCCTAGTGACCCCTGGGGTCCAAACTATTTCCATACCAAATTTCATCAAGATCAGTTCAGTCGTTTAGTCGTAAAAAGGTAACAAACAGACAGACAGACAGAGCTACTTTCGCTTTATAATATTTGTATAGACTATGGACATAGATTAACACCCCTCCATACCTACTCCTTTTTCTTACTGTTCCTTTTTTTGTTTGTTTTTTACCACGTTTTTATTATTAAGTCACTTTCTTGTTTGTGTGTCTGTCTGTCTGTCTGTCATTCCGGTGGAAGGAATCTTGCACCTAAAATTTGAAGAACTCCCCAATTAGCTATCCGGCTGAAACTTTCAGGGTAGCAAACAAATCTAAAACAATGCATTTAAAAAACACTTGGTTTTTAGATTAGTATTTTTAATTTACATTTGCTGCTGTTGTCAACTCTAAAGGGAAGTGGCACTGCTGATAATTTGGTCCTAAACATAAATGTCATAACATAATGTATGTCTATTTAGTTTTAAAATGAAACGAGGTATTTTGTGAAACAACATGATGGTGTGGTAGTTGTGTGTGCTAAGTCAACATCCTCCTGAGAGCTTTGTCCAAACACTTATGTGTCCACTCTAGCACATTTGCGCCTCCGCTCGGCCGTTAGCATTCATGCTGTAGAAGAAAGTAAACAATCGGCAGCACTTGTTAATTTATTTAAAGATGTTTGCTTTGATTGCCTAATTCATCAAAAAAGTCAATCTTTTCATAATCTTCCAAAACAAGAAACACCTGTTAGACCCTTGAGCGGGATGTGATGAACTAAAATGCCAGCGGTCAATGCATTTTATTCGACGTAAAATAGCAGGAGATTTTTTGTTCGTTTTTTTTTGCAATAATGTGTTATTCTCCCATACTCATAAACATCGTACACAAGCACAAATTAAAAAAAAATATAACCCCCGACTCCCCACCCCCCATATAGCTAAGAACCATCTCGATCACATAAGTTTTCAAACATAAAAACTGCATAAAAATCGGTCCATATTCGTTTGAAAGATACAATTCTCACCCCCCTTTCTCGACTCCCCCTCTTCTTTTCTCGACCAAACCCCCTTTTCTTGACCAAACTCCCCCTTTTATTGACTTCCCCCCTTTTTCTTGACTCCCCCCCTTTTTCTTGACTTCCCCCATTTTCTTAACTCCCCCCATTTTCTTGACTCCCCCCATTTTCTTGACTCCCCCCATTTTCACGATTAAATATAGCTAATAAACATCTCGAACACATCAGTTTTTAAACATTAAAACCCGCATCAAAATCGGTCTATTCGTTTGGAAGCTACGATCCTAAACCTCATCCCCCTCCCCCCTTCCTCCCTCCCATTATAGCTAAGAACCAGATTGCTTCTTACAGTAACTGATTTCGGTTGTAAATCAATCGCTGTGTCAAGACTGCAGGCCCATGCATCCGAATTGTGTTAAGGTTATTCACAGCACAGTATAGTGTTCTATGGTCTAGTGTCATTTTCCAAAATCCCTATATCGATGGTAGCCTGAAAATAGGTAGTCAATCAAGTAGGAAGGAAGTACGCTGATACCCTAACATCACGAACTTGTAACCTCTATAGTTATGGAGTAGAGGGTTCAATCTACATGATACCTTCAAGTGCAGTAAATCACAAAGATAGCGACAGCGAGTATTGTCACTGAACCAATGTTGGTGACATTTTATAGAACTACACTGAAAGATCCAAATTGGTTCAGATATACCAGAAAGATGATTGAACATACACACAAAAAAACGGCAAAGTGCGAGTCGAACTCGCGCTCCGTACAAACTTGTAGGTATGTAAATAGAAAAAATATGTTTATGTGATGTAACTACAAATTTACGGTTTTCGGATTTTGTCCTTTTACTTTTGCTATAAAACATTTCTTCATGCCAAATTTCATGACTCTAGCTCATCGGGAAGTACAGGTAAGTATAGGTTTTGATTCCCTTGCGAGTATCAAAATATGCGGAATAAACTGCCGTATCTTTTTATTGCGTTAATTTAGAAGTTTGTTTTTTTTCAACGCTCCAAGGTATTGCAGACCTGAGTATTTAAATATAATATCAGCGTTCCTGAGAAAAGGGGTCTTAACAGACAGACAAACAGACAGACAACGAAGTGGTCCTATAAGGGTTTTTTTCCATTTGAGGTACGGAACCTTAAAAACAGACATAATCTCTCATTGAGCTACCAAATATGACAAATGCCTACCCTTTGACGCAATGCGCAGCAGTGAGCACGTATCGGTCGTTGATCAGCATGCCGCCGCAGTAGAACTTCTTGAAGTAGGAGAGGCGAGCCATCCACGGGAACTCGTTGGGGCCCGCTTCATCGCCACCCACGATTCGGGGCACCTCGTTCCTTTCACCGCATTCTGGAATTGTTAAGTTGGATATTGTAAGCGTAGTGATCTTTGGTTGCCAATACCATAGGGTTGATATTGAAATAAAATAGGCATTTGTTTGTCTGCCTCGAGCGATTTAATTATTTTTTTTGGAGTGCGTTGAATTTTAGAAGATTGTCTTTTAATAAATTAAATAATAGCCGCTTTTTTTATATGCTAGTCTGCATCTCTCTAGTTTTTCAGGCGTCGGCCGTCGATGCGTCGGCGATAGGTATACATCGACACGCCTGAAGACCGATGTTGAAACGCCGCGCCGGCGACAAAAGCCGACAGGGCGACAAAAGATTCCTGTAATTGCTTCCACCGAAACGGTGACCGTTCCCGCTGACATGCTGAAGGTTGCCACCCGCCCGCTCCAACGACTTTCGTCAGGCCCGGCTGAAGCGCCATGCCCAATGACGATGCTCAAACTAAAAACCATCTCACTAACACAAGCTTAAAGATTTAAATCTTTCCATCCGTTTGGGGTTGGGAGCTGCAATGTCACAGACAGGGACATACCTATATAGACTCAGAAACAGCCAAAAGGTAAAAACTTATAAGACCCCTCTACGCGTCGGCTGTAACAAATGCTGAATGGAATTTCTCATTCATGTTTGTCATGAAATCCAAACTCTAAATTGCTTACTACCACCATCGAGCTAGCTTTGTCTAGGCTTCAAATGATTCAGTAATTCAAAGATCAAAACATATCTCCGGCAGCCATAACCAATATTGAGATTTCATTTTATTAAAATAGTACTAACTGCAAGTGCACGTGGTCCGAGGCATATTAGCTTCCATCAACGGAGGCCGGTTCCCCCATACTCCGCCGAAGAAGTTCTTCGTGAACACCCCTCGAGTGTCGCGGACTGCATCATCCTGTACAACAAATAAAAGGCTGTCGCCATTAGGTTTTCGCAAATTTAAAATATTTACAGCTAGGATGATGTCTTAGCTTATCTTATTTGGTGGATTGTAACGGTCAATAGACTTTCTAGCAGGTTATCTGGATATGGATGTGTTTGTCTGTAATAAAATAAAGATGTTTGATGACCTTATACGCAAACGTATTAATTTGAATACCAACATTTATTTATCTCAAATCGCTGTAAGTTGCTGTAATTTGTTGGTATATGATTTGATAAATTAGAGGCAGAGTATGGTTACGAACCTAATGAAGTTATGCATACTCTATCCTTCTTTATTTAAACTGTTCTGTCAAGGCAGCTGTGATTGAATCTGTGCAAAAATTTCATAAATAAAACAAAACCAACAAACCTCAGAACAAGTGAAAGTCAAAGTCCCAATCACCAAAATAAATGCGCACTTCCACATGCTGGCAATCTGGTTTCAGAAAAGAAAATAAACAAATCGATTGAGTTACTATTCGTAATTTGAATATCGGAATCAGATTTTCGCGGCTATGGCATGGTATTCTGTCGAGGTTGTGGCGCGGGCTCACAGGCGGACACACTGAGATGCGTTCCGTGTAAGTGCCAACAACAGACGTGTTTTGGATACGTCGATGTGCTACCCCACTTAGTCGATAGCACCTAAGCCTTCCTCTATACGACGCAACAAATCAACCGGCGTGTCATAGTGGTCACGCCTGTAATTCGATGCCGCCGTAAAATAGGCGGTCTTTCTGGTGTCACGTGCCATTCCTGTTTCTAAATAATTCTGTGTATTTATTGCGTCTTTCTTATCTGGTTGTACATCTTCGTAGCTTTTTTGCTAATGCTGATCGATTATGATAAGATCTGCCTTTAACAGGTACACTGCAGCATACCTACCTCTTAAACTTTTTTATTTCGTCAAAAATTACGCAGTCGCAATATAAAGTAAAATGATCTGGTAGAGTTCTACTAGCTGGTACTGTTCTACAATTAAAGCTGAACCTCTGCAACTTTGTAGGCTTATTTAAAATAACTACACAGTGAGAATATTTTTAAGGATGTGGAATATATTTCTCTCATCCTGTAAAAGTAAATAAACGGTATGTTTAGTATTCTCAAGTTGAACTCACTCCGACATTGACAAATCGACACCAAGTTAACTGTCCCCTTCAATTTGTAAGTAATTTCGAATCACTTGACTCGATTACAAATAAGAAGGAAAATAGGAAAGGAAAAGGTCTCCGATAGAAAATACTACTTACATAATGCATTTAATCTCTTTTCTTACGGTCTTCAATTTATACACACTTGGCTTAAACCGCGATATTAACGCAAGTTAATATCGCGGTTTAAGCATATACACTGAAATGGTCGCTCCAATTGGCAGCCAGTCTAAACGACTGCCAAATGCCTAACAGTTTTAGCATACCCATAAATTAATATTTTGAAGATAATGTACAGAAACAGATTAATAGCAGGAGTACCTAGAGCCTCTCTTCCTTCTTCGATTTGCCATCGGGTGAGCTCATGGTCAGACGTAGCTCTTTGGTGGTAGGGCACCACAGTGCCTTCCTGGTAAGTTAGCACACTCCAGAAAAAAAAGCAATTGCCCAGCCAGGGAGAGTCAGGATGTTTCCGCAGCAGTCAAGATCCAGTCTCGTACTAGGTAGCGTGTTTAACTTCATTATTTATCTTAATTGTTTATGTTATGTTTTATCTTCTACCACATCGTTACCAAGAACACATATTGTCCGGACAATACGTATACTGTGTCAATCCAAAAATATTCTCCATAGATCCATTTTACATCTATATATTTATGACCAGATCTTATGAGAAAATAAAATCTCGATAGATCCATTACTGGGTCGAACGAGAACGATCCTTTTGCTTTTGTCTAGATTGTGACTATGTTGACCGGTTGGAAGTACGAAAGACTCAATAGTCAATACCCACGTTTATTTCATTTATTTTAATATCACAAGTTTTATTTAAATAATACAAGCACCGAGTTATTTTGGTAATATAAATATCCTATAACCAACAAAATTTAAAACAATGACGGGCTAAATTCAAAAGGAATTAGAAATCGCCGACACGCATGATCTAGCAAATTTAAAAAAAAACGAAAACTACGATATCAACAAGTAAATAATTATCAAGGAAATAATGTGCATACGTATAGCCTCCAACGACCGGTTCGCGGCGAAAGTGTCACTTTCCAATCGCCACAATGGTTGTCTTTTTGCATGTTGCTGCCGATTCTTACACTTAATTACTCATCTATTTTTAATCCATCTTTTAGGTAGGTAGGCACTGATTTATCCTCAAGATCCAAAATAGCTAGCAAAAATGTTAAAAATTAAAATTGCGCTACTATTTTAATTTATCCGTGCATAACCTGTTAACTGCTATTAGGTATAGGATGAAGTAGAACCCAGATCACTTGATTGGCTGTGGCCCTATGGACATAAAAAGAACTGTGGCATAAGTATTACACGAATTTTAGTACGGAATTTAGTTAATTTATATAATTATAGTTTCCGACTCCGACGATGCGTAAAGTTTAAAAGGCTGCTTGTATAACTAAACTACCTATTATCATGATATTTTATTATCTGTAGCTGTAGTTTAGATTTGATTTGATTTGATTTGATTTGTATTTTGATCTGTCAGTCACCAATTTAGTGAAGTTTCTACCTACCTATTTGGATCTCTTACTAACCACCTACTTTCACTGTTAGAGCGTTGAGCAAAAAATCCCGACGTTTTTCTCTCAATTTTTGGAGGTAGGTACTTCCGAGAAACTATTTGCTCGGTTTTCCTCAAAGATAAACCGCTAATGCATGTCTTTAGGTAGGTATATACATTTATGTAATGACCTGTCTGTCCCTCGTAAAATATCAAACCTTGATAATAAAACCTCCAATCTTTATTTTAGGAACAGGGAAAACAGAAAGACGCTTTACTTTGAATCAAAAATCAACATTATATTAGCACCCGCAACGTATAAAATTCAGTAAACATCAAATAATTGGATAAACAAAGTAAATCTGGAAAATATATAAATAAGGTGAGTAACATTTTTGTCGACCAAACTTGTTTATAACTCTACAAATCTGCATAGAACTATATAGTAAGCTGAAAAACAGTTGCGATTGCAGATAAGATTTTACGATTTAATAACTCAATACAAAAATATTAGTAATACAACACGCAAATCATAATTATATATTTTCTAAATAAAATTTAATTATATTCTAAAATTTATGATTACGAATATATATTTAAATAATATAATGCTCATGTTTCGAGCGCATATAGTGAACTTTGAAACATGAATGTGGTAACTTATTATTTAATGATCAATATATTTATAAAGTTGTCGATAAAGAAAGAACAGCAGCAAGAAATATAAAATAGTTTACATTAAAAGTACATTTTTTTACCGTGATAGTAATTGATCACAGATATAGCCTATAGAGCATTTATATATTATTACTTTTACTTAACTTAAAATATTACAAAATAGCTGCACCCCGCGGAATTACCCGCGTGGACAATGATGCTGGAAGGTGATGATGAAAAGTATCCTATCCACCTTGAAATGGTGGATTAAAAATCTATCTATTTTTTTACGTAACGATTTTAGGCTGATCGAAACAATGTGATACTGTCACTTTTTAATCACTAGTGACATCTTTCATTTTGATATCTGTCACTCTGACACCTGTAACTGCTCCCGACATTAATTCTAGCTGCACTGCCCAGGGACATCTTCCTGCCTAAGGATGAGGATGGAGAGATCAGAGAGCAAAGTTGGCAGTCCATGGGGCAGAGATCCAAACGAAACAAAGAGCCCAACGCATGAGCCACTGATAGAGCCCATGCACACAGAAATGACCAGCCAGTGCCCAAGCGGTTGAAGCCCCTGTACGTAGCTGCCTGGGCAGTGGGCAAGATAGCCCGACGCCCAACCCTACCACCCTGCAGAGGGAGTTGGAGGGACAACAATCATCTAGTGCATCCCGCGGGGATTACGATGATGATGATGATGATGAAAACTCCTATATGTAATCCTTTGTGTTATTCCAGGGCCTACACATACCAAATTTCATCAACTCACTCATCATCAGCCTATACTTGTCCACAGCTGGACGTAGGCTTCTCCTAATAGACGCCACTGACCTCGGTCTTCAGCTCTCTTCATCAATTTTTTTCCATCCGCTTTACGCATGTCGTCACTCCTCCTGGCCATAGAGCTTCCTACACTACGTTTGCCTAAACGTGGTCTCCATTCAAGAACTCGTCTGCCCCAACCGTTATTGCGGCAGTTCTTCGGGAAATGTACCAGCCCATTGCCACTTTAGCTTGTTTATTCTTAGAGATATGTCAGTTACCTTGGTTCTCTGGCAGATATCTTTATTGCGAATCTTGACCTTCAGATAAACTCTAAGCATAGTTTTCTCCATAGTTCGGTGAGCGATCTCAAATTTGTGGACTAGATTCACTGTGAGTGGTTACGTTTCGGCTCCGTATGTCATGACTGGTAGGACGTACTCATTGAAGACTTTTAGCTTCAGGTACTGTGGTATGGATGACGAGAAGACTTGACGAATCTTGCCGAATGCTGCCCAACCTAGCTGAATTCTTCTGTTGGCTTCTATCTCAAAGTTGTTCTTACCTAATTTCCATATTTGCCCAAAGTAAACATACTGTTGGACAACTATAAGAGGTACACCATTGACTGCAATCGGTTCCGGGTCAATAAGATCGTTAGACATCATCTTGGTCTTATCAATGTTCATTCCGAGACCGATGCGTCGAGAAGCATCAACTAGGTTGATCAGCATACTTTCCAAGTCTTGCAGCAAATCCGCCATAAAAGGATGAAATGGCGCTCACTCACTCACAACCTTAAACATTTATAATATTAGTGTGATTACAATAAATTAGTGCAATTATGTTATTATAAAAAATCCTAATGTAATGTTTTAAATTAGGATATGAATAAATGACAGGCGTAGGTACATACTTCCTTCCTTTCTGTTTAATGAAACGGTTATTTGTTTCATGATAAATTTAATTATATCAATCAACGTAGGTACTTGTTTCTTTTCATCGTTTTAGTATATCTAATATAAGATTTAAAAACAGTGCTTAGTATTAATATTGTATCTACGCACATGGTTATCATTGTCTTGCCTCGAAATGTGTCATGTGTTAGGGAATTATGGTTACTATAAACTATTATGACATGTAATATCAAGTACACAATTATTAAACCAAAACAGCTGTATACATAATTGAAATAGTTAAAATTATTTACTTCGTTAAATTTTGCTACTACAAAAAAAAACATTAATAATTAATTTTACAATTTAACGAGTAAGTACATTTACAAATTAAACTTATGTTATTATTTACAATCTAAATTACAACGAATTATGTATTTACAATTAAAACGTTGAACACGAAGGGTAGATTCTCATAATTTCTTATTGTCTAATGGTAATCTGCACCACCGGCCTCTAACAAAACTAAACTAAACTGAACTATTATTATAATTAACGATAATTATTTACAACTAAGTATGTTTAATGATAATTCAGTTAAAATATGAAATGAGCATTGACCATATTATATTATTTCAAAAATAGTTTGTAAACGAAATTTTACATTATTCCAAGTTTATATTTTTATCGTTTATTGGATTTTTAATGTGTGTATCATTCCCTCGCTTTCCTGCAATTTATGACAGTGATTCCGTGAAATGTGTAACAGTGTTAACATCTTTCCTCTCGCTTTCCTACAATCTATGGGAGTGATTACTTGAAAAGTGTAACAGTATTAACAATGCGTTAACAGATGTTACGCATATTAACAGTTGTTACACATCATATGCCACTACTGAAAGACTCGCTCGTTTTTATTTTCTTATTTTTATCGTACCACACAGTTATAATTAGGAATATTTTGAAAGACTGATATATAAGAATCAAAAGACGCATTTGCGTATACTACTACAACGTACTACATTTGAGGGTACTATATTTATAGTACCCTCTTTAGCGTGTATATGTATGATATTTTTGGGTTAGATAGAGACACTAGGGCCGTGGGGACCAGGAACACCTATCTTCTATCTATTATTATATTAAAGCAGTAAGCAACAAAAGTCAGTACAGTGAAGATAAAAAAAAAACTAGGGTACTTATAATAAGAGACTGAAAAAAATATGAAATAAAAGTTTGTCTGTCATTCTGTGTATCTGTTTGTCTGTTCGCGCATCACGTAAAAAATACAGGACCGATAGAAATGCGGTTTTCATTGATGGATAGCTTAGGACTTGACTTAAAACCTGGTGTACTTTGTATTTCAATCCGATGGGTAGAAGCGGAGCAATACATAGAAGATTATAAGACGACTAAAATAATTTTGATGAAATATACCTACTCGTAGCATTATTGTACTTTGTAGGTACGTTTGATACTGAGAACTTAGTACGCGAGCAAAGCCGCGGGCACTGCTAGTCAAGTATATACAGATCGATCAGGTCGTTTGGCCGAAGCCACACAACGTGGCAATGCTGCCAGCATTTTGGGAACATGCATTACCTAGGTTTAGTTTAACATAATTATTGTTTTTTTTTATCTGTGAATAGACAATTAGTAAAAAGAGATTTAAAAAAAATAAGCCCTAATTGTCAGTCAAAATAAGCAAATTATTTCTACAGGTTACTGTTAATTCAACTTATTTATTTTATCTTTTCTTTTTGTTGATCATTCGAAAATATTATGGCGTATCTGAACTACCTACTATGGAAGATATGTACTTTTCTTTAACAATATTATTTATTGCAAGCTTTTGCAATTGCAATATTATTTATTGCAAATCCCTAAACAGCCTAACAAATAAAACGCCTAGGTAGTAAAATGATCCCAAGCCCTATATTATACTACTTATACATTTCAATGAATTCACATGTAGGTACTAATATTGTGTATTATCACAATATGCCGTAGTCTATAACTATCACTGACTGACTGATTCATCTGGTAATAAGTTTCAAAATATTGCATTTTCATGGGGTCTTTCTATGTCTATATAAATAGATATGTAGGTAAAGAGAAACCTGACTTGCAAGATTTAAGTAAAAATACTGTACCTATTAAATAACATATGAACATGTGAAGTTAATTAAAATAGTAATGATAACATAAAACTATGAATAAAATACTAGAAGTTGAATCATCACTATTTTATTAGTTACTTCTTTTATGTAACAAAATAAATACAAATCATATCAAGTACTATTTTCATATTTTATTATTATGTATCTGATATGCGATAATGCGAGCATTATGAGAAACCTGAACCGTAGGCTTTGGATATATTAGTGTTTAAATAATATTTCATGTATTTCTGGTGAACTTTTTTGATAAATTAGAGGTATCACTATGTATTAACAGAAATGGCGGTGAATTAAGTAGCTTCAACTTTCTTTGAATACTATTTGATTGTTGGTTTTTATTCATATTTCGGCATAAAAAGAGATTTCAACCGAGACAAGAGAATTTAACTCAATTTTTTTCCCCCTATAATTGACATAAATCATATTATCATTTCTAATAAGGTTTAGTATTAGCTAGGTTAGGTTTAACATTGCAATTTGGGTATGATAATCGAGATGATTATCATGTCTAAATTGCATTGTTATTAAGTTTAGTTATATACATGTTTTACTTAAATAATAAAATGTGTAGGTCTATAAATAATGTGCACTTAATTAGGGTCTTGTATCCACTGGGTATACATGTAAGGTAGTCGGGTTTCGCAGTCAAAATCTTGAATTACAAAAATGTCTTTTTTTTATTGTGTGTGATTTCTGTGTTTCAAACGGTGTTTGGGTTTATTGACAACTTATCATTATTAACAGACAACGTTGCGCAACAAATGTTGACGCGGAACATTTGTTGCCTAGTGGATACAAGGCATATATCACCATAAAGGTATGCTAAGATAACATATCCTGCCTCTCAATGAATACATTTAAAAAAATGAACAATTTTTTTTAGCAGTGACGCTTGCTTAGCGTTAACATACATAAAGTTTTTCTAAAGGGAAAATTTGAATTATAGATAGATGGGACTGGAAACTATATTATCCGTGCCTCTACGCGGCATATGCTTTGCCGGCTGTACCACCGGAACCTCCAATTTGGATTCCAAATTCTTCCTTCAATTTCTATATCCGTACTTTTCCTTTAGAAAAATTATTAGATATAAAATAATGAAGTTGTTAACGTAGTTGTAAGTATTATCGTTTAATAAAAGTGCCGTTTTTTAACGATCTTTATAACTTTGACGATATTCATGTTATTGTAGATGTTACTACGTAGTTAATGTCAGTTATTGCATAGACATGTGTCTCGTAGATTCGCTCGCAGCCACGGGAGGTACCTGGTGATCCTGGTGTACACCCCGGGATATCCGGGTTTGCCGCACCCCACGCCCCATGACACTATACCTGAATAGATACGAAAATATATTTGAAAATGCCTTTAAGGGTGGTGTCGATCAGTATTGGATTCTGTATAGTTTTAACTGATATAATAACCTGCAGGGCAGTTACCAATCTTGTTTCTAGTTTTTTTGTTGTTTTTAGTATTTTACTTTTTTTTAATTTGTTTCAATCAGATTTTAATTATCACGTGCACTTAATGCTGCGCCTTAGAGTCGACATTGCTTTGAAATTCTGTTTGCAACAAGTCATATTGGCTTAGATGGCAGGGCCTATGGTCGCCTTGAGTGAAGCTTATTTTAAGATTTCATATTAAATTAGTCAATATAATATAGAGCACAGCACTTTCTGAAAACAGAAAATTGCTTAAGTCTTAATCTATCAAAGTTTGTGGGTTGGGGCGCGGTTTTAGGGGATTGGAGTTTGTAATGAGAATGTAATGAGAGAGATGTAATGAGAGCAAGCAAAGCCGCGTGGCGCAGCTAGCAGATAGATGAATAATTCTTATGCATAGGGACTTTAACATCTATTATACATATAAATTATATATATACATTATTATTGTACACGTGCAAGCGCATTCGACAAATAATTAATTTGATTTGTTTTGACGTTTTACAAGAAAGGAAAAAAATATATAGTACAATATATAAGTTTTTAATTAGAACAAGCAGCGGCTTTATCACTAAGCAGCGATCTCTTTCAGCCAACCATAAAAAATAACAATATATTTAATGATATATGTTTTTTTTCGTAATAATTTCTGTTCCGGAACATTTATCGTCGACCACCTCCTCCTCAAAAGCATATCATATATTCACTCTGATTTGAATAGTTCATAAATAAATAGATCATTAGAATGTGTACTCACCTACTATCTGAAACTTATCCCCCTGCTGTACGAGCAAAGGCCCTCCACTGTCACCTTGGCACGAATCTTTGGATGCGCGCCCAGCACATAACTGGAAAACATTATTACATGTTTAATTAATGAACAATATAGTTAATTTAATAAAAAAACAAACTTCTTTAAAATCTACTAAACTAATATAGAAATGAATGTTCAGAAATCATGGAGATATTAAAAAATGACTCAATTGGACTGATTGGACGCAAAACACAGTCCAATTGAGACCTCCTTTAGTTTGAAGGAGGTGTTCAATTTGACTGGAACCCGGTTATAAATAGATTAGGTACATTTTTAAACAGGGTAGGCAATTCCTATAAGTAGGTATATAATTACATAAGTCTAGGATCTATTTATGTAAATCTATTACTTTTTTCTATGATTATAGTTTAGCCTAATCAATCAATGATTAGGATTGGCTGTTTTGACAAACAATATATACTTATAATAAAGCAATATATACGAAAAAGTCTGTACAAAGAAGATAATTTAAAAAAATGGTCTAGTATACTTAAAATAAGCTACTGAACAAGAATATAACATGTTTAAAAATCATGTCTGTCTGTTTGTCTGTATGTTTGTTTGTTCACGCATCACGTAAAAACTACTTGACCGATTGCTATGCAGTTTTCACTGTTGGATAGCTTAGGGTTTAACCTGTGGTTTAACTTAAAATGTGGGGTACATTGTACTAAATCCGACGAGTAGAAGAAGAGCAATCTATAAAAAAACTTTATAACGGCTGAAGGAATTTTGTTCAAATGTTGGTATATTGGTATATTAGGTCTTGGAATAGCACATAGAGAAGGTACTTTTAGCCTAGAGAAATGACCACGTGTGCAAAGCTGCGGGCACAGCCATTAAATAATAAATAACAGCGTAGCATTAATTTTATTACCAAAAAGCAATACCACTCCGAAAATGTACTCTTTCAAATAAAAAAAGAGTCATCAATCCGCCCAGAAATGACTGAGAATCGGTGCATACTCATAAAAAAACATTGGCATCGAAGTGATAACCTCCTTTTTTGAAGATGTTTCAAAAT
Organism: Alsophila aescularia; assembly: GCA_946251855.1. Classification (NCBI taxonomy): domain Eukaryota; kingdom Metazoa; phylum Arthropoda; class Insecta; order Lepidoptera; family Geometridae; genus Alsophila; species Alsophila aescularia. The sequence goes on along the minus strand of OX276376.1, from coordinate 21,507,936 downwards.
ATACATTTGAAATGAGCTGTTCTTTATCGATTAAAAACACTTGTTAACTTGCTGTCCACCCTCGGATGTGCGGCCCCAGCCCAGTACGATGCCTTTCTTGCCTGATGGTTCTATATCTGATTACAAACACTTGTTACTGTATTGTTAGTGCTCCTGGAAGCCCGGTATTTCATGCCGCGACACTGCGTCAGCGGCAGTATTGGGACTCGAAATTCCTGCAGCTCCGCAGGCAGCTGTCCACCCTCGGACGTGCGGCACCTGTCCACTAAGATGTCTTCCTTGCATGATGGTTCTATATCTGTACTTTATCAATTACAAATACTTGTTACCATATTGTTAGTGATCCTGGAAGGCCGGTATTTCATGCCGCGACACTGTGTCAGCGACATTATCGGGAATCAAACCTCCTGCGCCACCGCAGGCATCTGTCCACAATTGGACGTGCGGCCCCAGCCCACTATGATGCCTTTCTTGCCTGATGGTTATATATCTGATTACAAACACTTGTTACCATATTGTTAGTGATCCTGGAAGCCCGGTACTTTATGCCATGACACTGAGTCAGCGACAGTATCGGGACTCAAACCTCCTGCATCACCGCAGGCAGCTGTCCAACATCGGACATGCGGCCCCATTCCACTACGATGCCTTCGTTGCCTGATGGTTCTATATCTGTTCTTTATTTATTACAAACACTTGTTACCATATTGCTAGTGATCCTGGAAGCCCGGTACTTCATGCCGCGACACTGTGTCAGTGAAAGTATCGGGACTCGAACCTCCTGCACCACCGCAGGCAGCTGTCCACCCTCGGACGTGCGGCCCCAGCCCACTACGATGCCTTCCTTGCCTGATGGTTCTATATCTGTAATTAGAGAAAGCATTTGTCATTTGTGACCAATAGATTATGTCCGTCTGACAACTACATATAATAAATAATAAATCAACACGAACCCAAAAAGTGAGCGCGCGTTTATGTCTTTTGTTCGCAAAAATGAATAGTTTAATTTCTAAGGAAGTTTGGTTTAGAATCTAAGTTAACTTCAAAGACTCTTTTTTTCATGTACCTAGTAGATATTACTTGCTTTCATGTCTGTAGTGGCAATAAATTAACTTTTGCGTTAATATCACTTTTCATAAAAATTCATCACCATCGTGATAATTAGTAACATAATTTTAATGTCTATCAATTTAGGAGCGATGGCAGCCTAACGGTTCAATAGCGCAACTTAGAATCCAACGATACCGGGTTCGGTCCTAGGCTCCGCACCAATGACTTTTAAGTTATGTGCGGTTTTCCATCAAACCCTGCTTCGGAGGGCACATTAAGCTTTCGATCCCATGCAGGTATTATTATTTAATAGCAGCCGTTAGGCTATGTCAGAGGCCCTCGGTCGGGCTAACAAACTGACACCAGAGGCCAGCACTACCTTATATGACAAAGAAACAATGTCTATCAAAACCAAAAATATATGAAATACCTACAAGGGACCCAAAGGCACTTATGAATTATATTCTACCGTCGGGTTACCAAAACATACAAAGTAAAATACTTCTAAACTCAGTCCGAACCGAGACACTTCGGACTGAGTTTAGAAGTATAGTTTACTTAGGTATGTTTTGTTTGTTACACTGTCTAGAATTGATAATTCCATGTTTCATTGATGGCCGCGCGAAATTAAAAATGCGCCACCGGGCAGGAAAAAATAAATGCGCAACCTGCTCTACAAATATGTAAACCTCATTATCTCGGTTCGGGCTGAGTCTAGAGGTATATTTCCTATTGTATGTTTTGTTTGTTACACTGTCTCAAATTGATAATTCCATGTTTCAATGAAGGCCGCGTGAAGAAATAAATGCGCAACCTGCTCTACAAATAAGTAAACCTCATTATCTCGGTTCGGGCTAAGTCTAGAGGTATATTTCCTATTGTATGTTTTGTTTGTTACACTGTCTCAAATTGATAATTCCATGTTTCAATGAAGGCCGCGTGAAGAAATAAATGCGCAACCTGCTCTACAAATAAGTAAACCTCATTATCTCGGTTCGGGCTGAGTCTAGAGGTATATTTCTTATTGTATGTTTTGTTTGTTACACTGTTTCAAATTGATAATTCGATAAGGCCGCGTGAAAAAATAAATGCGCAACCTGCTCTACAAATAAGTAAATCTCATTAACTCGGTTCGGACTGAGTTTAGAGGTATACTTGTTATAGTATGTTTTGTTTGTGAAACTATCTTGAATTAAATTCTATGTTTCATTGATTTACGCGGTGAAATTATAAATGCGCCACCTGCCCTACAAACATGTAAATCTCATTATCTCGGTTCGGACTGAGTTTACAGTTTTACTTCCCCTAGTATGTTTTGTTTGTTGCACTATCTAGAATTGATAATTTCATGTTTCAAATATGTTAACCTCATTATCTCGGTTTGGACTGACTCTAGAGGTATACTTCCCTTTGTATGTTTGAAAGCCGCGTGAAAAAACGTTTACGGAAAATAGCGCCAATTTTGGTCATGATATTTTATGAAGTAAGTCTTTCTCTGTGGCCATTATAATCCTCTATTTTAGACCGAGCGAAGCAAGGTTTTCACATCAACATGGACGAATTAGTGTTTGTTTGTACAATTTATGTTTATGATCGAACAAACAAATATTATCGACGATAACTTTCAAAATGTTTGATCCGATCCAACGCTACAATGGCGTACGATTTTGAATCTGAGTAGGAGAAATAAGCTTTTTAATCCAAAACAAACAGCAAGGCGGCTAAGATGACCTATTGCCTGATCGTGGATACAAATTGAAATGGTAATCGCATTCAATTTGTCATTTTGTCCATACTAGAAGTGACAAATTGGATACATTTACCATTACGATGCTTATTCGCGGTCACTGCTGCTCAACACCGCTATAAAACAAGACTGTCGTTCAAGTTAAACTTGTGCACTTACTAGAAGGAGGCAAACACACGGGTTTGATAATCTTCGAGAAGTTGACAGGTTTCCTAAGCTTGAGCAATGCTATGTCGTTGTTGTACGAGTCTGCGTCAAACCCTCGGTGGCGGACGATGGAGGTGACGGCGCGCATGATGGCGGCGCTCTCGGAAGTGATCGTCTGGTCGTGGTCTCCAAGAATTACTCGGATCTTCGACCGCTTCAACCTGGAATTTGCAAACGGGTTTTTGCGAATAGTGAGTAGAACTTGGATAATAGGTAAATTTTCAGTACATTTGTGAATAAATTGACTCGATAGGACCAACTGACATGTGGTGCAGGAGTAAAATGAATCCATAGTTTTCTTTAAAAGCTACAAGCTTGTAACAGATACGAGACAGGACACAACGACTGGGATCCGTTTGTTTCTTTTGGTTTCAAAATAACTTAAGGGGGTTCTTTTGCATCTTATCTAAAACTACTGGAAAAAACTGATAAAAATAGTAGGTACCTATTTAAACCACCTTCCGCTACCAACTTTCTTTCGCAAGAATATGTAATTTGAATTGATTTATCAGATTTATAAATGCGGAAAAGCTATTGAAATAAAAGCAGTACGCACCACTGCCTCGATGTAATTGAATAGCACTCAGAAGTTCCGACTTAATAAACATAAACTTTAAATAAAAAATATTGTTGTAAAAAGCGGTGAAGAAAGGCGCATGTTGTTTCTTAACAATTATGTGGGTTGATAAAACGTATTAATGAATATTTTATTAACACATATGCTATATTGATAGGTGCAGTGCTATGTTTGCGTACTGGGCTAGCTCAAATTAGGGATTCAATAATCGGGGACCTACGTGAAATAATCAGTCGTAGAAGATACGGCACGCTAATAGATCACGTAAACAAAAACTGGACACAGCTGTAGTCAAAAATACCAACACATCTATATTCTCACCGGCGTGCTTCATGTGAGGCGCATCAACAACAAAGATGACATGTACGCAGACTGCAGCGCGAATAAGAGTCACTGCTAACACGTGCTATACAAATGCCATTCATCATTACAATTTAAGCTTATTATGACGTAAATTTAGTTACAAACAGAAATTCAAAAACTATAGTAACACCGATTACCCCATGAACCACCTCGATCCAATCAGCTTTCAAACATCGTTTGAGAGCTAGGATCCGGACCCTCCTCCCCATTATAGCTAAGAACCATCTCAATCCAATCAGCTTTCAAACATCGTTTGAGAGCTAGGATCCGGGCCCTCCTCCCCATTATAGGTAAGAACCATCTCGATCACATCGGCTTTTAAGAAGAAAAAATGCATCAGAATCGGTCCATTTGTTTAAGAGCTACGATGCCACAGATAGACACATACACATTCACACCCTAAACTTATATACCTCTCTTTTCGCGTTTTCGGAGGTTGAAAAATGAATATTTGTTCGCTACATCATTAAAGTTTAAAATCAAGGGATACAGTACCTAACAATATCTATCACAGTTGAAGTAACTGCTACAGCATCAGTTACTTCAACTTTGATAGGTACTGATGAATCATCTGTGTTTTTCATAGGAATGAACAGTCACCAAATTCTTAATCGCAGAATCTTCAAAACGCGTCGTGTCTTCGTCAGAACTAGGCATTCACAACGACTACCAGACTTCATGCTACCTTTCATATACAATAAAATACTCAAAAGAACTTGACGTCAAAACATGCACAGTCAACAAAGCTAAGCGTATTGTTCACAAGCATTGAGATATAATAATATGTACAAGTACAATACATCTCAATGTTCACAAGTGGCTTTTGAATGTGTCATATGATGATGCTGAACAATTTTTGAGAATCATATCGTAATACATAATTACAAATTTTATTTTATACTAGCTTTCCGCCCGCGACTTCGTCCGCGTGGACTACAGTTTATCGCGAAAAAAGCATCCCATGTTCTACTAGGATATTAAAAATATATATAATGGTATAGCACCAACACTCTTGATTTTTTTGACAGACGTGTTATTTCGTTTCCACGGCAACCGTTCCTTACAGCGAGTAATCAACATTTTCCAGTTTTCCCGTGGAAACTTACAATTTTCCGGGACAAAAAGTATCCTATGTTTTATTCCAGGGTATAAGCTATCTCCATTCCAAATTTCATCAAAAGCTCCAACAATCTCCAGACAAACAAACAGACAACGTTTCACTTTTATATATTGGTATCGATTGTTAAAATGCCTCCTTCTAACAAACTTCTACGGCTAACTTTAAGTACCTACTAACGATATGTTTGCAAACATAACTTTAGTTTATTGCTCTTGTCATCGTTAATAGTTTATATTCTGTTAACTTGGGGTTTAGGCCCCCACGAGACAGGCTTGACCTAGTGTGGGGACCACCATTAATTGTATATGCTATACTGTGTTTACCTTATGCAATAAAAATAATCTTTAAATAAAGTACCTACCCATTTGAAGAATACTTACTTTCTGACACAATGAGCTGCAGTGAGCACGTACTCCTTAGTAAGCAGCGACGCGCCACAGTGAAACTGGCCATCATAGACCAACCTGGCCATCCACGGGTACCGATTGACCCCCGCAGGCAACCCTCCCACGATGCGGTTCTCCTGGTTCGTCCCGCCACACTCTGCGGAAATGAAAGTGAACGGTTGAACGAACTGCTACTAGTAACTGGTATGATGCTAAGTATAGCTGTTAGACTTCCGCAAGACTGGTGCGAAGGAACCGGGGTGAATGTACAGTGGATTAGATGGATAGAGACCTCTTTATTAGCGACAACACAAAAAGCAGGATTCGAATCATGATTCAGGATTCAGAAATACAGGTAGAGAGACTAAAGCGTAACTTTTCACCCTATTACCAAATATCTTGGGAGTTTCTAATTACTTAGTACAGCGAGCGAATTAGCGCGTCATCTACAAACTACACTATATTAGGTAGAGTACATAGGAACAAAATGCAGAAAAATATAGACAGACTTCTATACCATAAACTCTTCTGCGCAATAATTTCAAGGAGCGAAAAAAAACGGCTTAAACAAACGGAAAAATAAATATATATATATATATATATATATACATATTTATAAATGTTAATAACATATATAGATATAAAATGTATATACATATATATATTCCGACCAGTGAAAAAGAGAAGGTTTCATAATAGTCCAATACCTGGTTAGAAACGTCTGTTCAAGAGTAAATAACTCAAGGGTAAGTAAGATATTCGGGTTATATCATTGTCTTACATTATCTTCCATTATCTTATTGAGTTCATAGCCTTTTACGTCAGTGCAAGGATGGTGGTTCGATGAAAACAGTTGAACTGACAACATCAGTTGAACGGGACCACCCTTTGCGCACTTATTTCTTACTTCTTCTTACTAACCCATATACTTACTTATACCTCACTTTCCATGCCCAGCTCGTTTATACGCAGTAGTAAATCAAAAACTAAATTTACAATTATAAGATATGATTAGAGTAAATACAGTGTCTAGACTAAGCGTTATTTACATTGTCAGACCACTAACTACTGATCAAACCTTACTTACTTTTTTTTTAAGTGAGGGTGCCTTTTTATCTTACTACCAATACAACTAACTACTATAGGTTTACATGTCATGTCAGAGGCCCTCGGGCGGCCTGACAACCTCTGACATCAGAAGCGAGCACTACTTCATACGACAAGCAAGCAAGCAACTGGTGTTTAGAATACAACTAACTATAATATGACAGTTGAACAATCCATATAACTTTACAGACTTGAATGTAGCCTGAGTGTTCAGTTGGCAGCGTTCACAACATGCTGGCGGCACTGTCCCGTTGAATTGCAGTGCCAAATTCGATGAGCCAAGTAAGCGCCAGCATTTTGGTTACGCGTCACTTTAACTACTTAATTACAATCTACCTTTGAGACACTTTCTTATAATCTACCTATTTATTAAAAGCCATAAACATTACAGTCATATTAAATACTTGGCAGTTTGTGACTATGTCAGTCAAGCATGATCAAAAACTGAATTGCCAAGGTTATTTTCTTTTTTACCGTTAACAAAGTGTAGAGCAACTTATATTTCAAGCTGCGAGATCGAGGCACTTTCACTATCTGTTCAGTTCATTGCACATGAATTCACAAGATACATGACTGCACGACGCCTCCGGCGCATCTTACGCACAATTACTAGGAACTCGCACGCGTTTCTATGTTTTTGTGATGTTTACCTTTGTGAACAATGTCGTGAACCCAGGCTATACACTTGTGTTTAATGTGCATATTGAAGCACTTTTACAACTTATGAAATGCAAGCTCCTATTTTCTTAATAAGGCTTAGACTGCCGTACGTCCAGTAGCTTTTAAACAACACATAATATATCATTATATAGATATTAACGAATGAACGAATATATAACAAATCGTTATATAATTTTAAGACTAATTATTATTTATATATACTAATTAATAATTATTATTCAATAATAATAATAAAATATTTAATAAATAATTAATTAATAATTAAAATTAATTATTTAATATAAATTAATAATTATTGTTTACTAATTATTATTTATATTTTTTAGGGGGAGGCCTATGTTCAGCAGTGGACTTCTAAAGGCTGACATGACGATGATGATGATTTTATATATTATACATAAGTTTAACAATACAATACTAAGTACAACATATGTAAGAAACTAAATACAGTAAGCAAGGTACAATGGCAGGGTGCACAAAATGTTTACAAGTGCATAGATATACTTAGGGCTTTCAGTGCAGGTGCCTTTTTGACTTACCCAACTTTCTAGGCTTAGGGTTTGCTCTGCCGCATTCTAAAAGGTGAACGTGAATGAAGGTTACTAAAGGATTGAATTGAAACTACTTTAACTAACTTTCAACACATAGGTATTTTCCCACTCAAAACGGCTAAACAGAAATATACTAATGATAAAAACGTGTTGGACTACCATACGTTGCATGGCTCTATTTGTATGGCCGTGCATTTACAGATACAACGGTGCATTATTGCATGTCGTGAAGATTTTATTGCAGTCATCAATTCTAGTTCCATTGCCATTGCATAAAAATAAAATAAATAAAAAAGAATAGTAGTTTTCATCATAATTTGATTAGATTTACCTAAATAATATAATAAATAGTCAATGAATGATCTCTGCCTGCCGCAATGTGAAAAGACACTGCCACTGTTGGACTGGACACAATCTTATCAGCATACACTACTGGATCTGGCCCACAGCAGACTTTAACCTACCAGTGGCTTTATAGTTGCGTCTTACTATGTAATGTACCTCTCTGGGAAGTGAAAAAATATACTTGCCACATGAGCATTTCTGAAGGTCGGGTTCTTCTTCATCATCCTCAACGCTTTGTTCATCTAGAATTGGTACTTCCAAGCCGAAGATAGCATCGAACAGGAAGCGCGATGACCTATTGCCTGACGAGACCTGAAATTTTAAAATATGCACCTTACATGAATGGAACTGTAGACGATTGTCGGGAATGCTAAATAAGCATATTTCGCGTGCGGCAACGACACCGCCCCTAGCACCGACAGTCGCCTCCCAGCCGCCACATATGGCACACTTGTAATAGTCATTGATAATATGTGTTTCGTATAAACCTAATAAAAGGTATTATAGCATTACCCTAAGTGTTTCCAACCCAACCAGCAAAGTAGTGATAAAAAAATGTATGTTAACACTAAAGAGTGTTAGAAAACTGATATAAAAGTAACACGATGACTACTTGTCACAGCGTTGCTGTATATTGATGATTCGTAACATCATTTAGCTGTAAAAGCTTATACAGTCAAATTGTGATAATAAATGATGACATAAACGTTTACTTGACCGCCTTGTACAGCATTTATAACACAGCTGTCAAGCGGTTATCACAACTACGATTCAGAGCAAAAATTTTGTACAACATGTTTTGACGGTACATTTATACAGCAAAATTGATCTTTTGTGGCTTCCAAGTCACTGTATTAGCGCTGGTGATATATCTGGCACGCATGGATCTAATCCAAGATATAAAACATCATACGGTAGCTGATATGCAACAAATTTATCGTATATTGGTGTTTCCTTAAAGCCTGCGCCATAAACATCATCAGAAATCTACAATAACACTAAGAAGTTGCAAATATACTTTTGCAAAATCCATATATCACCAGTAACATATAAACATTTTTTGCTGACATATAACTCTAAAAAGGCGCATAATAGTTGCAAATTATACTTTTATGGAAAGATAATGCTCTTTAAGAGAATTTTAAAAGCCTAGTTATCAGACTGAATAATCTTTTATTAAAAAATAATAGTTTAAAAAAACTAAAAAACACGCTTTATAAAGAAACCCAAACTAAAAAATTAAAAATAAATTTTAATTGTGTAAATAAGAAAAAAATGTTTCATTTAATAAAAAGCGTAGGGTGCTTCTCATATCTGTCAATGAAATATTTATAACTATTGACCCATGCACACCACGTTTTTTTTAAATAAAACATTTTTTTCTTACTTATTTACTATTTTTTTTTTCTTCTAATTATTGCATTGTCATCGGTCTTTGACAGGTGTGCAAAATTTGAATCAAATCTGACCGTTTAAAGTGGGTCAAAATAGCGTCCAAAGGAGTCGGTTACAAACTTACAAACATACAAGTGAAGCTAATATAAAGCGTATAAAAACAGTCAACGTCTAAATATTCCACCTGTTTCATTTCACTAAAATAAACTGAAAAGACAATAAGAGTTTATTCAAAAAAAAAGTAGCATGATACACCACTAGGGTTATACCTCTGATTTCTTGAGGAATCCAAAAAAAATGTCATGGCGGCAAGAAGCTGTAAATCAGTGATATATCAGTAACTCAAACACGCATTGGCCATATTGTGGTGACTTCAAATTAATTTGATAATTTTAATAATGTTTATTTGATTAAATATTAATAATTTATAAATAATAATGAAAAAAACACTTAAAATGTAGTATTATTTCATTCAACAATATAATTTCAAGCGCACCAAAAATATACGTCATATTACGCACATCTGTTTGATACAGCGAGAAAAAATATGAACACCTTATTTATTTCCTAATGTTATGATATTTCTTAAAAAGGTAGAAATAAGTAATAAAACTATTTTGTAAAACCTTCAAAATCGCAATACTCATGAAGTATATAGCTGAGCACTGAGGAAATGTGATAAAACAGAATCCTAATCACCAAAATAACAACAAATAGCTTAATATCAGCGTCACGGTAGCTATTATATGATCATTCGGTGATATATGTCATTAGGATATCATTAATATAACACCAAACAGATTCAAAGAACACTGAAATATCACGGATATGTATCAATAAAGTGATAGGTAGTGCTAATATACACACAATATATCATCAAATAGCTGTAAAACTGGGGCCACTTTCAAGTGATAGACACGTATCTATCATGGATATGCGACTGCTCGTATCACTGATATACAGCTATATCTGATTACTTTTTGCTGGCTGGGAATGAGCACCCCCACTCACAACACGCATCCCCAACATATCCTCACAAGTAGACATCATACGCTCACAGAACCAATTGTTTCTTGGTTAATCGCACACTTATCATAAAATATGTACAGATTATAACAACCTTGTTATATGTCTGTAAAACTATGAAGGTTTACTTATTCGTAAACAACCTATTCATAAACTAAATATACATATTTATGTTTACAAAAGAGCCACGTTATGTGTTTAATTGTTTGAATCGGAAGTAGGTTAGAGCGGTCGATGTCTGTGTTGCATTGCTTCACAGGTGTTACATCATACGCGTAAACGGGTATTTTCGGTGTTTCCGACGAAAATGCACTTATATAAGTTTTGTTTATCGTTTAGTCAGATGCTTGCTTTCGCGAGGCGGAGACGCCATGGTTGCGCAACTTGCCGGCTAATTGGCGAGTAATGTCAATGTTGCTTTCACAATCTCGACGACCGTGTTCCGGCTATTATCTTTTTTGCTTCAATTTTAGTAACGCTTGCACTTTCTCGCCTCATCATTGTTGTCAGAGAAACAAGCTCTACATCGAGCATTAGAAAATTTTGCGAGCCTGTCAAAATGAATTAGAGGCACATGATATTTAACATCCGTACCGAAATGGGCTACCTTATGTCTTCGTAAATAAATGAACATTATTGATGAGTGTAACAGACTCGTTTCTCAAAGTATTCACTTTTCTTCTAGGTTGCTGTTGTTATTTGACGCAGCAGAAATCAAGCACCGGAAGTTTTAAAACAAGGATGCAAGAAAGGCAATCCAAAAAATGAGGCCACATGGATTAACCAAAATAAGCACAATGACCAAAATCCACGGAGCGATCTAAACCCAATTGCTAATCCTTGCCATGTCGCATACAAACTATTCTCGGATTCCATCGCTTTCCCCGAGTGACCGACTCACGTAACTGTGTGACGAAATGATACTATTATGTTTGTTGTTCGAATGTGTTAGCTAATAGTGTCACCTGATGAAGTGACATAATCATAACCAGGCTAAGGTGCTAAGGTTGTAAGTGTGCGCATATTGAGCTTGTGCCACTTTAATGAGGCCACATGTGGACATTGTCTCATAGGTAGCACAACATAAGACAATAAAAAATAACAATTCTGTAAGCACGTATGACATCATTATCGTGGTAAACAATACCTTAAATGCCGGTATATATCTCTCTGCTGGTAGTCTTTTTATTAAGAGGCTCCAACGCAAAAGTTTAGGTTGGATTATATAAGGGTGCTATAAGTGTGAAGCCTATGTATGTCTGTCTATGTGTCTGCTGTGGCATCGTAGCTACCAAACGGTAGAGGGATTTCAAGGCGATTATTTTTCATATACCTACTCTGGAGTTGCCGTTAAGACATAGCATTGTTTAGATGAAATCGGTGCAGCGTTCCTAAGCGCTGATCTCCGAGATCACCTACTCATTGTGAAGGGATTTGGGCGCTGTAGCATATATAAACTTTGAATTTGTGCTGAAACGTGTTAGTTTCGTTCGCATTTTTCATAGCCATAAATATGAGGGTCTGATGGTCGATTACCTGTATGAAGACCTGAATCGAGGATAGCCACAGATATCCTCAATTCAAGAAACGGTGGTTGAAATGGTGGTTTGGAGATTACAGACGGTTATAAACTATGATTGACAGTGTTTTTTAATCATTTTTAATTCGTCACTTGTGACGTGAATACATCTATGGCGATGCCGGTCCTACGCACCGGGATTTTCAACCTAAGATTTTCCTAATAAGGAATACTCCATGCTGCTTTTACATGGGCAAATATTAAAAAGACATATTTTTTTAACAATTAAATAAAGATATTTAATAAATAACATCTCATTTATTAATCTAGATAGACGAGAGGACCAGAATTTGTTTTTCTAATATTACAAAAATTACAATTAGAATCATAGCCCAGCTCAGTTCATTGTGTTTCTAAAATCACATATTGAGGTCTGATGTTTAATTATGTCAAGGGTTCATAAGATCTAGAATTCATGAAAAATCTAGACAGACGCTAAGCACCCGTGACCGAGTTAATGAATAGATTAATTTCGCAACTGGTCACGGTTATAACTGCTAGAATTATTGAGAGTCAGTGCCAGCCATTATGCTACTGTGATCTGACCGCTATTGCGAGTCTCAAGTTCAAAGTCACAAGTCACGGTTAGTGGCCGAGCTTTTGTAACTTGAACAATAAACGTTAAGCTCAGCTCTCATTGTCAGCTGCTTTACGAAATTACCTAACCCTCACCTAAATAAGAATAACCTAAAGCGAGATTGAATTAACAGTCATCGATACATAGTAACTTTCCGCCATCTGTCTGTATCGCTTAATCTTATAAACTACGCTACGGATTGATTTCAATGCGGTTTTCACCATCAGATTTTCATGGAAGTTTTATATAGATGCTGTGCCTGCGGCTTTGCCCGCGTAGTCAGAATTCATTGGTTTTGACAGGGAACCCTAATTCTTTACTAAAATAAAAGTAGCCTAAGTTACTCCTTATAACATCTGCCAAAGCCAAAAGTCTTTTCAAAATAAGCTATCTGCCAAAAGTCTTTTCAAAATCGGTCCAGATGTTACGAACCTTTTTATTTTTATGGATAATGAACCCAGGGGTGTCCTCCAGGGGAGCCTTGGGTCCGGAATGGATAATACGAGCATACGAGACCTGAACGTAGCGAGGGTGGAGGCGGCGAGCGAAGCGAACGCCGTCCCTCGAAGCGGAGTGAAGAAAAACTACACTAGAAAAACTAGAGTGTGCGAGAACTACATTTTTCACCTCTTTTTTTTCTAAATTACACTTGTGCGAAGCCGGGACTGGTCGCTAGTTATTTAATAAAAATTAGCTAATCAAGTGATAAAATACGCAATGATATACTGAGCAGTTATTACTTTCGAGATGACGAAAGGCAATAATTTATACTAAGTATAGGTAGATAGGCATATGTATAGTAAACGGCCTGCGATTCGATATTCTGAATACAATAATGTTACTAATGGCCTGACTGGCCGTAAAAACCCAAGCTTTTATCAAGTGGTGACGTTTAATACCTACATAAGCTCTTTAAGACTTTCCAAAGTATGAGCACGAATGCCTTTCACGCAGCTCGTTGTGTTGCTCTCGTTTTGTTATCCGCTATCAATCCGATTTTAAGTCACGAGCAAACAGTATATTCTAGGCAAGCTTGCAGCATCGTTTACCGCATCATCGCTAACATCAACTGCAAAAGAGGTAACCGAAGTTTTTTTTTAGGGTCTCATATTATCAGTTTTTTTACATATATAAAATTATTTGAGTCCCCAGCAAATTCAAACATTTTTTATGCTGATTTTTAGGGTGTTTTTATGACCCTAGAAAGACCGTTTAAATATTTATAGAACCATTCGAATCCCCAGCAAACTTAAACTTTTTTTTCATCCCTTCTATTCGAAAAACGCTGATTGGTTCCTCAATAAGTGGGAGTAAATTAGGTTTTTTCTAGGCTAGGTTGGTTCAATACTTTCAGAGAGGGCAGTAATGAGTTTTGAATTTGGAACGTGAGTTTTGTTCATTGAGCCGCGTGGCGCAGTGTTTGAATTGAAAAAAAAACATGTGATTCATGTGCGGAGAGGAGGAAAAAATTAAAAGCGCTCGAATTACGATATCATCGTCACAGAGACAAGTAATATTGGCAGTGCAAAAAAACAAAAACTAAATAATTTCACGAAAATGTAAATGCAGCGAAAGTATTAAGCTACTTACACCTCAAAATACTACGCAAAAAAACTGTGATACATAATCTATTAAACTAAATGAATCTTAATCCCGGGAAAATATTTGAAAGCTTACAACAATTTTATCGAGTGGGAAAATGCAAAAGAAGTGAAGTCTTTCCGGAAAACGGTACCTATTTTCAAGAATTACCCAAATGTAAGCATTCTGCAGACATTGTTGTTCATTTAATACCCTTTTAAATAAATATATGAGTTGTGTAGTATCTAAAAGCGCCTTTTATTTCTTTTTCTCATAGAGGGGGATGAAATGTAGAGTGTATGTATCGGACGCAAAAATAATTTTCCTCGGGCGACGTATCCCTCGTTACGTGCAGGATTCTACTTTAGAATCCTTCACTCAGCTCTGGATTCAAAATAGCGCCCTCGCCGTAAAAATATTAATTAGCTCCTTTGTCATACAATCTACCATTCCCTCTCTGTTGCGATCTAGAGTTGACCTTCGAAAAGTATCTGACTGAAAATGGATGCAGAGTGCTCAACATCGAGCTGTATTAGGAAAGGCCTAAGTCCAGCATGGACAAGTATATTTGATTTTGAAAACTAACGCGAGTGAAATTCATATTAAATATAAAAAAGATGTCCATGTACAAGTATAGGTTAATGATGATGACGACCTACCTAATATGAGCTTACAAAATATGTTGGTGTATGACTAGTTTTCTATTCTACAGATAACTATTAAAGCAACTTAGTTACTTATACATAGGTAAGAGAAAGGGTGCGGGTAGGTACCTGCATTGAATACCTACATTCACATTAACTTTTTTTTAAATTTAATTTTTAAATTCTTATAAATGATAAATGCTTCAGTTATTTTATAATAACAGGACGTAAAAACATATTCTACTTATCTTAAAAATGTTAATGGCATCGTATTAACCTACTTTCATAATTAAATTACAATCAGCATCTTACATAAGTAACATTAATTCCTATAAGTTAGTAGCGTGAGCGAAAGTAGCGCACATCCGTCTCATCGACTTGCATAAATTAAATTACCTGAAATTTCTACATTTACTTAACTTTTATTGCAATTGCAAACACTTTTAAAGAAAAATATTTATTTAAAAAAAAAAACGACAGCAACAAAACTAAAAAAGAGGCAAACAAGCTTTAGATTCTCGATTTTGAAACATAAGATGCAGTCGGAGTCATCATGCATTTAATATCTCCTGTAACGGGATTTATTTTTAACTTTTTAGTTTTCCCGCTAACAAATTAATTCGTTTAAAATCAAAGGAATGATCCTTCATTCCAGATCATAGAAAACTGCACATTACTATGGGTGCGTTCACTAACTACGCTTGAATCACCCGTGCGAATGGATCATCCGGAGATAGTGAACGGTTTTGGAGGACTGCATAGAACTGACAACTGCAAGTATCAGTGAGTATGAACTGATCTTCCTTACCCCGATATTGCTATGAAAATATGAAGATCTGATTGAAACCAATATCGGTAATAGCACTACTGATGCACATGCGAAAGAGTTTGTCGTGAGGTCTGTCCAAATTTTTTATAGGGTAGTTTCAAGCATTACCTATATATTTTTAGAATGGTCTTCAGTTTGATACCTCATAGTTTTGCTTTTTTTTTTACCTGTTCGTAATAATATGCTATTGTATAGTATTATTAGTTTATTTGACACTTCAAATATCCAATGTTACGTGAATAAGACGAATCCAATCCTCATTTATCAAAATCCATCACGCCGTTGAGGTTTTAGGACGCGCATAAGGAACATACCCATATACATACAGCCCAAAAACAACCCTCTCCAGTCGGGTAATAAACAGCTAATTATGGCCTCGCGAGGTTCGAGGACTTAGCTAAAGGGACCGTGGAAGTACTCCATGGTGCAAACTTCTTTGATTACCTGAAGTTTTTTGGTTACCCGAAGTTTGCCCACCACCACCCCCTATCCTCTTTCTGTGGAAGGGGGGGGGGCTACAGGATTATGGGACAACCTTATCAAATTATTATATTGACATCTGTCCTTGATAAATGTGCAGTTTTAGTTCAACCTGAAGTTTTGAAGTGGGTGAAAATTACGTTCAAAAATTCCCTTGCAAACACAATCATAGATACAGGTGGAACTAATAAAAGCATGATGTAAAAAAACTTATGCTCTGCTCTTTCTGGCATATTTTTATTAAGTAAGTAGCTTTTTTTATTTCAGAAAAAAACAAGCTCTGGGAAGGATAGCACAGAGAAACCTTTACCAGATAGTTTAAATTGGAGGGCGCGGCATTTGTTAAGATTTTTTGATGTTAAGGGGGGCATTTGGCCCCCTCTGCCCCCCATTTCCACGGTCCCTGAGCTAAAGTACCATTATTATGATAAGCTCATCATCGAAGACGTCCATAGCCAACGCTCGCTGTTTGCTTGCAGAAGCTGACGGCTCGGGCTGCCATCTCTCCGTCTAATAGTGGTCGCTATTCAAGAACCGTTCTTGCTCAACGTTTATCGGTTCTACGAGCTATGTGGCCTGCCCATCGCCCCTTCAATTTGCAAATTCTTCGAACTTTAACTCGCAACGAGATCCCAAGCGTGCTCCATAGCCCGTTGAGTTACTCGTACTTGGCTAATTAGGTATTATGAACTTCCATACAAAATGCTGCATAGAGAATGCAGAGCAAGGTTTGTGTGTTTGTTGTATGAGGAAGTGCTGTCCTCTGGTGTCAGAGATTGTCAGGCCACCCGAGGGCCTCTGGCTTGACGACTTATATTAATCAATAACTGCTAGAACCGACAGCGTAACGTGCCCTCTTAAACTCGGAGCAATGGAAAACCGCAAATTTGCAACTTAGAAAATTCATTGGTGCGGACTGAACCCGGTATCGTTGGATTCTATGTTGCACTATTGATTTGTTAGGCTACCATTGCTTAGAGCAAGGTTATATCTACCATATTGATTAGCAACTCTACTTAGATATACATACATATGGACATATGGTAGCATATAGATATCTCTTTTGCAGAGCCGACGGCAATCCACAGTTCTGAATGGCAATGCAAATGTGAGTTACTTCCTCTTTGTCAAAATATTGTATGTAGTTTGACAATGAATACGAGCACAGCGCTTAGCATCAGGTGTCACTTATTTTAAAAGCTTTGATTTAACAAATTTTTTTATTTTTATTTTTTCTTTCTTTGTATGTAAGTATTGCGTACGTATGTATTCCTGAAATTTTGCAATCAGTATTTCACCCACTTCCCGATTAGCTATCCTGCCGAAACTTTCCGGGTAGCTCATAACTCGATGACAAAGCTTTTAAGGTGCAACGTTTCACTCAGTGCGCCAAATTCAAATTTTCTTGCGTTTTTTGTCAAGCTCTATTACAATTGATACAACCTATTTATTGCCGCAAAATAAAAAAAAAATGGCGCGCTGAGCAAAACGATGCACCTTAAAAATAATGGCATTTTGCAATCAATATTTCATCCACTTCCACTGAAGCTATAATTTGAAAATTGGCACACACGCGGAGTAGTGTTATTTAATCTGTGACACACGTTCTCGTGACATTACATGGCTACTGCATAAAAGATACTATTTAAGTATTTTTTAATTACCTATACTTACTTATTGAACGATAAACATACCTATTGACAACATAAAAGCATTTGAAACAGGTATTAATTTTAAAAACAAAAGAAGAAAAGGTTCTCGCTCTACATTCTCCATCTACGTTTTCGACTCAAGTAACCATTAACTTTTTTAATAGGCAAGTATCAAGTACCTAAGTACTTAAGTACAAAAGTCTTTTAAATCAATGTCACCAAAAAATGTAGGAAATCTAGTGTACCTACTTAATAATTTTTCGCAGTACCTACCTAGTAGTGGATTTATACATAGTGTCCAATTTTCAACGTCCACCAGGCAAGTGATGATGCACCCAGGTCATTTTTGATATGAATTTGAGTGACCCGTTATAAAAATAACTAAGTTTTCGAGACAAAGCAACATTTTTATTGGCATTTTTAAGCCCTCAATTGGCGCATTAAATATGGGTGCCATTTTTCCACCATTTTAATCTTACTCGTATCACTATTATTAAGCGGGGCAATGCTCTTTAGAGCGAAACTATCGGTAAAGTTAAAAATATACGTTTTTCTCTAAGCAACTTTACTCAATCCAATCTACATGACATTACTAAAAACACTCAAAAAGTTTAAAAAACATAATTCAATAAAAAATATCAAATATATACAAAAAAGGCCGCAACACTATTTTCGTTCTAAGAGTAGAGTTATGTACTAAGCCTTTTTTAAAACAAAAACAAAAAAATGCTTACGGAAGTTGCAGTGAAGAACCTTTAAAATAGTAATTATCTTACCTTTAGGTGATTAGAATACCCGAAAGTTTTTTTCTCTAGTTTCTCTCTTTCATGGGTATTTTAATAGGTAAGTAGATACAATGAGAGTTATCTATGAAGTACCTTACTAAATATAATTCAAATGTTGATCTCTCAATGTAAACAAACCCATATTAATGTCTGAGGAATGCATCTAAACAAAGCAAGAATTGCATCAAGTGCACGACGACGAAAGTAAAAGTGCTCATTCAAGTCAATGATCTTACTCTTACGCATTAGTTCTATCTATGGCCGATACGGTGTCGTGGACCTTTGATTAAAAACAAACCATGTGTCAAATAACTTACATGATTGTGAAGAGGGGCTGCGTCCGGCGATGTCAACTCCCTGGCAGACGCTTCTATCGTAAGGACCACGTAAATGATAGTCACAATTCTCCATTGGCACATCGTGGGGATCCGGGGTCGAGCGCGTTGTTCTTAATAGTGCGCACCACTATTTATTTGAGCGGCATCTCCGCGCTCGGCGTGTCCACTGACGAATTAGTCGTCAGCGATTCAATGGCATTATTTCGCAAAGGGGCGCCCATGAATCGCAGGCCGAGTTCGGCCGCGGCCGCGCGGTTGCACCAAGTGCCGCGCCACGCGGGGTCTTCGGCCACCACCTCGCGGAGGTGCCTACTTTCTCCGCGCGCCAAAATGCTCGAGTCTGGTGCACACACTCGAACCGTCCCTGGCCTGGAGCAGAGCTCTTGTTCTCAGTTTGCAAAAGAAGTTTTATTCAGTTAACACCCCATCGCGAGCGTTGTGATCATACCAGTTGAATGACATCTAAATACATTTGAATTGAAGCTTTACGTTTTCAAATCCACCGCAGAAACGGCCGCGGCCACATATTTTTAGTAGATAGATACCTAAGTAAACTTCTTTTTTTTTAATAGGATTTACACTTTCTTCATAGTTAAAGTTACATTTAGTTGTGTATGTTAGCCCTTAGGTAGAATCTGCCTGAACTGGATCCCCACCTATCATCATAGCCGTCAATGCCGCCATACTATGACTGCACTTTTGGTTTCACTGACACAACAGCTGACGTATCTATACTATTAGTTGTGTAATAGTTGGTAACTACTTATATCGACCTTCATCGTCGTATCCATCAATAATACTTTATAATTTGTGGTATCCATCATCGTAACTACCAATATGAGTCGTAGAAAGAGTATATGAGTCTACCGCGAACTACATAAATGCGCTAAAATGCCAGATAGTAACAAAAAGGTTTAAAAAAGAGGCGAGTCTACTCGTACACCGGCAAACAAACGAATGAAGCAGAGACAGTGGCTGCATAATATGTGTGCGTGAGTGAATAATATGTGGTATTTTTTTGGTAAGTGTAATAGATAACTTTTCCGTGGGAAGCACTTTTCAGAAGCTATAAGACAAAATCTGAAAAATGACCTAAAATTTCGATGTTTTTCGAGCACCACGTAGTTAGCACAGGTCTTTCGAAATTGAAAATTAAGTTTTACACTATTGGTATCTATCCTACGACTAGGTAGCAACATCCCAAACAAGCAGGACTTTTCAGTTTAATGCAACCTACGATTTCTTCTATTGACCGGCCTAATACCTATTCTTAACTTATCACCTGCAGCGATTTCTACAAAACAAACAAAGGAGAGGAATATATTGAGTATTGTTAAAGTAACTACGTAGCTGTGCCCTCGTCTTTACACGTGTGGTCATTTCTCTGGGATAAAATTACTTTAAGTGCTATTCCAGGACCTAAAACATCAATTAGGTATATTGATATTTTAGACTAGCTGTACCCGCGGCTTCGCACGCGTGTTCTTCTCTTTAGGTTCAAAGTACCATAATGTGCTATTCCAGGACCAGAATACCAACATTTGAACAAAATTTCTTCAGCCGTCAAAAATACTTTATCTATTGCTCGGCTTCTAACTCACCGGATTGAGATACCAATTACACCAGATTTAAATCAAACCCTAAGCTATCTTACAATGAAACCGCATTGCAATCGGTTCAGTAGTTTTTACGTGATGCGTGAACAAACAAACATACAGACAAACAGAAAGAAAGAAAAGATTAAAAAAAAAAGAAGTTCAATACCTTTTTTAAGGACCCAAGAGCATTTTTCATTTGAATTCATTGAGTAGTTTGGGTGCGATGCGCGGTCAAGATACGGACAAACAGACAGACAAAATTAAAAAGTAAAACAGTTTGGATTCAGTATCGAATATAGAGAACCATCCAAAAAATATTTGTAATACTTAATTATTAACATTACTTTGGACCCAGAAACCCTTAACCCCTTAACCCCGGAACCCTTTTATCCCGCAGAAACCGTTTACTTTTTCGGGATAAAACGTGTCCTCAATTTTAACCCATCATATAACTTAAGACAGTGCCAAGTTGCATCAATTCCGTCCATTACTTTCAGCGTGGTACGTGTTCTTTTAAATAAGTTTCAACCCCTAAATAATAACCCATAATTTTTTCGATATGTAAAGTATCCTATGTCCTACCTCGTAGTACGAACTCAAATCATACCAAGTTTCTTTTGAATTCATCCAGTAGTTCTGGCGGCGTGATGCGCGGCTAAGATACAGACTGACATACATACAGACACAAATGAAAAACATACAGTTTAGGCTTCATAATCGAATATAGAGTAATTTCGTAGTCGTTTTCTGCTTTTTGCTACAATTCATAATTTAGTTTTTTGCAGAACGCATCCATAGAAATAGTCTCCTTCAGCTTATTGAGGTTTGGAAAACAACCGAGAGATATGCAAAGCCAAATCAATGGTGTTATTCTGCAAATTGTAATAACCATATAAAATAAACCTAGAACGACTCAAGGGATTGTTATGCTCGCATGAGTTCTTTCCATAGCCGCCTGCCCCCTGTAAGATGCTACACAAGATCAAAACATGGACGAAATCTTATCAAGAAAAATAATATAACACGCCAAAAATATTTTTGCAAAACTAGACCATTGCTCCGACGACCGGTTGGTCTCGTGGCTAGAGATCCTAGGTACGAAATCGAACGGTCGCGGGTTCGAATCCTGCAAGAAGCAATCATTTGTGTGATGAGCCGAAATATTTGTTTCCGAGTCATGGATGTAATATTCTTATCCATTATCTAGTGCCCATAGCACAGGTAATCCTAGTTTGGGGCTAGAAAATTGGTGTGGAAATGTCCCGAATATATTTATTATTATTTATTTATTATTTATAGCTGCTTCTGCAAATAAAAAATGGGAACTATTCCATTATAAATAAAATTTGCAGAAGCCAGACCAACTGCGATAGTCGGATTCTGCTTACCACAATTTCCTCTTTTAGGGATATTTTGCTAGACCATCCCCTAAAATGGTTGGCTTTAACACAAAAAATGGGTGATAATGGCAAGTGGTCATATTGGACAATTTAATATCTTGACCTCAGAATGTGCTTTGAAGAAACGTGTCTTTGGAATATGTAAAGTAAACAAAACCTTATGTCATAGGCATTAATAACTCATTTTCTCAAAAAAACTGGGTTGGTCGCTTTCTGCTTAACTATGCTCAATTGTGGGTTTGAGAAGACTGCAGTATGCGGTAGTGCGTTTTAATCGTGATAAGAATTTGTTAGAGCCCAATAATCTATACTTAAAATAAAACTGTAACGGGTCCAATTCTGTACATTGAAGATATTTTGAATTTTTTTTTTTGGACCGTACTCTATATTTGATACTGAAGCCAAAACTGTTTTTTTTTTTTTTTTTTTTTTTCATTTTTGTCTGTCTGTCTGTATCTATCTTAGCTAGGCATCACGCCGAAACTACTGAATGAATTTAAATGAAACTTGGTATGATTTGAGTTCATACTACGAGGACATAGGATACTTTACATCTCGAAAAATTCATGGGTTCTCGCAGGATAGGGGTTGAACCGCCACCGTGGTTGGTAATAATCATAGGCTACGTAATAATATAATATAATAACCAAAATTAACATCATACAAGCCAACATCCAACACAGCGTCACAGGTTTCGCTGCCCTGCGTAGAACAACCAAACACAATAGCGCTGGTCCAGGAACCCTATTTAACTCGTACCAAGGTGGGTGGTTTCAACGCCCTTCGGGGCACTATCTTCGCTCCCCCCGTGCAAAGCAAAACACGGACATTTATATATGTACCAAATCCTTTTAAAGCTTCGTTGGTGACACATTTGTGCACCGACGACCTTACGGTAGTAAAACTGGAGACAAGTCTGCTGGAGAAACTCAGCACTATCATTTTAGCATCGGCGTATATGGACATTACGGCCGAGGTGCCTCCTCCGGCACTTGAAGAGTCAATGCATTTTTGTATGCTGAACAAAATGGAATGTGTGATAGGTTGCGATTCAAACGCCCATTGCACGGTATGGAGATTTCCAGACTCAAACGAAAGAGGAAAGGATTTACTGGACTTCAGCCTAAGACACAACCTCAATATACTAAATCGAGGCTCAGAGCCAACGTTTGTGACGTCTTGGGCCAAGACAATAGTTGATGTTACAATAGCCACCAGCTAAATTGCCGAGACGATCAGCGACTGGCGAGTGGCGACGGATGAGATCTCTTGTGCAGATCACAGAAGAATCAGGTTCAGATTGGATGTGGGAGAGCAAGAACCTCGGACCTACAGAAATCCAAAGAAGACTGACAAGACTCTATTCAGAGAAACTCTTGATAGGAGTTTGTCAGAAGCACCACAAGTAGAAGCAACTAAAGAGCTTACACCACAGGAGATAGAAGACACCATACAGTGTGTAGTAAGCATTCTGAAAGGAAGCTACGAACGATCATGTCCTCTAAAAACGGAAACCAGCAAAATATTGCTTAAAAAAGATAGATGGTGGAAAAAGGAACTCAGTAAACTGAGGAAGAAAACGAGACACTATTTCAACAGAACCATGAATACCGACATGGAGGTAGATTGGCAAGAGTACAGGAAAACTCGACACCGACTCAAAGTAGAGGTAAGCAAAAGTCGGAACAATTCGTGGAAAAAATACAGTAGCTCGATTCAATCGGAAAGCGAGACCGCAAGATTGCGAAAACTGGTTTCCAATGATACAAAGGTAAGACTTGGTACTCTAAGGAAACCAGATGGTACATATAACACATCAGATCAGGAGCAATTTGAACTCTTACTTAAAACGCATTTCCCAGACTGTATACTAGACAATGAAGTTGTTTGAGAAACTCCGACATCAAATTAACCTTCAAGAAGTGACTGGAACTTTGCAAATTCAATCGTCACGGAAGAAGCACTTCTGTGGGCAGTAAGCACCTTCCAACCATTCAAAGCCGCGGGGCTTCACGGGATCTTTCCAGCTCTCCTGCATTGGAGTCTAATTAAGATCAAGTCTCATCTTGCTGCTATTTTTAGATCATGCCTTGCCTGGAAGTATATACCAAAGGCTTGGCGGGAAGTAAAAGTAGTATTTTTGCCTAAACCAGGCAAATCAGATTACACAAATCCAAAGTAATTTAGGCCAATAAGCCTTAGCTCGTTTCTCCTAAAGACTATGCGACAAATACATTCGCAGTGGGCCACTGGTTGACAAACCAGTACACAAAAATCAACACGCCTATCAATCAGGCAAATCTACAGAAACGGCCCTCCACCAGGTGGTTCACAAGATAGAATCCGCACTGGAAAGCAAGCAATCTTGCCTTGTAACCTTTATCGATATACAGGGAGCGTTTGATAAAACAACGTTCCCTAGTATTGATGGTGGGCTGAGGAATCAAGGCGTAGACGAAAGAGTGAATAAATGGGTCACAACAATGCTGTCTAATAGAGCAGCTAGCATAGAGACTGCCAAATCATCGCTGTGTGGTCACGAGAGGCTGTCCGCAGGGTGGCGTATTATCTTCGCTGCTATGGGTAGTAGTGGCGAACGAAATTCTCGAACTATTAAACAGGGATGGTATAGTAACCATAGGATATGCAGACGATCTGGCTATCATGGTCTCCGGACTTTTCTAAGCAACCCTATGCGAAAAAATGCAGATGGCGCTTCGGGAGGTCGAGAGATGGTGTGAACGCCACACTCTATCTGTAAACCCACAAAAAACTGAGATGTTTTTATTCACTCGGAAGATGAAAACAGCTAATGTACGACTTCCTACACTGTTTGGAACAAAACTTTCACTCAGCAAGGAAGTGAAATATCTTGGCATATGGCTGGATAGTAAGATGTTGTGGGCAAAACAACTAGACCATATAACCACAAAAGGCAATAAATATTTTATGGCAATGCACCCGAGCAGTGGGTAAGGACTGGGGACTGAAACCTAAACTGTGGCGTTGGTTGTATACTGTGATAGTACGACTGGTCCTCACATATGGATGCGTAGTGTGGTGGCCGAGAACAAATCTGGTGACTACAATCACCAAACTACAGCAAGTTCAAAGATTGGCATTCTCTCTAATCAGCGGCTGTACGAAAACAACTCCATCAGCTGCTTTAGACATTATTCTGGGTCTGACCCCGCTGGATTTACATATCCAGCAGGAGGCGATGGCTTCAGCACTAAGGATCAAATCTACAAATCAGTGGAAAGGCACCAGGCCCGTTACAAACCACTCAAAAGTATTAGACAGAACAAAGAGAATAATCCCAGAAGCATGTCAGGGAACGGACAAAGTAGCTAGCATACACCTAGATAAAAAGATGTATGACCTGGTTACAGAAGACAATGCTTCATAGGATCTCTCGTGTTCACATAACATTTACAATATTTTCACCGATGGTGCGAAAAACAAGACGGGGGTTGGTTGTGGTTTCTACTCTCCGGAGCTAGGAATCGCACAATCGGAAGCCCTTAACAAAACCACATCAGTATTTCAGGAAGAAGCTATGGGACTAATGTTAGCAGTAAGAGCAATATCTACGCTCGATGTACCTTCACCTAGTACAAATAGTGACTGTGAACTCCTTACTTTCATCACAGATAGTGCAGCCATCATCTATGCACTAAACAAACCTATAACTAGGTCGAGGGTTATATCAGAATGTCATGAGACCCTACAAAACTTATCTGAAAGGTATAAAATTAAAGTCAAGTGGACGAAAAGCCACGGGTCATGTCCAGGAAATACCAAGGCAGACATGCTTGCCAAGGAAGGAGCTAAGAAACATATCGGAAAAGATGCGGTAAAGCTCTGTAAACCCATCGCAATAGAGGTAAGAAACCTACTTGTTCAATACACAGAGAGAGAGCATAAAAATTGGTGGAACAAGAAAACGGATTGCAGAAATGCAAACGTTATGTTTCCATCCCTTAACAGGAAAATCACCATTAATGTGCTAAGGCTGACTAGGCAAGACCTTCGTCTCATGGTAGGTCTTATCACGGGTCATTACAACCTAAATTACCACCTGCATAAAACTGGAGCTACAGACTGTCCTCTGTGCCGTGGATGTATGCAGGAGGAGGAGACTGTGAAGCATGTGCTTTTGCATTGTGCAGCCACGGAAGAAATAAGACAAAAAACTGGTCTTTTATAACAGGGTAAAGTGGATTCACAGGCTCAACGAAATTCAAACTCCAATAATAGTAAATTAA
Source organism: Alsophila aescularia (assembly GCA_946251855.1). Lineage (NCBI taxonomy): Eukaryota > Metazoa > Arthropoda > Insecta > Lepidoptera > Geometridae > Alsophila > Alsophila aescularia. The sequence goes on along the minus strand of OX276376.1, from coordinate 21,481,650 downwards.
CACCATCTACAGCGACATCGCTGGCACAGCTTTTCCAGTGATGTCGCTGTAGATGGTGTTAATTTACTATTATTGGCCTAAAGCCGTGCTCCGGTAGATAAAGGAGCTTGGGTGGCTTGGGTAGAGGCTGGCAGGGGGAAATGCACAATACACCCCAAGCGGGACGTCAGTGCAGGCCTTACCGCCCCCATCTCGAATAAGAATAAGAATAAGAAGGGATTGAAACTTATTTAAATGAACACGTACCACGCTGAAACTAATGGATGGGTTTTGATGCAACTTGGCTTAAGTTATATGATGGGTTAAAATTGAGGACACGTTTTATCCCGAAAAAGTCAAGAGTTTCTGCAGGATATGGATCCAAAGTTATGTTAATAATTAAGTAATAAAAAAGATTTTTTGGATGGTTCTCTATATTCGATACTGAAGCCAAACTGTTTTACTTTTTAATTTTGTCTGTCTGTTTGTCCGTATTTAGACCGCGCATCGCACCCAAACTACTAAATGAATTCAAATGAAAAAAATGCTCTTGGGTGCTTAAAAAAGGTATTGAACAACATTTTTTTTCTTATTCGCGTCTTTCTTTCTGTTTGTCTGTATGTTTGTTTGTTCACGCATCACGTAAAAACTACTGGACCGATTGCAATGCCGTTTTCATTGTTAGATAGCTTAGGGTTTGATTTAGATCTGGTGTAATTGGTATCTCAATCCGGTGAGTTAGAAGCCGAGCAATTGATAAAAGTATTTTAACGGCTGAAGAAATGTTGTTCAAATGTTGGTATTTTGGTCCTGGAATAGCACATTATGGTACTTTGAACCTAAAGAAAAGACCACGCGTGCGAAGCCGCGAGTACAGCTATATTATAATAAAACTAAACAAAAAAAACTTGCAGGTTGATAACTGGATGGGAGTGGGCATGGAGATGGCGGCAAATTTAGTTTTAACCCATTTAGCTAATTATTAACTAAAGTAAGTTCCAAGCCCCGTAAATTGAATATTATTCAAGATTATTAAGTACCTATAAGTACTTAATTCCAGTTCTTAACTACATTACGGATTTTCCACGTTGATAAAACGAAAGTGAAATTAGCGATGGTTTCCGCAGTGGGCCTGCGTGCCTTCCACCTTCCACTGACACGTAATCGTGACGATAATAACAGCCTAGGTACGAATAAGTACTTCGCTCTGGTCTTACGAGAATAGTATCGTGATTTACTTCCGCATTTAAAGGTCTCAAGACTCTAATTAAGATCGAGGTTTACCTGTTGGTATTACCTACGTTACGCAATGGCGTAAAACACAGAATAAATAAAATATTGCTTATCTCTTCTACTACGTGGATGAGATGAGAGATACCTTTATGTAGGGTCACTTGTTTTGGATGTTATGGAGTTAGGCGGCTGGATTGGGCGTAGGTCATAGGTATACCCTATGTATATATAGGTATAGGTAGGTAGATAGATATGCTCGTGCTTTTTAATTATTGTTATAAGTAAATAGAATATTTTATATTGTTTTGATGGACTATACAAAACTGCAGTCACAAAATACAAACATATGACTGCAAGGACGCATCAAAAATTTAGGAATTACGTAGTTGGTACCTCGTTCATTTTATAAGCAGATATGTACCCATAACATACTATTTATTCTGTGTATAATAAGTAGGTGGGTTTGTAGTCGAATTGTCATAACGTGGTACTTAACAAAAAAAAAATTTTGTGCTTTATTATTTAATAAATAATATACTTATGTAAGTAGTTTTATTTTTAGAATGTGAAGTAATTTATTTTAATTCTTTACGAATTTTAATATCTATTTTATTGTTGGTTATAGTTTATATTCATATTCTTATACACAACATGGTAAATATTATTATGGTGTTAAGTATAAAGACTTTATACATATATTATTTTATCAATAAAGAAAATGATATAAAAAATTGTAGGTGTTGGTCTACCTAGTTGTTTTTAAAATGATAGTAGGATGATGAAAATAAGTGTGACATCTTCATTCTTAATTTTTAAGCAAAATGGACAGAAGTCGGAAATCTGTCCCTCCTTTCCGATCAACTGAAACAGATCAACTAAGTATTTGGTTGGTTGAAAGGTATTTTTATTAAATGTGTCGAGCTCGCTCGCTGTTTCTCAATCGTAAGTACTTACCTACTTATGGCCTTTTCCCTTTATATTGTATGACAATATTTCTCGGTGTTATGTGATAACTTAATGAGAGAGGGTGGCAGATTTAAAGTTTTAAAAACACCTAGATCTAGGGCTGGTCCTTGTATCTTCATTTCATACATACGTTGTCAAAGTTCGTAGTCATTGAGAAGTGCTATAACAGATTATAGGTACCTACGAGTACTTAGGGCCTGTATTTGTGCACCCCACAAAATGGCTGTACGTTCTTGCCGGCTGGCATCTGTCTGCAGCAATTGTGAAAGTACGGAAATTGTACGTGTATATATCATAAGCGTTTTTTTATGCAGTTGAGATTACCTACTATTTCGAGCAGTAATTAAAAACTAAGCAGTGAGAGCAGTACTCTGTTCTCTGGATTCGTTTAGATAAAGAAGCTGTGCTGAATGCATCGTCACCCTTGCAGTAGGTAGGTGTACCTATATTATGTACTTAGCACCATACCACTCGCATTAACAAATATCTTGTAAATTAGGTACATATGTAAATAATCGGGCAATATAATTATTATTGTCAATTTTTGTGCAGTATTGAGCAAAAAAGTTATATAAATTTAGTCTTTAATTGAGAAAATATAAAAAATATCGCACGCTGTAAAGGATGGTCATGATTTCTAAAATAGCAATACAAAAAGCGTCCCGCTCACTTCGCAGTACAATCTTGTAGGCAACACAAACTTCTTTACTGTGAATACGCAAACATTTATACAAGTCAAAATCTTAAATGTCTCTTATTAAATGCCAATAAATTTTTGTCTGGTGGGCTGAAAGGATGGAAACTAAACCTATTTCTTTTTGTTTAGTAGGGCAGTCTGGTTCTCATAAATACTTAGCTACTTATGTAACCAACTGCGAATGGAACGAAATGCGTATTGGACGAAGTCTCAGACCAAACATTATCAGCCTTATTATGGTCGATGGTCTAAGGTAGGTTTTTGAGTTGGACCCAGGTTTAGACCCGAATCAAGAAGAAATGGTATTAGCGTTAGAGGTTTATGTTAGGTTTTTGGTTTTTCTATGGTACCTAACATCTCTAAACCTAGCAATGGCCTAGTTTATGGTTGGTTTATTTTGACGTTGCAATTTGTTTGAGGTTATGATTGTTTGTTTTATGTATTTTACTGCAATTTAAACTGGCTTGACACGGAAAATAATCGTTTCACAAACCCTCAAGAACTATTGTGCATCTGATAAAAGACGATCTACTGATCGAGGAACTACAACTTCACCCAAATCCTGGTTGCAAATAACTCACTACAGCAATTGAGCTCGTCAAGAAGTAGGTAAGTTTTCATTATGTTAATTTATCCTGAGAGGATTTATAGCTGTTTATTTAGCTATAGAGGTTTAGTATTATTTGTTTTGAATGAGTTTCCCAAGATAACCAGATAGATTACCTAATACAGAGATGGATATTCTTTAGTCAAGTAAAAAATAATCAAAATAAAATTGTTCATGTAATCCATATTTAGATGATATCTGCAATGACCACAACCCACTGACATGTATTTTACTGCGTACTCGTATAATACATGTTAGTGCATGCCTCATGCATTTTTTATTAAATCATTGTGTCCGGTTTACTAACATTATGCTTTTTTATCTTTCAGGCTGTTCCGTTTGATGTTTGATGCTTGATGCTGGAGCTTTCAACAGTGTGGTGTAGGTAATGTTGGGAACTGCAGGTATCCCTGCACCCATTAAGTATTTGTTTACAAGTATCCTCAACCTGAAAACTCCACAAAAGGAGTGACATAATTCTGCACACATTTTCACCTCGAATACCATCAACGGATGTTTCTTGTTAAGAGGAATATTTGGGAGTGTAGAAACAGTAAAAAACTATAGTTGTACCTAGTGATAATACTAAGTACATGATATTGCCATCAACATGAAAGAAACATTCAACTAGAGCAGCGGCTCTAAAAAACTTTTTTGGTGCTGGAATGAATATTAAATATTTGACTGAGCTCTAAAATAATCAAAAACTGGTTTTATGTGTATTAATTAATAATTATATTACTTAAAATTAGTATTTGCATCTAATGGTACTCTGTTTTTTTATTTTTTCAAACATTTTTGGAATATTTATAAAGATTTTATTTTACTCTGTATCCATAAAGTACCCCTTTATTATTTTATATTTTCATTGTGACCAGTATTTTCGCGGCGCTTTGCGGAGCCCTAGGGTTTCGCAGAGCACACTTGTTGCTGAACTAGAAGATTGTACTGATCCAGGAGCAGGGAGAGGTGTGTACCATCATACACCCTAAACAATTCCGTAAAAAAGAAGACCGTTCCTAGAAAGTATTTTTGAAATTATATAACCAGCCCCCCGATTCAGAACCCTTTGATAACTCAGTTGTCGATCGATATGGTATTATTTATTCTGTGGATTCGGTTTGAAATCTTTCCATTCAATACATTTTTCATTCACAATATCGAATCAAATCGATTCGGTTCGCTATCGAAAGGTTCTGAATCGTGGGGCAGTTTTGCCTGCACTGTTTGATTTACCCGATAACTTATAAGCCAACAACAGTCATTCTCATCATTATGATGATGCTCTAAGGTGTTTCTTGAAATTAAATTAAAACTAAATTTATTTTATTGTTTATTAATTACTAGCTGCACCCCGCGGTTTTGCCTTCGTGGACAATGATGATGATAATGAAAAGTATTCTATGTATCAATGACCTATCTATATACCAAATTTCATTAAAATCTATACATGTATGTTGACCATGGATAATCCATATTAATATTATAAAAGCGAAAGTAATTCTGTCATTTTGTAATCTTTTTATGACTTAATAGTTGAACTGATTTATTATATAGATAGTTTTGGCCTTTCCCAGTAGTCTTATAAGTAAGGCTATTGGTAATTTTCTTCCCAATAGTCTTATTGGTAAAACAACTTGGAATGTATGTAGGCTTACTGGTAAGACCATTGAAAATGATCTTCCAAATATCTAGACTGAAAAGGCATAAGCCATATTTTTTTCTCTTATCGCATAGTTTACGGTAAGGCCAACTAGGTACGAAATTAAAAATCCAATGGGAAAAGACTACTAGGTAAAGAAATTCTCTTAGCACTATAGTTAAAGTTTACAAAAAGAAAACAGACTTCTGCTTGCAATTTATTAATTAGATTTTTTTTAAACAAATTCATTACTATTATCTACTTGAATACTACTAGATTCTAGATACATTAGTGAGTACCAAGAGTAACTGATTGCATATAATGAAGGCGGGTAAAGTAGTAAACCTTTTCTTCGAATTAGTTGTGTACGAGTTAATTACATATAGCAATTTTGCATTATTTTTAAATAACTTGCAGTTGCGTCGTCCCGGTGGAAATGGATTACTGAGCAGATATGAAAATTCGTCTTCTATGGTACCTATCATATTTTTTATATTTTAGGGTGGTATGAAACATAATTCCTAAGGATCTTACCAGTAAGTCAGTAAGGAAGAAAATTCTGAATAGTCTCACTAGTAAAATTATTGGGAAGAAAATTCCCAATACGTAGTCTTGCTAGTAAGGCTACTGGAAACGGCAGGATAGTTTTAACCCTAGGGAAGGACGCGCAGACAAAGTCACGGCCAAAAGCTAGTAGCCAATATAATCAATTTAGGATAATATAAGGTATTCAATCATATTACACAGACTTTTATATTTAAATGTTCGATTATATGTATTACTAGCTTTTGCTTGCGATTTCGCCTGCGCGGACTACAGTTTATCACGGTAAAAAGAATCCCATGCCATGTCCTTCCCAAGTCTCCATACCAAATTTCATCAAGGTCAGCCGTTCAGTCGTGAAAAGGTAACAAAACTGCGGGGCAGTTACGTATCTTGTTGCAATCAGATTTTCTTTATCACGTAAAGTAGGTACATTAGCGTTCCGTTTCGTTATACTTACTTATTTTTTTTGTATTATTGAGTAGATTGGAACTTTTTGAATGAACCGTTTAGTTCAATGAATGAAGGTTACATCTTACCTGTGGTTGGTCTAGAGTTTTCTTGGGATCGTCTCGGGATCATCCAATCTTTAGGTAGTCCCGCGACCATAATACCAACGGAATCAAGTCCGGTCTAAACCTGGTCAAAACCAAAACTTTCCTTAGTCCCGAACTTCGTGAACCTAGGTTTAAACCTTCAACCATAATAAGGCTGTATGTATCCTCCTAGGACGAAGTGCTATTAGGATAATTTTACCGATCCTACGTACCTACCGTTTGGTATGTTCTGTAGGTAATTTCCTACTCTGAAACCCACTGAATTATATAATTCCCTACCAGTTTTGCCTACCTACTTCAGTGATTTGACATATTTCCTTAATATGTAAGTAGGTGATTTTGCTAGGCACTCAATCTGTTGAGCAGAGGTAGCTACTTGCCTACCTACTAAATAAAAACTGCATATCCTTGTCTATTTAGGGAGTACTTTTTGAATATTTTCAAAATCTCCACCATTGGGGAATAGGGGAGTATGTAGGTAGGTACTTATTTTTTGGATTGTATATGAGATCTAGATCATCAGGTAACTACCTAACCTAATCTTCGTGCAGATTTGGGATTACCTAACTAGAACCACCGAGAACGGACTAATTTATTTGCCTGTGACCATTGCAGTGAACTTCAAATTCTAAAGAAGTATTCATGCAATAAATCAATTTATAATAAGGCCGTATTCATCATCAGCCTACGCTTGTCCACTGCTGATTGTATGACGTAGGCCTCTCCTAATTAATGCAAGCCGCTGAGCTGTGTTCAGCTCTCTGCCGGCCGCTTTTCGCTAGTCGGCCTGGTGTCACAGGGCGTCCTACACTTGCCTAAACGTGGTTTCCACTCATTGAATACCAACGGTTAATGGGCGACGGTTTCGTGGCTCCCCTGATTGCCCCCCTCGGGGAGACATACGTCAAGATACTCCAAGCATAGCTCGCTGTGAGTGCCAATTCGTCAACGTAGGTCATTACTGGTAGGACGTGTCCATCAGAATGGACGGTCACTAGTCGTATTTAACGTTGAAAATGTGGCCAATAATTGCTGCCTACCACGAGACATTTGCTGCCTAGCTATTTTTATAATAATCAAAACATTTTGAGTGACCGTCCATTCTGACGTCAAGGTGATTGGTCACCTGTTCGTGGGATACATGCTGCGTGGAATCACTGAAATGTTCATAAGCCAATAATTGCGGCCCCTTTGCTGCCTTCATATTTTTTATAGATCTTGTAGTTGTCAAGGAAATAAAGATATCGATAAAATTTAATTCGAATGCCCCCGGTGCCTGTAAGAAATATGAGAGCAAAGGACATCTCAAAATTGTGATTACTTATTGAAAAGTGTTACACTAAGAAAATTGATGTGTGATACCAATATATTAACAAATCAATCTTAATAACTATGTTACCTATGTTAATAAGATACCAAAGTATTCCATTAAATATATAATAATTTTACTTTTAATTTAGAGAGCGTCCTCAAGAATAACTCTACGCTAGTTACTTTACTATGATTTGCTTTATATGATTTAAAAAAACGATTGATATGCTGAGCCTAAATAATTATTATAATGGCCGCACATTATGAGACTACACAAAACATACACCCTATTGAACGAAGAAAGAATCATCCAACTAACAGAGATATGAGGTTTGAGGTACAGGTCGCGTCATGTATAAAGAAGCTGGTGGTTAGGCTGCGGGGCGATTTATCGGTCTATTTGGTTGTCCATTTGGGGGCGAAAGGCTAATTAATAATTATTTAAGACAATAGGCCTAGTACTTTTGTGCGCGAGTGTACCCATGCGCAAGGCCGTAGTCAGGAATTCACTTCGGGGGGGGGTTTGAGCTTGGAAGTGCGCGGGGGGTTATATGATGTAAGGACCCCTGTGAGTGTTTATCAAGTTTACAACTGAAAATCCGTGGTGCTCGAAATAGTGACACCAGTTTCAGTTTTTTCGAAAAATCTACTTTGAGGGAGCGTTTTTCGGTTACCTTTACTTTCATAATTTCCCCAAAGTCCGATGTTTTACTATTTTCAGTGTTACAAACTGGAATATAAACTACTCTCGCTCATGGGTCCTAATAATATTTAAAAAAAGATAAATTGCGACGTTTGATAGTTTGTAAGTGACTAATGTAATGTAATAATGTAGGTGTAATTAATATATACAGTAGCTTTAAGTGGAAAAATTATTTTGTAAATACTTTATTTTACTTTCTCTCTTCATAAAAATCAGCAAAATCTGCCAAAAAAAATCCATGTCGTTTCCAGTTTACATTAAAAATGTAGTAATTTCAACTGCAATTTTACCTAGGTCACATAATAAATAATAGTACAAGCCTAGGTATAGTACAAATCGAGCTTCACTTTTTCGGTGTATAAAATGGTGGGTGGTTTTCTATGGAATTTCGGGGGGGGGGTTGAACCCCCAACCCCCCCCCCCCCCCCCTGCCTACGGCCTTGCCCATGCGCAAACACACCCCCTCCACTTTCTTATGGGTTAGTCCTAACTGTTCTACTATTTGTTCGACTATAGAACAGATTGGACAAAAACAATGCGTTCTTTTTATAGTGATAGTTCTTATGACATGACGCGACCTACAAAAGACGGTTTTTATTTGCAAAGTGCGGCAAATTGAGAACCTCCTACTATTTGGAAGTTGGTTAAAAATAAATCATCGTGAAACTGAAAGGAACACCTTTTAATAAATAAACACAATATTCAGAAATGCTCTTTGCTCTCATATTTCTAACAGATACTGGGGGCATTCGAACTAAATTTAATCGATATCTTTAGTTCCTTGACAGCTACAAGATCAAGGTATAAAAACTTTCAAGGCAGCAAAGGGGCAGCAATTATTGGCAAGAACATAATTTCAGTGATTCCACACAGCACGTATCCCACGAATAGGTGAGAAGTCACCTATTCGTGACTTCGAAACACTCACTCACTCAGTCACTCGAAAGTATTATAATTATAAAAATACCTACGCAGAAATGTCTCGTGGTAGGCAGAGCAAAGAGAAGCAAATAGGCAGCAATTATTGGCCACTTTTCCAATGTTAAATACGTTATAATACTAGTGACCGTCCTTTCTGATAGACACGGTAGTAGGACGCCCTGATAGACGACTTTGATCTCATCTTTGGCCCGAGACAGATGATCGAGAGTCGAGAAGACATCTTGACGAAGCTTGCCAGATGCTGCCAGCCCAGCTGAAATCTTCTAATGGCTTTCATTAGGTACACCATTCGTTTGAGACTACAATCGGTTGCGGGCAGATCGACGATCTAGTATATGGGTACTAGATAAAGGATATGTATGTTTATCCGTATCTAGTACCCATAGTACAGGGTATTGAACGCCAGACGCCTACATTATGCGTGCTTCTGTCAAGGCGTTCAAAAGGGGGCTAATCATGGTCTTGGTCTTCTCCGAGACAGATGCATCGAGAAGCTTTAGCTAGGCCGGTCAGCATGCTTTGCAAGTCTTGCAGGGACTCCGCCATAAGAACATACCATATTCGCATTTGCGCAGTCTAAAGGAAATATAAATCAATAAAACAAAATGTAATTTCAATCGTATTTATTGTCAAAGTAAAATATGAATAATTGTTAGTTAATTTCTTCACGTAGTTGGGAATGTCAACAAAACACAAAACTTACCTGTGGCAATAAGGAACTCGGCAGATCGTTAAGACCCCGACGTCCCCGTAGTTCACCATGAAAATAAAATTGAAAATGTTAGAAATTATAAATAAATTACCGAATCTCAAAAGTACCGTGCGTGTATGATTTTCACGAATCGCTATTTTTAATGCAGTACTAGGTAGATAAGAGCATGATCAAAAATAAGTTAGGAATCTAGTCGTCACAATTCTGTGGCTATTCCTAATTACGTCACTTTATGCAACTAGTCTGGTTCCTGAATTCGTCTCATGCTGTATTTCACTTCATTCCCAATACTAAGTACTCCGACGCACAATCCGAAATCTCCGAATCTTGGCATGTGTAGTTACACCCCACTCATAGTTTATAATAATTCATTCTTCCTACTACTTCGAGTTCCAATTAACAAGATTTTAGACTGATTATGTAACTTATCTCTTTTTGTTGTATAAGGGCGTTCACTTTTGTGCTTCATTGCGCTTGTTCGCGTTATGAAATACCTACACGTTTTTTAACTTTTGTGCTAGTAGCATAAAGCATTAAAAAATCTACACTTTGGGGGCAATGTGCAGGAAATCATTAGGAAATCGTATTAACATTATTACCTACTTATAGCAAGTGCAGAATCGAACGAAAACAGTCTTGGAATGCCTGAACTACCTATTTAGCAATTTGAATTAATTGGATTATGCCGAAGCTTTCCTTCTGATCGGTTATTTATTCATTGTGCCCTTGATAATGAACAACTTTTAAATCTTCTACTTTTGGAAATTCACAAAAAAACATTTCCTTACCTTGCACGTAAGTACCTAATGTAAGTATAAATATTATATGAATGCTATGCTGAGCGTAATTTAGTTCTAAACTACGAATTGTTTTGCCGAGATTAATTATTACACTATCTTCTTTTCATTAAACATACCTTGAACTTTGAGTTTGTGGTTTCCCTTTTTCAGTGTAGGTACCTAATTTTTGCCACGAATCTGTCGTTAAAATAATCAGTCCTAAAAAGAATCTGTCGTAAAACGAATCTGTCCTAACGCGAATAACCGCTTCATTGTTCATCATAAGAAGAGTTGAGAATGAGTCGAATTAAATAATGACTCGTTGCACCAAGTGACGTATAATTGAATGTGACCTTCGACAACGCTTCCAAAATGTGTTTAAGATCTAGTGACGACTAGGACTCCCTAACCTAAAAAGTAAAAAGGCATTCACCTTAACCAGAATCTTGATGCTCTTGCTCATGTGTGCGAGGGCGTGTGATTTCGTATCACATCATGCGACTGTCATACATTACATCTAAAAATTCCTTTCCTCATACAAGGCTCATAGTGTCTAAAATTTCCTTTCCTCATACAAGGCTCATAGTCGGTCGGAACCAATCTCTCTCGCTGGCGCACTAACAGCAGCAGAACGAAATCCTTCTAGTGGCGACATAATTTTTGGTTCAGAAGACTATTTTTGTAATCTGCACAGAGGTTGAAAAGTTGCTTGTTGGTCAGCTAACTACCCCACAGCGGATCTACTCTAAAATAATTGCCTAACTATACGTTGGGAAGGATATGAAGCCAGTAGATTAAGAGCGACCCAATATGCTAAAAACTACGTAAGCGGGTACAGAAACAAAATTAGAAAATGTATACAAGCAGGCCTTGGTACAAGCGGTACCAACAGAGGAAAAGAAAAAAACGACAAAGCAAACAGTAATTGCCATCGTTAGGCCTGTGAAGAACACCCCCTTGAACATGTCTGAGCGACCTCCCGACATCGAAGCAAGGAAAATAGTTATTATTCTATTTAATGCATGATGGACTCTAAATCTAAAATAAATATAAAGTCAAGGTTCTCAATGAGGCCAACAAATTAAATTTGAGCTAACTGTAATTTCTAACACAACTAACACAAAGACGAATTGCTACGACCTTATTTTGCTCAGACTGTTTATTTTTATCGAGTTGTAAATTTATAGTGCCTCTATCTAGAATAAGCAAGAATGATTGAAGAAGACGGTTCACTTTCAACTTGGTACCTATTCAGCAATGGACTGGTAGCTAGTACCTACACATTAGTGTGAAGATGCGTGACGGCAAAACAAATTCCTCAATAAGAATCTCGCTTCAGATAGGTACTATTTCTTCACATTAGTAGATTTCCATTGGTCTGGCATAAATCAACTGGGAGCATTACTAGTAGGTACCTACTTTATATAAGTTAACTTTAACAAAGAAATCATTATACTGCTGTGCTGCAAGATGAAATACAGCAAACTCTTGTCACCTATGTAGTGTACTAATTGTTTACCTTCTAACTCATTGTCTTACCAAAATAGTAGGTACCTACCATATTGAGGTCGCGATCGTGATGACTAATTTGCCAGGGCGACATCTACATAAACTGCTGTGAAACTACATAACGGAAGGAACGGGAAAGTGGTTTGAGTGACCGTTACGTTAACGGTACACTTATCTACACTAACTCGTACAGTACGTAACGGGAACAAACGTACAATAGAAATTTTGTAATCTGAAACTTCTGTGTGTCAAAACTTATTTTTATTTGTAAGTACAGAAATTCCTCTGATATACATAATTGTCAGCAGTTGCGCATCATTTTTAAACAAAAAAGTACAATATACAGCTAATAGGTAATCCTAAGCATAACTTGATGTTTTTGCTGACAAAGGTGAAAATAAAATTAAAAGAAATAAAAACTAGGAATATTTACAAATCTAAGAAAACAACCCTACTGATTTTGTATTTAAATTTATTTTACATTAAATTAACCTATAAGTCAATAATAAACTCTATACCTATATACTATTTGAGAACTTAATACTGAGTAATATAATCAAAAAAATTATTTGAAATAAACTGATGTTCAATATTTTTCCTCTACTCGTAGGTATGTCAACTGTTCATGTATATACTAAACCTAACATCTATTTTTGACGAAAATTCTTACAGATAATCCTAAAGTTGTACTAAATTACTCATTGAAAATGTTCATTTACAAACTATGAAATCCTTACACGTATGTCACGACAGTACCTAAGTACTACAATAAATAGAAGACCACATTACAATCAGTACACATAATTCTATCATATTCTTCTAAAAGTTATAAACCACTAGCTTCTGCTAAATAAGTATAGGTATCCTGACGGCGTCTCTGAGATGGTCTCGCGTGGAGCATGGGGTGTGTATCTAGGCTCCGGAGCGTACTGCCTACACTAGCACGGAATACTCTGCTTTACTAGTGTACTTAGCACGAAACCTAGAGATTGAAAAAACCTGTTATCAGACACGTACAACAAAAACATGCTAACAAAAGCGGCTACCTTCATAGCATTAATCATCGAACTATCACTGGACTATTTTAAATAAACTAAAAAGAGACTGTCCTCCTATGCTCAATTAATGCTATGTAGTGCTCAGATATAGCCTAATCAACAGAACTCAACATCTATACCACACGACTTCCTATTAGAAGTTGTTCCGGTAGTCAGAAGTGGGGGATATCTCAATGAGTAAGTAGGTGATGAATTTTGGTGATGTTAATGAGTGGAGGGTATGGATGTATGAATAGATGTCGATGTTATACTTACGTAGTCTAGAAACGTCCCCCTCGGCCTTGTCCCCCGCCGTAATTGCCACCGCCGCCGCTTCCACCGCCATAGCCACCACCTCCACTGCCGCCTCCCTGGTTCATGTTGTAGGGCGTTGTTCTGTTATTACTGTACGGTTGGTTTCTAGTGGGGCCTCCACTGTAGCTTTGTTGGTTGTAGTTGCCAAAGTCTTGGTTACCCCAGCCCCCGCCGCTGCCTCCTCCGCGACCATTGCCGCCCCCACCGTAACCACCGCCCTGGTTACCACCGCCCCAACCTCCCTGATTGTTATCCCACGGATTGGAATTATTCCATCCACCTTGGTTATTGCCATAACCACCTGTAATTGATAACATACAAAAATTACCATAATGGCAATGTGGTAATTAATTAGAATAATTCAGATGGGAAGTTTTTTTACAAACCTGCACTACCCCAGCTTTCTTGTCTACCTCCTGCTCCTTGCCTGCCACCGGCTCCTCTCTGTTCACCTCCGTCTTTAGGAAGGGCTTTCTTGACATCCAATTGCTTTCCACCTATTTTGTGTGGGGCGTTCACTGTTGGGAGTTAATTACAGTTAATAACAGCATAAACAAGATCAAAAGAAAAACATGTATAGAAAAATGAATGTTTATTGACTTGCGTACCAGATCTTCCACTAATTAGGTATAGTCAGGTATAGCTTAAATCAATAATTTAATATCCACAGTTATAGAAGCCAGAGGTGGACATGAGTAATCCATTCTGGGGCAAGACTGTGGAAAAATCAGTAGAAGTTTTAAGGTTACTTTAAATAGATAGCTATACTTACAACAAACTTTGTCAACGGGATCATAGTCATCAAATTCAACAAATCCAAATCCACGCTTCTTTCCTGTAGCCTTGTCTGTGACAATGCTGACATTCTGTACAGTGCCATAGTTGGAAAAGTATTCACGGAGTTGTTCTTCATCATGGTCATCCTTAATACCACCAATGAATAATTTCTTCACAGTGGCTCCAGCCTCAGGATTTTTGATGTCTTGCCTTGCTACAGCGCGCTTGGTTTCAACAACACTAAAAATAATATTAAGAAAATAGATATCAAGAACAGTGTGAAACTTCTATTAATAATGAAATAAACATGTTCATGGTATTTTCTTTAGTCCAAAGAGGACTACATCTAAAGCCCGGTTCATTATCTAAAAAGGTTAGGCTTGGCTTGTTGGCTCGTCAGAAAATGCCATGTGGACTAAATACACGAGACATTCACCAAGACAAGTCTTTATTATTTGCAGTTTTAAACGATGTGAAAACAAGAGCAAACTTTCACATAGCTGGACTGCAGTTTACAAAGAATAATTTACGATAAAATCAATAAACTAAAGCTTACCGTCCATCAATGCGATGCGGCCTGTTGTTCTGCGCATCGTCAACCATGTGCGCTTTGGAGTACGTGATAAAACCAAAGCCACGAGACCGTTTGGTTTTTGGATCCTTCATTACCACAACGTCTACTATTTCCCCCCATTTTTCAAAATGTGACTTTAGCGACTCGTCGGTTGTACGATAATTCAATCCCCCGATGAAGATCTTGCGGTGCACCTCGGGCTCATCCTGTAATTGGGACGCTTGTTAAACAAAATGGCGGCGGCAAAGCGTCACTCGCCATACAAATGGGGTCAACCGCATTTCAAATTCACAATACTTGAATAATTATTCTTATAAAATTTTGGCATGCATTAACAATAACGTAAATAAGGTACGTAAACTATAATATTATAACTAAACCGGGTGGATGAGTATTTGGCGTCTTGAAACAGGTACACGAGGACAAAGAAATCACACGAATAGGTACTTACGTATCCTTCATCACCATTCTGCTGCGGCCTCATGATACCGTCTACTATTATGTTACACTTATTTATTGATTAAAATACAAGAATAAATTTCTTTTTGGAGTGAATTATATGGCCACGCAATAATTAAATTAATTCACGGGCACAACACAACCAAGCCACGACCGTTCCCTAACGACGCCACGCCAAAAAGAAAGAAGAAAATGAATGAGTGACACACCCAGCAACGCAACGAACGTGAAGTGAGATATCAATGAAAGTACAGATACAGAATACAGACTACAGAACGAACGAAAATCGAAAAACCCGGCAGTGAATAGTGATGTATACTGGATTTTATAGAATTTAGTCGATTATTTACAAAAACTGTTAATATATATTAAAATAAAGGAATTCAATGATTAGAGAGCTCCATCAATCAAAATATTTAAATGTCTGCGTTTGAGATGAAGCAGTGGTAGCATTTTGGACAGTTTCAATGGGGAATTTTCTGACAACTTCAAATTAAAGAAAAATATAATTTCTCTGAAAATATACATTACTATATTGTAATAGATGGCGTTGACAAATAATGAAGTCAGTGTGACCCTTCGAGCATTTAATACTCAGCGAAATTATAACCGGAGACGCCTAGCGTACGCGTTCCCCTCTGCTAAGGTACATGACCGTTTTGATCGTGTCCGTTTATAAAAACTAGTTTTCACGATCGTTCGCTATTTCGCATTCACATCTGTGGCTATACGGAGCTCACCAAAAATGGTTTGTTGTACTGTGTTTTCTTGTAAAAGACGATCAGGAACATCAAAGTTAAGTAAACACGGAGTTTCTTATCACACGTAATTAATGTACTATACAAATAATGTATTAACTTCACTGTAAAATACATTTTGTTACTACAAGCTTATGACAGAATAACGTTACGTAATTTATTAGTACGGGGGCTAATGATGTGACAACAAGGAACGAATGAACGCATAATATTAATTATTTTTATTAAAGTGATTCATTATACTAACGAATAATAATAATTCTATTTTAATATACTATGGATTACATTACTTTAATTTCAGTGTTGAATTGAACAAGTAGCTCAAGCAAATGAATCCCTACGCCTCCGTCCACTTGGCTCCCCTAACATTGATCCCTTGGGGGATTCATTTGGATTATTTGTCCACACGGATCCCCTGGCCAAGAAGAACCATTGTAAGATCCCCTGGGGGATTTATTTGGACTGGGACATATATAAAAAACATAATAAAATCAACAAAACAGAGGGCTCCCTCATGGTCCTAGGTTAAAATATAACCTGCCTCGTCTATTCCCGTTGTCCCCCAGTGGTGGATATCGAAACTAACCATGTGGCATTGTCCCTCCCTACCTAAGTGACAGGTGTCAAAGTGATAAGTGTAAAGTGATAGGTGACAAATGTCAAAGTGACATGTCAAACGTCAGCCATACGTCAACACCTGTCAAGATTTCATCGATAACTTCGTATTGGATGACAGGTGTCAAACTGAACAGGGCTATAACTCGGAAACTATTGATCCCAGATGAGCATTTTCTTTACAGAAGTGATAGATCTCATCAAAATCTTCGTTTTGGATGACAGCTGTCAAACTTAAAACGGCTATAAATCTGAAACTATTTATCGTAGACTAGTAGTTTATTTACACAAGTGATAGATCACATCGATATCTTCATTTGAGATGACAGCTGTCAAATTTAAAAGCGCTATGACACTGAAACTATTGATCCTAGACTAGAAGTTTCTACACAAAAGTGATAGATCTCATCGATATCTTTCTTTTAGATGACAGCTGCCATTCACTACTGTGGGGATTACAGGAATAATCCGATCATTTAGTCAAAATACGTTAAAAAAACAAGGTACTTAGCTCATGACAATAAGTTTGAAAATTGACTGTTTCCCCACTCCCTACTATTTATTTCCTCAGCCCCTCCCCTCCCTCCCCACACACCTCCAATCTTCCCTTCCCATACCCTACTCACCCCTCACTTCCTGCAGTCCCTCTTCCCCCCAGTCTCTGCTCACTTTTCCACAAACTGTCACATTAACACAAATTATTTAATTGTTGCCTTTGGTTTTGTCTTTTGGTTTGTGGTATTTTGGTTTTGCACACGGTGTGACTACGAGTCTCATATTTTGCTCGAGCTTACTGGTTGTCCCACCAAGCAGTGTCACTTGGAGTAACAATAATTCCTCGTGGTCACACCAGAGTGACTAAAGTGTGTGACCACGAGTCCGTCGCCGGGGATCCATGTGGACAAAAAATCCAAATGAATCCCCCAGGGGATCCATGTGGACAAAAAATCCAATTAAATCCCCACGGGATCCGTGTAGACAAATAATCCAAATGAATCCCCCAGGGGATCCATGTTAGGGGAGCCAAGTGGACGGAGGCATCCCTACTATTAAAAATGTGAAAGTGAGGTTGTTTGTTTGTTACGTTTTTACGCTAAATGGATTTTGATGAAATTTGGAGTGGAAGTAGCTTATACCCTGGAATAACACATAGAATACTTATCATCATCATCATCATTATCACTCACGCAGGTGGAACAAATTTTTATTTAGGTTGGGGAGGGAGGTGGTGGGGGGTGGGGGGTACGTACTTCCCCAAAAAGGGGCACTGTGTATCTCCGCCTCATTATATCCGATTTCAATGTTTTTTTTTACTTAAATGTGAGTCATTTAAAGTTGGTCTCATATAAATTTAGTGAAGATCGAATGAGGATATTCGGCATGATGAGCAGAATAGCTCCTCAAAATGCAGAAAATTATTCACTTTTAGGTTTCTACCAGTTGAATCAGCCCTTCACCTACTAGGTAGGGATTGATGGTTATTAATTATAGTTTTACACTAAGGTAGGTAACTAGATGGCGCTACTGGGCATCGCTAAATAGTTAGCAAAAGGTTTGTGCTCGCGTGGTCTACAGCTCTCAGAGCCACTAGTTTTACATTGCGTAAATTTTATTATAAGGATAGGTATTTGCTTTTAGATAATAACATTTGAATATGAAACTATTACCTGTTCTACAGATTTCCGAAAGAACCTATCGTAAAAAAAAGGATCACTTTTTGCCACAGACGCGATGGTTGGATTCCTACAAGAACAAGTGTTATTTGCTCCGGCCATTTCGACCCTTCAAGTTTTGCATTAGTTTTATTGTTCCGCGCGGATGAGAAAGCTCTAGTACTGAATAATATCGTTTTATTGATGATAAAGATACCTATTGAGTGGTATTAGTCAAATATTAGGTATGTTTTTAATATTGGTTTCATCGCGTAGTGAATGAATACTATCACTACGCAATATAGATATATAACATACAAGATTTTCGATACTCGCGGGGATAGGCACGTACCTATTCCCTTCCTATTCTTAAGTGAAACGGTGATTTACTTTCCCTTCATACTTTAAGGCCAGGCTCCAAGGTTACATTTTCCCACTCCGCATTCCCCTGCCACCTACCCTACACTCTGCCACCCACTATCCGCAATAAGCACTGAAGTACCTGCGTAACAAGGTTGAATTTCGCGAGCGCTGTTTGAACACACAATTTAGCTCGGAGCTAAATGACGTATGTCTCAAAAGTTATTTATTTTATTGGCAGGCTAATAATGTAGTTAGGTAAATTTTGTCTAAGCTTTAGATCATAAACTATATTTTCTTGCTGTGAGATTTATTTTAGAGATAAAACTTAACCCGTTGAGTAGAAAAATGTAAAATTTACCGAATATAACGTAATTTTTGATAAGAAAATGTATCGAATGAAATTCTGTTAATCGCGTTTTTGTCTTAGTCTTAGAGAAATAAAGATCTCAAAAACATATATGTTAAGTTTCACATTTATCAGGTTTGTGGTTGACCCAGCATATTTATGCAAAAACCCTTAAAAAGAGCCTGGTCTTAACAGACTTAAGACTTTCAACGATGAAATTATTAGCTATTTAAAAAGTTAATCACGTACAATAATAATTCATGTGTTTTTATACATAAAGCTACATGTTTTTTTTTGTTTAGACTCACTTTTTTTCTCTATTCTTATTTAAGTATGTTTAATTAAAATGATTATATTACATAAGTGATTATTTGGAAAGACGGGAAATCATCCAGTAATCACAATCACATTAGTTTATCACAACAAAAACTATAAATATTCACTAAAGTTTACGAATATACTCAGTTGCACTTAGCGCTTTCCGTGAGTTATGCTAACTAAACTTGCAAGGACAAGTTAAGTAATCAATTCGAAAGTAATATAAACTAATATCGATATTAGGCAGTATTAGATAATCCAATAGTTCGTATAATATTAGCATCAATATTTGCAGAAAATCCGTGTCCATTGCTTGCTTACGTAGAAACCCACTCCATAGCTTTCATACGAAGAGCGAAGTTAATAATGCACAGGCGCGATTGTGACTAGCAAGAAGCGAGCGAAAGTAGTAGCGACCGTTTTGACGCAAATTCCAATCATTAAGTATCATTCCTTTTATCGTTCTTTTACACCCCATCTCTAGTTTTTGCTTTAGTGTGTAACTAAACAATACTGTGCTTGCATAACAGTGGCCCAATTCCATAACTTGGCTACAATCGGATTATCACTTTTTTCATAGCAAATTCGACTCTATCGCAAGGCATTAGTGGTTGCGATACTGAGAATTCGATTGAAGCCAAGTTATGGAATCGGGCTGCAGCTTTCCCAAAGTTGCACTCGTATACAACACATCTATAAACAAAGTAGAAATTTATAAACACAGGTTGAACTCGTCTGTACTGCGGAGGAGTCAAGCGGTGCGTGCGCGGGGCGAGGAGAACAGTGGCCCAATTACAGAACTTGGCTACAATCGGATTGTCACTTTTTTCATAGCAAAATCGACTCTATCGCAAAGCATTATTGAATTTGACGGATTGAAACCGTCATGATCAACATTACGTAATCGCACTGCAGAAGGCAACTACCGCGCATGCGCAGCGCCGTACCGCGCCTCCCGCGCTCTTTCCGACCTAAAAATCGTCAACTGCGCAAGCCAAACCACGTGGTGTGTCAAGTCTCATCTTTTGTGGCGCGTATTTTAACTCTATACGAATTCGTACCGATAGTACTCTGTCACAGTCAAAGAAGATGGTGACAGTGACTGACTTGACTTGATGGCAGTTGGCTACTCACGTTTTAACACTTCATTGTTTCCTGCAGTGCGATTACGTAATGTTGATCATGACAGTTTCAAGCAGTCAAATTCAATAATGCTTTGCGATAGAGTCGATTTTGCTATGAAAAAAGTGACAATCCGATTGTAGCCAAGTTCTGTAATTGGGCCACTGACACCATCTATCATCATTTTGAAAATCATTTGTAAACTGTTTTTTTAATCATTAGTCGGAAAATCCCCCGTTGCCATTTTTGCCACTAACGATCCTTCCCAAACCGAACAACAAACGACCCTATTCCCTAAGAATAAAGTTGCTTTTCCGATATCAAATTTAACTGTCATGTTAAATGGTGTTTCGAATGGTGGTCTAAACATGTCTGACACGTTTACATACAATCTAATTTATTTATATGTTGATTCACCACCACCTTAAAGTCCTAAACAAACCATCGGATGCGTCCAATTTTTCTGGCAGTAAATTTTATACTAAACTGAGCATACTATCGGACGTAAGTCGAATCGGATCATCGGATTGAAATACAAGTACTTACACCAGCACTGCGATTACGTAATGTTGATCATCACGGTTTCAAGCCGTGAAATTCAATAATGCTTTGCGATAGAGTCGATTTTGCTATGAAAAAAGTGACAATCTGATTGAAGCCAAGTTCTGTAATTGGGCCACTGTGGCCCTGTTACAGAACTTGGTTACAATCGGATTACCACTTTCTTCATAGCAATTTCGACTCTATCGCAAGGCATTAGTGAAACTTGTGGGAATCTCATCTAGATCTTCGTTTTCGATGACAGCAGCAGTCAAACTTAAAAGGCCTATAACTCTGAAACTATTGATCCTATACTAGTAGTTTCATTACAGAAGCGATAGATCTCATTGATATCTTCGTTTTGGATGACAACTGTTAAACTAAAAATGCCTATAACTCGGCAACTATTGATCCTAGACAAATGTTAAAAATGATTGCTGATGACAAATATTACAGGCAATTTCAAACATGTCTGAAAATGAAAATAATGATAGGTGATATATAAATATAAACAATGAGATATTAAGGAGTCTTACTTACCATGTAGTGCCTATAGTAACTACGAGTATTTTCGGATAAATCCGTGTACTATGTAATTTTTTACTTTGCCTGTAATTTTTGACATCTGCTGTCAGATTTGACAGCTGTCATCTGTCAGTTTGACAGCTGTCACCTGTCAATTTGACAGTTGTAATCCAAAACGAAGATATCAATGAGATATATCACTTCTGTAAATAAACTACTGTTTCTGGGTTATAGGCATTTTTAGTTTGATAGCTGTCATCCGAAATGAAGATAGCGATGAGTTCTATCACTTCTGCAAAGAAACTACTAGTCTAGGATGAGTAGTTTCAGAGTTATATCCCTTTTAAATTAGACAACTGTCATCCCAAACGAAGATATCAATGAGATCTATCACTTCTGTAAAGAAACTACTAGTCTAGACTCTAGGATCAGTAGTTTTCGAGCTATATGCATTTTTAGTTTGACAGCTGCTGTCATCGAAAACGAAGATCTAGATGAGATTCCCACAAGTTTATAAACGTTACACTGAGGTCGCTCAAGAGCCTTCCCAACCCCCATTACTCAGCATTCTAGCTCCCTAGGAAACTCTTCAGCCACTCATTCCTATGCCAAAACAGTGTATTTCTCTCCCCGTACTAAAGCTACTTTAGGAAAATCTTACGACAAAACAGCTCATCAGGCAATTATTGCCCCTGAGCCTTCGACAATGCCTAACGGCTGCGCTTTACAAAATCCTCCACCCTCTATCAATAACAATCTTCTAGAGATTCTTATCTCTCTCATTATTAGTATTATATCCCAAAATAATTCCTCTTTACCATACGACGTTGCCTCTAAACTTTCATCAATCATGTCTTTACTCAGTCAATATGGATCAAGTCATTCTACAGTGGAACAGTCAAAGTCTTCGTCCCAAGTAACATGAAATATTATTTCTAATTTCAAAAAAAATCCCCGTCAGTCATTGGCGTGTCTGAGACATGATTGGTACCGGGGTCTCGTTTTCGAGTCTCTGGTTACTCATGCCTCCGGGACGACAGGGCTGACGGGTATGCAGGTAGTGCCCTACTCATAAGGCGTACCCTCCCGTTTTCTCAACTTCCTCTCCCTCCTTTTAATCCTGATATCAACATTGTTGCCGTAAGAGTTTTTGACATTTCCTTTTTATCCATTTATGTTCCCCATCCCAACCTATCTTTAATATCTGACATCATGTTAGTTATTTCCTCAGTTCCCTCCCCAGTAATTATTCTAGGTGATTTTAACGCCCACAATACTTCATGGTGCTCTAGCCACTGTGATTCATTTTCACTTTTATTATTAGAGATCTTTGATGAGGCTAACCTTTGTGTTGTAAATGATGGCTCTCCTACTCGTAGAGTTCGACCTAACCAAGATCTTAAAAGTGCTGTTGATTTAACTATATGTTCTCCTGCTCTGTCTTCTCTTATTTTTTAGAAAACTTTAAGTTCTACTCATGGTAGTGATCACTATCCTATATTATTAACTATTTCAAATAGAACATTACCTTCATACAATCCCTCCCCTTCTTTAAAATATAGACTTTCTGGTGCTGATTAATTGTCATATTCTTCAAATCTTGACAGAAAAATACACTTGACTCATGACCACGCTCTTAGTAATCCTTTAGAGGCTTACTCAAAATTTTTAGAGTCTATAATTGATAGTGCTAATGAACACATCCCATTTAAAAATCTCCTAAGTTCAAAGTATCCACTCCTTGGGTGGATATAGAATGTTCAGACTCTATCAAGGCTATAAGAATGGCTGAGCAGACTTATAACTCAGATATGACTATGGCTAACTTTCTTAATTACCAGTTAAAAGCGGCTAAACCCAAAAAGCTTCTATCAGCAAAAAAGAAAAGCAGATGGACTAGATATTGTGAAACCCTATCTCCAAGAACCCCCCCCCCCCCCCTTCGCTGGTATGGACTCAAAGCAGAAGATTTAGAGGTTCATACAATATACAAAACATAACTTCTAACGACCCTACATCTTGGCTTGACTCTTTTAGTGATAAACTGGCGCCACCTTCAGCTCCCACTGCAGATTCTTTCCCTTCTCTTCCTCAACTTCTCCCATCTTACTCCTTATTAGATTCTGAGTTTTCTTTCATTGAATTACAACTTGCTTTTGATGGCCTAACTGATTCATCCCCAGGCGTTGATGGTGTACCCTACTATTTCATTATAAACTCTTCTGATGATACTAAAAAGTTTTACTTAAGCCTTGTTAATTCATTTTATAATTACGGAATTATTCCAGAACAATGGAAAACACAAATTATTATCCCTATTTTAAAACCAGGCAAAACCCCATCAGATCCCAATAGCAGGAGGCTTATTGCTTTATCATCTGTATTGGTAAACGTAACGGAACATATGATTAAGCATAGACTGGAGTCCATAGTAGAGAGCAAAAATATTCTCTCTCAAACACAGTATGGTTTTAGGAAAGGCATGAGTACTTTCGACAGCTTAGGAATTTTATCCAATGATATTAATATTTCCTTAAGAAATAAAGAAATTCATGTGGGAGCTTTTTTGGATATAGTTTCGGCCTATGACAATGTCAATCTTCCGGTGCTCAGAGATAAATTAATCAAGCTGACCATCCCTGAGAAGATTGTTCGGTTTATCTGTAACATTTTTATGGAAAGACACGTTTTAATCAAAATTCAAAATGAAGATTCATTTTTGCCCCCTAGAGTTGTCTGGAAGGGTCTGCCCCAAGGCTCAGTACTCAGTCCACTACTTTATAGTTTGTACACTTATGACCTTGATCGTACGGTTCTGCCCTTCTCACAAATATTACAATACGCTGATGATATCGCTCTCTATACATCTGCTAAAACTGTAGAGGAAGCTTCTTCTCGTCTAAATTCTGCACTTTTTCATCTAAATGGTTGGCTAAATTTTCATGGTCTTTCATTATCAGTTTCAAAGTGTTGCGTTGTATTGTTCACAAAAAAAAAGGATAATCCCCCACTTTGAGCTGTTAGTAGATGATGAGATAATCCCCCAAAAAAATAGTGTTAAATTCCTAGGCATTTGGTTTGATTCCCGAATGAATGGCATCATTCATTCTGACTACATATTAAAAAAATGTGAAAAGAATATCAATATTCTCCGTTCACTCTCAGAAGTTTGTTGGGGATCCCACTCATATACCCAAAAACTTCTCTACAATGCAATTATCCGTAGTCATATAGACTATGGTTCATTCCTGTTAGATCCCTGTAATAAATCTGCCCTTTAAAAATTCAATAAAATTCAATCCAAGTGTTTACGAATAATCCTAGGTGCAATGAAGTGGTCTCCCATTAACGCGATGCAGGTGGAATGTGTAGATCCTCCTCCTCATCTGAGACGTCAGTTGATTTCAGACCGATTTTTCTATAAGTTAGTTCAAAATTCCTGCCATTTACTTATCCCTAAACTCAATCACCTATCATCCATAGTCAACTTGCAAGGAATTCAATCCTTACATAAACTGCCTTGTTTACTCCTAGCTTTATCAAATTCTCTTCTTTACCAAACCCTATCTTTCAGTTACCTTCGAATCCACTTTTTCTATTACCCTACGACGCATTGATTTTTCAGCCTCCTGTTACTCTTGATTTTGGGTTGGAAAAAGGCTGTACTGAAGCTAATAGACTATTCTCCTCCAAAATAGATAGTGAATATGAAGGTTGGACCACTATATTTACAGATGCTTCTAAATTATCAGAGGATAGTTTGGCAGGTGCAGCAGTATGGATTCCTTCATCCAGGGTTATCCTTAGTTATAAGTGACCTTCAGTAACCTCTGTATTTTCTGGGAAATCTTTAGCTGTCCTAGAAATAATATTGTACGTTAAATTTCATAACTTAAACAAGTCTATTATCATGGGTTAGCAGCTTCATTACTAAGGTACGGCATTATCTTTTGGGGAAACTCGACGGATAATGAATTACTCTTCAAATCACAGAAACGATGTTTAAGATCCATGTTTGGACTAAGGACAACAGACAGCTGCAAGCCATACTTCAGCAAGTACAACATTTTAACACTACCGTCCCTCTACATTTTAGAAATATCCATGTTTGTAAGAACGAATCCAGGTTTATTCCAACGCATGTCAGAAGTTGTCAAACGAAACAGACGCGATAAAGACAAGTTATGTTTACATGCCGCCAAAACAGCTATGATGCACAAAAGTGTGATATGTATGGCTCCGAAAATTTATAATAAAATCCCTAGTCAAATAAAAAATCTAAACTCAATATTATTTAAAAAGACATTAAAAAAAGTACTGACTGATAAATGCTATTATACGATAAATGACTTTTTAATTGATAAATTATAACTATATTTTTTTACTACAGTTTAACACTCAAACTCTTTTACTTGTGTGCTGTTTATTTATTTTTTACAATTATCGGCTGTGTTCACAGTGTTTTTTGTTATTATTATTTCATTTTTATTCTTGTATTGTTGACATATTTTATTGTTGTTGATGATGACGAATTTTAATACCAAGAAGTGCCAATTGTTGCCAATTGTCTTTTTGTCACTTCTCTCTGATAATATTAAATTGTGAGATATTATTATCTAGTTTATGGCATTGTATAGTCAGATTTGTTTTTATTTATTATTGCATGTTATTTTAATCTGCATGCTATTTACGAATAATTAGTATTTTTTTTAATTTTGTACGCCTGTGAAAGGCAAAACGTGAGCTACTATAGTAACAGACTACTATCATCTGTGCATTATTGTGATGTATACTCATGTTTTATGCAAATAAATAATCTTTATCTTTATCTTTATCTTTTCTGATTCAAAAAGCTGTCTCCAGTCCATCAATTCAAACCTATTTCGCTTCAAAACCAGATTCCCTTATATTTTAAAAATAAGAGAAGCTTTGTTTCTATGCCATCGACTAGGAATCAACATTGGACTAGCCTGGATCCCAGGTCACTCTGGTATCGCTGGTAATGAGACTGTGGATTCTTGCGCACGGCAAGCTATTCATATTGGGTCCACTGATCATTTCAAAATCCTGTATCACGATCTTTGTACTACAGTTAATCCACAAATGTCGAAGGCTTGGTCTAAGGAATGGCAAATCACTAAAAATATCAAGGGTAACTTCTATGGTGATATTCAACCAGAAATATCTCCTAAACCTTGTTTTTTTTAGTTTCGTGGTGCCAATAAAAGCACAACATCCACTTTATGTAGACTTCGACTGGGACACTCGTGCATGCCTGTCCATTTGGCTAAAATAAGGATCAGGGATCACTCATTGGGTGAATGTGGCTTAGATGAGGGTAACATAGACCACATATTTTTTAACTGTCCGAAGTATCGGCCATCTCTGTACGATATCCTCCCCCCAAAAATCCCGCGTCCTATTTCCTTTAAAACCCTTTTAACTTTTGTAAATACTCCACTAGTAAATATTCTCTTCAAATATATAAGTTCTAATAAAATTAAGTTATAAATATTAAATATATACCATACCATACCTACTTTATACGATATTATATTTACATACATAATTATATAAAAACATATTTCAACAAATCAATCAATAATTTACTTGGAGCTCTTCGATCCTCCCATATTCTACCGATTAATTTCATACTGGTATTCTCCCTTATTTTTCGGAATACAACATACGTGACATTGACGGAATTGTTGAATGGCAACTCCACAAATGCCATAAAACAAGAAGTGAAGTGAGATCTATCCCAGTGAAGAAACTACTAGTCTAGGATCAATAGTTTCAGAGATTAATCTCTTGCCCGTTTTAGTTTGATACCTGTCACATTAACAAATTAATTGTTGCATATAATTAAGTCGATAAGTAATTGGTCTTTTTATTTCCCACACTGCTACGAGTCTTATATTTTATATCTTACTATTTGTAGTCAAAATCATTTTCTCGTGGTCACACCAGTGTGACAAATCGGTGTGACCACGAGTCCGTCACCTGTATTTGTGCGTATGACTGTATTTAACATGACAATACTTTATACAGGTTGATTCAATCGATTAATGCAAGCAGTTAGGACACGAGGAAAAAGTATTCCTGGTGGCCTAATATATATATGTATATATATAGATCATATACACACCCGTACATAACTATATACTATAATAATTATTTAATTAGTAGTAATGAAATATATAAAAAAATAAACAAAATTAAAACATTAAAAAGGATTTGAATCAAGAAAATTTTAACAAAGACGATTGTAAAACAAGTAAATGGCAAATTGAAACACTAGAAAATTAATTTTCAGCGGAATCAACCAACGAAGCGATGCCGGAGATATTCAAACAAATCACAGTAATGAGTAACATAGCGCTATGGCTGAAAACAAGAAACAAAAATAAACTAATATATGTAACACGAATAACGAAATATACGATACCAACTAGTGGTTTTTAGCGAGGAGGTTAAATTACAAAAAAGAAAAATCAATATTAATGTCCTCATGCTGCCTCTGCTCATCAATCAGGTGTTTTTTGAGCTTTATATGGAACGACTTTAAATATTTCAAACTCCTGATCGGTGGTGGCAAACTATTCAAGCACTTGGACGCCGCGTAACGAAACCCACCTCTGAACTCTCTCACCACGTGCGGTGACGTGGAATGGATACTTGCTGAGAGCCATGTCTTCTAGAACATTGCCTGTTACTGGTAATCCACTTAATCTTATCGAACAGATATGAAGGCTCTTTGTTGTTGATAACGCCAAAGAGTAAACACGCTAAATAAAGCTTACGACGTGACTTCATTTTCAGTGCATAATGTCTATTTAAAAAAGGAGTCACATGGGTTCTTGACGGAATAGTGAAACAAAATCTTGCGCACGCATTTTGAACTCGTTGTATTAATCGCTTGGTTCTTGAGAGTAATCTAGGGCCGTAAACAACGTACGCGTAATTTAATTTAGAGAGAACAAGAGATTCGACATGTTGTACACGGAGCTCTTCACAGAGATATGGTCTCAGTTTATAAATTGATGAGTTATTGAGTTATGGCTATATAACAGTCCAGAACAACAATTTTCACAAAATTGAGTATTCATTTAAGTTACAAAAATACTTACAATTATTTTTTATCCAAGTAACTAATTGTGTTCAAATGTTGACGGGAGCTAGAATCTGTTAGGAATCTAAAAGCTGCTGCGTAGGCACACGTTCAAGGGTTCGCGTTCAAGTGAGAGGGATAAACAATAATAACTGTATTCGAGTAACAAGGATAGATGTACAGGAAGCTTCCTTGGGTTTCTTTATTCCTTAATTTTGGTTTAGTGCGTGTTTCGATACCCTCGACATCGCATGTTCTTATTTCGGTTCTCGTGGCTTATCTTTGATTTACGGCGTCTAGGTGTTGCTATCGGACTATTAGTGTTTATATTCTTTACAACGACTCGGCATTCTACTGGACTTATTATTTTGTGCACTACGATTGGATTATTGGTGTCAAGACGAAACTGAAATGCCCCGCATACAGTACTCAGCTTAGGAGTATGCCAATATGCATTTCATTTATGGGGAGTGTGGCGGCAATGCCAATGCAGCTGCGGTACTTTATCGGGAGAGATACCCAAATGTACGCCACCCTGACTATCGCGTATTTATTCGAGTGCACAGCGCTTTCTCAGAAGGAAGAATACTTGGACATCGCGTTGGTGTTTCCGGCGAAGGAAGAACCCAGCGTAGTGACAATGAGGCTATTGTACTCAATGCCATTGCGGAAGATCCTTCCATTTCAACATGAGATATAATAGCAAGACGGGAAGGCATTGAAAAGTCGACAGTACATGATATTTTGAAGAAACACAAGTTTCATCCTTACCACGTGACCCGTGTGCAAACTTTAGAGCCAAGGCTCTATGCTGCAAGACTAAACTTTTGTCGCCAAATATTGAGCAAAATCAATGAAGATGCTGAGTTTTTTGATAAGATATTGTGAAGTGATGATTCATCGGTCAAAAGAGATGGATACCTAAATCTACACAATCTTCATAGTTGGCAACTTGACAATCCTCACCTAATGCGTGAAGATAGATCCCAATATCAATTTAAAATTAATTACTGGACTGGAATATTGAATGGTCAAATTATAGGCCCATTCGAATTGGCAGGAAACCTAGATGGACCGGGTTATTTGTTTTTTTTTTATGAAATGATTTACCTACCCTATTAGAAGATGTACCTTTGATAGGCCATCGCGGAATGTGGCTGCAAAACGAGCACCCATCGTTTTGCAGCCACATTCTGCGAAACATTATGCTACGCTTGTACGGACGTACCTAAACGAGCGGTATCTTTACAGCTGGATTGGCCGCTTGGGACCTATTTTATGGCCACTACGATCACCCAACCTAAACCCACTAGACTTTTTCTATTGGGACTACTTGAATGAAAAAGTGTATAAAAACCAATCACCACAATTCTAGAATTACGTTGACGTGTTTTGGATGCGGCTCGAGAAATAAGAGAGCGCAGGTATTCGCGGCTATTGAAAAGGTCGTTCATAAGAAGATGTAGAGTCTGTATTAGAGCAGGAGGCAAAGAATTTGAACATTTATTATAAAATTGACGATTTGAAATTGTCGTTTTAATTATTAATTATACCCCAACAACTTCCACATTTTTAGAAATAAATTTCTTAATTTGCTAACATTTTTTGTTATAAGAAAGTTAGACTAAAGAAACATAGGCGGCAATATCTCAGTAATTTCACCAAAAAAATTGAATATGGTACCATTTAAGAAACTTCATAAAGTCGGTATGTTTTTAAAGCAATTGGCCATCCAGGTCTCTATACGTTTTTATATACCACAGGTCCTCAAACTTTATCATAAAAAAATTGAAAACTCGATAATGCGCGATAATAATTCAAAGCAGACGAACATTTTTAATGCCCGAGTGTCGGACTAAGCATGGCCATCATTCACCTTTTTATCGCATGTGCTCTGCATATAATAAATTAGATTATCAAATTGACATCTTCAATGCATCCATCAGTAGTTTTAAGAAGTCTTGTCTTCAACAAGACTTAACACCGTCTTAATTTTAGATATCATAATATGTATTGTTTAATTTAGTTTTTGTTAATTTTTCCAGAAGTGTATTTTTCCGTGCATGCTGTGTTCACTTCGAGTAGGTTATACACTAAGCAATTTCAATGTAAGCTGTTTTAGAATGATATAAAATGTGTATTAACCAGTTTAGTGAACCTATTAAATAAAAAATAAAAAAAACAACTATTCACGGTTATTCCCAGGGAAAAAATATATCTTATTATTGAATTTGTAGCCGTAGTACCCAAAAATGTGAACAAATGTATCAAATTTCGAACATAACAAAAAAACCCATACTGCTGCAGATAGTCCTTTTTTCCTGATTGGCCGTGGTGCCCCCACGAGTACCTGCGGGGTTATCCATTAATTACCGGACAACCTGTATAAACAAAGCCCAATAGGTAGGTATAGATCCTTAAGAAATTATTTGCATTGCCTGCCATAAGAACTCTGAATAGAGTTTTACAAAATATAAAATTGAGCGAAGGCTTAATCAAAACTTATTTAAAGTATTAAAGGAAAAAATGAAGAAATGGAGCAATGCCAAAAAGTTATGTGGTATTGTCTTTGATGAAGTTCAATTATCTGCTCGTTTAAATTTTGTTGATGAGATAGAGGGCTTTATCAAAACAGATGGGCTCTCAAAATTTGCAGATCATGCATTAATTATAATGCTTCGAGGCGCATCTGCATCGTGCAGACAAGCAATGGCTTATTATTTCTGCCAAGGTACAACTCCAGCAGCTACTTTGAATGTTTTTTTTTTAGAAATGTTAGGTGCAGTTTTGGAAGCTGGATTGAAGGCTCTGGCTTTCAATTTCAGGGAGCAACATCACAGCGTGCCTTAAAAGATTTAGAGGACGACACAAGGCGACACTGACCCCAAAATAATAAAATAAATGATGGCAGTATTTCAATTGGGGAATGTAGCTTAAGCGTCATTTACGATACCCACACCGCATGAAAGGACTGCGAAATAATATGCTTAATAAGAATTTAATTTTCAATGGAAAATTATTAAAATGGGAAGACATTATTGACGTGTACAATTATGATTGCAAATTGGGATTCATAAAAATGCTTCCAAAATTAACGGATGAGCATCTAATCCCTGAAAAAATATAAAAGATGAAAGTAAAGAACTGCACTCAAGTGTTCAACGATCGTATAGCTGCTGCTATGGAATATACTGCAACTTTTTCTCAGAGACGTGACGGAACCCGAATAGGTGAAACAACATAAAATACAGATGAACCGGTAGCTTTCTTTGACAGGCTTTTTGACAGCTGCAATGGGTCTAGATCTGGCACGGCCCCAGGAAAATTAAGAGGTCCAGTGAAATGTAATAGTGCGCACAAAGCATTTTGGATTGAAGCTATTAAAAAGATTAAAAATATGAAATTCATTCAAAAAATATCCAACAGAAAAAGAAACAACAAAAAATGTCCCAACATTAAAAAACTGGGTAACAACATTACAAAGCCTATTGAGGGTGAATGAAATTATGCTCTCAGATGGGGTCAGTTTCTACTATACAAGAAACTTAAATCAAGACCCACTCGAGTTTTTTTCCGGTAAAATAAGAGCCTATAATTATAAGTTGAATAACCCGGATACATTAACATTTAACAATTCATACAAGTCTTTGCTCATGACTGACATGCTGGCTATCCATACAAGAAATTTTTATTGTGAAGATGATATGGGGGAGACTTTTTTTCAATATAAAAACATTACTAAACGAAGAATTTACTTCAGATGAACAACCAGTCCCTGATAATGACAGTTTGAGCATTGATTGTTCATCTGAATTAAACTTATCAGCAAAAAATTAGCATCAATGCTAGAAGCTATACTTCAGGCTATATAATAAGAAAATTATGTCTAAATAAATGTAAAAATATAAAAAAAAACTTTTTTACATAATGATGACCAGCATCTCAGTATCCATGACCTCATAACACACAGAGAGCGAAAACACCTCAAAAGCAAAAATTTTATGTACCCTAGTCTATGACCCTAGTACAAGATTTATTGTATCTTTTTCTGAGCTTGTTGACCTATCAAACGTTATCTATTACTATAATAAAACTGTAACTGGGATCTGTACATTAAATTGTCACGAGGCGGTCCAGGGTTTGGGCTTGCTCCACCAGCCCAGGGACCAAGCCTCAGTGACACAATATTACAGGAACAACAGGTGCATAGGAACAGGAGGAGATGAGGTCAAACCTCTTTCGTAATAATACTCATTTGATCTCTTAATTCTTTCATAATCCATTTCATTCCATTTGATAGTTTGTCATTATTCATTCTAAATTCAAATAACCTGTCTTTCTGATATTGATTTTTAGCAAAACCGAAATTGTGATAAAATACCCATAAAATACCTAATTAAGTTTATTACAACTGGAGATTTTAAATATATATGATTAATACCTTCTTAAGCCGATGTTTATGATCATCTCCTCCTGTTCCTGTGCTCCTAATTGTTCCTGAACTTGTATGTTGTCCACTGAGGCTTGGTCCCTGAGCTAGTGGAACAAATCCAAAGCCTAGGACCGCCTCGTGCAAAAATATTTTTTGAAAATTTTGATTGAGATAAACTTCAAAATCGATATGGAGTGCAAAAAGGTTTTTTTTTTATTTATTTTCTGTCTGTCTCTTTGAACACGAGTCACGCTGAAACAACCAGATGGATTTTGATGCAACTTAGCAGAATTATAGCCGATGTACTGGATTAACATTTAGGATACTTTTATCCCGGAAAAATCAATGGTTCCCGCAGGATAGGGGTAGAAAGTTATTTAAAATAACACGTATCAAGCTAACACTACTGGACGGATTTTGATGTAACTTGGCACAGTCAAAGTTTATATAATGTGTTAAAATGTTGAATACTTTTTATCCTGAAAAATTAAAAAAAAAAAAATTTTTTACCTTTTATATTTGTAGTTTACATGTTTTGTTATAATTGTGACATTTGAAAAAACATAAAGAATGAACAATTATGGAAAAAATACATCCCGTAGATTTTCTTGGTGCTCTCTTCTCTAACGGGCGTATTTCCGAAGCACCGGTAGAGTCAGAAGGGTATTTCCTTTTCCAGTGTGAGATTTAACTCTGTTGGCACATGAAAGGGAAATTTCCTTTTCAAACTCAAAGAATACTTAGTTTATCTAAATTTGGATTGATTTGATCTTTTTATAATATTTTATGTATATCTCTTTGTTCGGGAGATGTTAATTTTGACTTGTAAAAGTGCTATTATTTTTGCCTATTTACAATAAAATACTTTGACTTTGACTTTGGTTCCTGCAGCCTATGGGTCCAAAGTTGTGTTAAATTTAAAGTAATCATACATCCGTTTATAGACTGGTACCGAATTTCAGCATTCTGCTACGAGGCTCACTGGCCCAGTTGGACAGATGCATGGGTGCGTAATCCAGACGTACGTGGATCAAAATCACCCGCCGTAGAAATGTTATGCTCCATAATTAAAAGATTTTTACATTATTTATGCGTTATTTTTTACATTTTCCTTGATATTTTTAATAAAGTTATGGTAAAACGCACGCACCACGATGAAACTATCGGATGGATTTTGATGCAACTTAGCACAGTTGTAACTTATAATAAGGGTTAGTGAGGACGTGAGGATTGTAGCTCCCAAACGAATGGACTGATTTTGATGCAGTTTTTTATATTCGGGCGGGTGCTCGCTACGCTTCGCTCCCGCCTTCGTCTTCTAACCTATCACGACCATGTCGGATCGTCACTGAAGGTTGTTAACACAGGTATGTAGGTAGGTACCTATATTGGTACTTTTGGTACTGGAATAACTCATAGGATCCTTATATCCCAGAAAAACTACCACGCGAGCAACGCTGCGGGTACAGCTATAAGGCAATAAGAACGTAAATCTATACAAAGAAGATAATTTAAAAAAAATTGTCTATGAATAGAACATTTTTTAAATTCATGTCTGTCTGTTTGTTTGTTTGTTTGTCTGTATGTTTGTTCGCGCATCACGTAAAAATGTATTAGACCGATTGCCATGCACTCTTCAGTGTTGGGTAGTTTAGGATTTGATCTAAAAACTGGGGTACTTAGTATCTTAATCCAATGGTTAGAAGCCGAGCGATCGATAAAAAACTTTGTAACGGCGGAAAGAATTTTGTTCAAATGTTTATTTTAGATCTTGGAATAGCACATAGAGTACTTTTAACTTAGAGAAATGACCACGCGAGCGAAGCCGCGGGCACAGCTAGTTTTAAATAAAGATTGCCACAAAGGCAATATTACTTAAAAAAGGGCCAGTTTTTTGTGAATAAACTAAGTTTGGACTGGTTAGGTTGCGTAGAACATCATGATGCAATAAGTAGTTTTATATATCTTGGGGCTGAAATCTAAGTGTTTCATTCGTTCCACACTATAAATCTACTTGTTATTTCATCATGATGTTCTACACAACTTAACCAGTCCAAACTTTGTTTATACACAAACATTCTGGCATTGAGTGGAAGTCACTCCAAATTAAATGTAAATTATTAACTTTGGTACAAAAACTAGCATCTAAAAAATATTTAAAGCAAAGAAAAAATTAAAAACAAAAACATGTACTACATACCTACTTATGTATTGCATTTAAACTTTCCTTTCCGATCAATAACTAATTCAAATTAATGAATAATATGTTAAATGAAAATCGATACTTTGGATGCACATCTATAAGCGAAAAGTGTTCATAGGTGCCACCTCAGAGAAATTATAACGGGAGTTTCCAAGCGCAACTTCTAGTACTTAAATGTTTCTGCCAGTTTTCGAGGGAGGCGAGGTAAATACGTCTAACACACATTGACTAACTCACGCAAACTCTTGCGGAAAGTTGAGGCATCTTTATAAACCCACACGCAAATAGTAGCTGCACGCAAACACAAAATAAGCACACAATTAAAAAATGACTGTTGTTACAGTATTGTGTAGTTGCACACTAGCGCAAAAACTAGAGATGGGGTGGTGTAAAAGACCGATAAAAGGAATGTTACATAATGAATGAAATTTGGATTGTTCAATGTTATTATTTTATCTATATACTAGCTGTGCCCGCGGCCTTGCCCCTGTGGTATTTTTTTCTGGGATATAAACAATCCTACGAGTTATTTCAGAACCAAAAGTACCAATAGACCAAATTGCATTAAACTTCTTTCAGACGTTACATCGATTTTTATCGATTGCTCGGCTTCTACTCTTCGGATTGAGATATCATATTCACCAGTATTTAAATTCAACCCTAATTTTGCAACAGTAAAAACCGCAACGCAATCGGTTCAGTAGTTTTAACGTGATGCGTGAACAAACAGACATACACCTTTTTTAAAAATGTTATATATTAGATCAGTTAGCTTGTTTTAAATCTCCTTGGCTATTTTCTAAATTTATTTTCATTTTACAGACTTTTATTACATACTGCTTTATTATTATTTTTTAGCTGTGCCCATGGTCTTGCTTGAGTACTTATTTTTCTGAGATAAAAGTATCCTGTATGTTAGATAGATAGATTAATGATGATAGGAGAGATCAAGTTGTAGGAAATATCACTGGTTTCGTCAACTGTTTGAATCACGTCAAAGTTAATATGTTCTAAATCAAATCAAATTGTTTATTTGCCAAAACACAGTCATATAAAAAGATCTTAAAATAAATTATTTTGTTGTAACACTGTATTCAGTCTGCGAGCAGACGTGCAAATGTTTACAATACCTACCTAATTAATGATTTGTAGTTTCATTATATATATTATTATTTACAAAAATCTCTAAATAACTCCTTAACACTATAAATAATACTAATTCTGATAATCCCAGTTGATATCTTCTAATTCTGATATTTACTGATTTTTTATATGTATATGTTGTTGTTTTAAATATAAATACATATTTTATGTCCGAAATATTAAAAAAAACGGGATATTTACCATAAAAATTACTAAATTTGTGTTTCTGATAATTCGGTGGTCACAAGATAGATAGACTCATACTTTACATAACTTAAAAAATAATGAATAGGTGATATATTTTACAAGCACCATGATCTCAAAGAACTATTTTTTGTTAATAATCTGAAAATAACTGCGGATGGATAGTCTTTACAAGCAGAAAAAACGGACTACCATCTTTCTCACTATATTATTACTCTCGAACCCAGTACTATTATTATTCCCACTATTACCGATAACTCGGAAACTCAAATTCAGTTATTTCCATGGTCTGTTTCAAACTTTTGTGTCTCGAGTTTTTGTGATCATCTTAGTTTATCTTTATCTCTTGTGCTCGATTGTTTATTGCTTGTTTGTTGCTTAACCAGTTGCTTGCCACGCGCGCAACAATATTTAATGTTCATGGGGAGTATACCTCCCCATGAACATTGAATATTGTGATTATATTTAAATAAAAGCATTTTAAATTATGTACCAAGAGAGCAGAAACACTTTAGAAGTTGGAGATATGATATTGAAAAATAAAGTTATTAAAAGTGAGTATACCTCCTCGAGAGTGTAGTAGCCGAAGATCGGGCTCAGTGGCATGCTTTGAGTTAAATAGTGTGATTATATTTAAATAAAAGTATTTCAAAGTACCAGGAGAGCAGAAACACTTAAGAAGTTTTATCATCATTAATATATATTTGCAAATTCTTTGTCAAAGTGACATGGCGGGGATGGAAGTTGAGGGTTGTTGGTAGAGGTTTTAAAAGGGACGGAGCCAGGGGGAGGAGGATGGGACCAAAATAAGGAAGAAAATGGAAGCTTTGAAGGAGCTTTCAAAATGATAAGTGTCAAAGTGACAGGTGTCAAAGTAGCAGGTGTCAAAGTGACACACAGCAAGGGATTTTTAAAATGTATTTTTTAATGTGGTCAGACTGTCAAAGATTGACCGCGGGCGGAGCTGCGGGGCGCAGCTAATACTTTATAATTTGTGAACATGTAATTTAAACATACAAAACGAATGAACGAACGTTGATGGAAAACGGTTCAGGCCCCTGATTCAGAACCATTCGATAACGAACCGCATCGATTCGATTCGATATAAATAGTGAATGAAAAATGTATTGAATTGAACGGATTTGAACGATTTCAAACCGAATCCACAGAATAAATAATACTAAGTCGATCGACAACTGAGTTATCGAAGGTTTTGAATCGGGGAGCAGAACGCTAATTTCACCTACAAATATCCAAGGCAAACGCCAAATCTGATCATATTTAACGTTTTTAACAGTTATTTTCGCCATTTGCTTCAAAACGGACTGGCCCATAGGGCCTTGATAAAGAATCATCAAAGACCTTATACAACTGTACATCACCACAGATTTAGATACTTAATCTGTGTACATCACTCTACGACATTAGTACGAAGACAAAAATAATGTTACCGTTACAGCCCGTTCACACTAGTCGTAAGTCGCATATGACTAAAAGTCGAATGCTCTGGTCACCATACACTGTATATGGAGCTGTTCACATTGGATGAGATGCGATTTTTAGTCTAATACGACTCAAAAAACCATCCGATGGGCCAGCGCCCGTTGTAAGACAAAAAATCGCGTCGAATCGTGCTCGCATAGGTGCCTGCTTGTTGCTGTTCACACTAGTCGTGCATCTAATCGACTCGAGCGCGTTGTTACCTCTCTCCCCGCCCCGCTTCCTAGATCGCTACACATTGCTTGCTCACTCCATTCGTGTTTTATTCGTCGTGTTGGTTGCGGGCGCGCTGTTTTTGTTTGTTGTGTGAAAATGGAGAAAGAAATAAAACCCGAAGAACTAATTCCATTAGTTCACGAAAGAGCAGTCCTTTGGGATAAAACTTTAAATGACTACAAAAATAATAATCTGAAACTATTGGCCTGGCGCGAAATTTGTACCATACTAATACCTAATTTTGAAAACATGGAAGAAAAAGAAAGACAACATTTCGGTAAGTGCCAGTAAAGTTTATTAACTATTATACTACATAGTTATGTATTTACAGTTGTATTATTAATTTTTAACTCATTTATATTATGCGTATCGCGCATTAGTTTGCCAAGGCAGCGAACCAATCAGGGAAGTAAAATAGTCTGCAAAGTCCGATCGTATAACATTTGCAATCGGACCACCACGAGGATTATGTACTCTCTGTTGTTGATCTTGTTCTTGTATCGATTGTTCTAGTGCAAGTTGAATATCTTCAAAGTTTAGACCATCCCTTTCTCTTAAATAATTATGCAATACTGCACAGGCTTTCACAATATGGATAGCGGACATCCAATGGTCGATGCAGTATTCTCCATTTATTAGCTAAAATTCCAAAAGCACACTCAACAAATCTTCTTGCACGGCATAATCGATAATTAAATAATCTTTTCGTATCATCCAAATGATTGCCTCCGAAAGGTCTCATTAAATTTGTCGTCAGGGGGAAAGCTTCATCGCCAACTAGTACATAGGGCATATCCTTTTCGATAGTTTCATGAAGAGGCCTTGGCTTTGGTATGTTTAAACTACCATCATTCAGTTTCTTCCAAAAGGTAGTCTCCTTGAATATGGAAGAATCGCATTCTTTCCCATATGAACCAACACTTATATAAATGAAACGGTATTCTGCATCAACAACAGCTAGTAAAACAAATGAAAAATAACCTTTGTAATTGAAATACATTGAGCCGCTTAGATTTGGTTTCACTACTCTAATATGCTTGCCGTCGACGGCTCCAATACATCATCGCAAATGCTTTAATATCAAAACCATTTGCGATGTTTTCCCATTTATTTTCATTGTCGGGCAACTTCATAAACTCTTCTTTTAATGTATCCCAGATAATGCAACTCATTTCTTTGATAATTTTACTAACAGTTGATACCCCGACTCTGAAATTGTAGTGCAGGTCTTTGAAGGAACATCCTGACGCACAATATCTGAAAATAATGTTGCAATATAATTTCAGGTAAATTAGTATTGACCAAGTGGACAAACTTACGGAATGTCTGGATCCGAACAAACAAAAATGATAAAAAAAAAAACAGGATCAGGGGCAAAGTCGTCAAAGCCATATGTATATAAAGAGCAAATGGATTTTTTGCGTAAAGCTGCTAGACCTAATCCTCCTCAAGAGTCTGTTGCGTCGCGTATATCTCAACCAGGGACAGAAGGCAGTACTCAGTTGTCTGAGAATTCGCAACCAAGCACTTCTAAAAGACAAAAGACCATGCCACCAGAGCAACATATAATGGACTTAGATGTCAAAATGAGCGAGTTTTTAGACAGCAGGCTATCACAACAAACTGATCCCCCAATTTTATTATTTTTTAAAGGTTTCCTACCCTCTGTTACGTCTTTCGACGATGACGAAACGTTGGAGCTTCAATCAGGTGTATTATCACTGATACAACAAATCAAAAAGAAACGTGAATACAGACTTTATGCAAATAATTATAATTACGCGCGTGATAGCACACGGCTATCGGGGTATTCGACACAGAACTATAATTATTTATCTACCGATGAATCCGGATATTCCTCTGAAAACCGGGCTGTTCTTACCCCACATGGGTCTGGATATGCAAGACATCAAACGTATGAGGAAGGATCGCCTGCTGCATCTACTTGGTCGGAAAGTACTGACTTAAATTTCTCCGATTTTTGAATTATTGTAATATGTTGCGCTGTTTACCTACTTAAAATAAACAAGTTAAATTAACTTTTGTTTCAATTTCAATACACCTCAGAAATCACACTACAACTGCTACAATCAGACTACTATACTACAAATACGATCTGAATATTTGTAGCAGTTGTAGTGTGATTGTAAAAAAAAACACTTACCTAAGAAATATCGACAGTCTTTCTTCAGGACAAATGCAGTCTCTAAATGTCGTATTCCGATACGTGATGCTCGCAGAAACTCTTGACAGCAGGTCGTTGAAAGTTGCTTGTGACATTCTAAAATAATTAAAGAATTTTCGTTCGTCATTTTTTAATTCATGTATTAAATTTTTATAACTTCCCAAACTCGATCTTTCTGTTAGGATTGGGTGCATCCAGTATTTTCTTGGAATTGACTTTTTTTTCAACTTTTTTAATTTTCTTCGTAAGTAGTAGAGCACAACAAGATCTTCGTCGGCGTCCATCTCGCGAGTTCGCTACGTACCGAATGGCGCGAAACTACGACCTATACGACTCGCGACGCAGTGTGAACAGTGGCCCAATTCCATAACTTGGCTACAATCGGATTATCACTTTTTTCATAGCAAATTCGACTCTATCGCAAGGCATTAGTGGCTGCGATACTGAGAATTCGATTGAAGCCAAGTTATGGAATCGGGCTGTACATCAGACTTTCGACTTTCAGTAATATGCGACTTACGACTAGTGTGAACGGGCTGTTAGACGCCGAGTCGAAGGGGCCGTTCGTTTTGATGCTAAATGATCGAAAATAACAGTTAAGAATACTAAATATGTTTCGATCAGCGTTCGCTTTGGACATGACAGTTAAATTTGACATCGGAAAAGCGACTTTAGAGTCTTAAATTTATGGTCGTTTTTCATTCGGTTTGGAAAGGATCATTAATGTCAAAAATGGCAAACGAAACAGCCCAAAACGCCACTGTGGCCTTATTACAGAACTTGGTTACAATCGGATTATCACTTTCTTCATTAGTGATAGCGATATTGACAATCCGATTGAAGCCAAGTTCTGTGGTTGGGGCCTAGCAGCCCGATTACAGAACTTGGTACAATCCGATTATCACTTTTTTCATAGTAATTTGGACTCTATCGCAAGGCATTAGTGATATCGATACTGACAATCCGATTGAAGCTAAGTTATGTGGTCGGGCGCATGCGGCCCTGGGCCCGACCACAGGACTTGGCTTCAATCAGATTGTCACTTTTTCATAGCAAAATCGACTCCATCGCAAAACATTATTGAATTTCACGGCT
This sequence comes from Alsophila aescularia, assembly GCA_946251855.1. Taxonomy (NCBI): domain Eukaryota; kingdom Metazoa; phylum Arthropoda; class Insecta; order Lepidoptera; family Geometridae; genus Alsophila; species Alsophila aescularia. Next base: position 21,439,980 of record OX276376.1, on the reverse strand, counting down.
TGAAACCGTCATGATCAACATTACGTAATCGCACTGCAGATTACATAACTTGGTTACAATCGGATTATCACTTTTTCCATAGTCATTTCGACTCTATCGCAAGGCATTAGTGATATCGATACTGACAATCCGATTGAAGCTAAGTTATGTGGTCGGGTCAGCCCGATTACATAACTTAGCTTCAATCGGATTGTCAGTATCGCAACCACTAATGCCTTGCGATAGAGTCGAAATTGCTATGAAAAAAGTGATAATCCGATTGTAGCCAAGTTCTGTAATTGGGCCACTGTAGCCGTATTACAGAACTTGGCTTCAATCAGATTGTCTTTTTTTTCATAGGAAAATCGACTCTATTGCAAAGTATTATTGAATTTGACGGCTTGAAACCGTCATGATCAACATTACGTAATCGCACTGCAGAAGACTTCAATCATAGAGTATACAAACGCTTGGGCTCGGCAGTCGGCATAGGCAAGAAAAAAAAACCAAAAGCAGTGACGTTTTCTGAGGACGTTTCTCGGTTTTTCTTTTCCTTAATTTTTCATGAAAAGAAATATTTCCATCCAACATATTCGAAATACTTGATTAGCTTTCACTCTTGTTTTTCACAAATAATTTTTGATCTGAGACGAGTGCGAATCAAGAACTATAGCTAAAGTTCATCTTTCTACATTCTAGCAACATAATTACTGGCCAACTCAACATGAAACCAAACGGAGGCGGTGACGACTACGTGAGTAAATGAGGTTTTATTTAACACCAACTTTCAATATCTTGATTACTATTACATAGTGATTGATGAGATAATCCGAAACAAGTCACTGGAATGGTAAGAAAACATTTGCAAGAAAAAACAAATGAGTAGACACAAATCCTACACCAAAAATGCTGATGGTGGTCATAGAGTTGTAACCGCCGAGGTTGGCTGACTTAAGGCCCGGACAACGGCCGGTCATTGGGGATGATCGGAGTTCGGTCCGAATTGGACCACATGACAGAAGGATAAAATAAAATCATTTTTTATTTGCATGTGTCTGGCAGAATTATTTGCAGGGGGGTGTATGATACACGAGTTTGTTAGGTATATAGGCGCGACCACAGCGAGCGCGATAATTTGTGTAGTTTTTTCATTAGGAGCCCCAAAACTGAAAAATAATTCCATCATCATCAGCATATATCTGTCCACGGCTGGACTTATGCCTCTCCTAATGCATGCCACTGAGCTCGGTTTTCAGCTCTCCTTGTCCATTTCCATCCAGCCGCTTTTCGCAGGTTGTCACTCCACCTGGCCATAGGGCTTCCTACACTATGTTTGTCTAAATGTGGTCTCCACTCGATAACTCATCTACCCTAATGGTTATCGGTTCTTAGGGAAATGTGACCAGTCCACTGCCACTTTAGCTTGCTTATCGTTAGAGCTATGTTGAGTAACTTGGTTATCTGTTGGATGTCTTCATTACAAATCTTGTCCTTCAGAGAAACTCCAAGCGTAGCTGAGTGACCTTAAATTTGTGGACTAGTCTGACTGTGAGTTTCCATGTATTGGCTCCAAAGGTTATGAGCACTTATGACTGGTAGGACACACTGATTGAAGACTTGTCTTCAGGCACTGACGACGAGGAAACTTGAAGAAGCGAATGCTAACCAACCCAGCTGATTTCTTTTGTTGGTTTCCTTCTCAAAGAGTGACCTTAAATTTGTGGACTAGTCTGACTGTGAGTTTCCATGTATTGGCTCCACAGGTTATGAGCACTTATGACTGGTAGGAAGCACTGATTGAAGACTTGTCTTCAGGCACTGTGACAACGAGAAAACTTGAAGAGCACACTGAAATTCAGCTGGGTTGGACAGCATTCGCGCTGTCCAACCCAGCTGAATTTTTTTGTTGGTTTCTTTCTCAAAGTTGTTCTTACCTAATTGCAATATTTGCCCTAAGCCTACACCATTGATTGCAATTGGTTCCGTGTCTTGATCTTGTTGATGTTATCTATGTTCATTCTGAGACCGATGCGTCGAAAACATCATCAAGGTGGGTCAGCATGCTTTGCAAGTCTTGAAGCGACCCCACCTATAGGACTATCATTGGCAAATTGTAAGTATGGGATGATCTCCCCATTGATATTAAATGCCCATTTCTTACCAGACCAGCATCTTAAACATATCTTACCAGACCAGCATCTTAAACATATCTTCCAGGGCATTAGTGAAGAGTTTCGGGATCCAGGGCATTAGTGAACAGTTTCGGGGATATAATATCCCCCTTTCTGACTCCCCTGCGCAGTTGGATATGCTTCGACTGCAGGCTTTGTCTTGGACACTCATAATCGCGGCTTCATACAGAAACCTCAGTACTTCGATGTATCGCCACTAAGCAATGCCGCAAATACTCCAGAACCGCCCAGGTTTCAACAGAGTCAAAAGCCTTCTTATAGTCCACAAAAGCAAGACACAGGGGCTGGTTATACTCCTCGAATTTCTGTATAACCTGCCTCACTGTGTAGATGTGGTCTATGGTTCCAAATTCTCGGTGAAACCCGACCTGTTCAAGAGGCTGGAATTTGTCAAGTCTTCTTGCAAGATGATCTGAGAAGACCCTCGAAAACAACTTACAGATGTGTTTCAAGAGTGAAATAGGTCAATAGTTCTTTAAAAGGGTTTTATCCCCTTTTTTAAAGAAAAGTACTACCAAACTCCTGCTCCATGCCTCTAAAGTTTTCCCACTGTTAAGAACGCTGCTAAATAATTCCTGACGGTCCCTAATTATGGGTAGGGACCCCTGCTTTCAAGAGCTCCAAAGTTATACCATCCTCACCAGGGGCCTTTCCATTCTTAAGTTGTTTGAGAGCCATCTCAATCTCGTCTATTCTGATGTCAGGCAGTTTGTCAGTGTAGTGGTGTTCGTCAGGGTCAGTATTGCGCGGCAATCCTCTGTGCTGGGTTCGGGTCCAGAAACATGAGAGTTGTTTAATCGGCCATAGAAGTCATCAATCTCAGAAAGGATCTCCGGCTTAGAGATGTTGGTTGTGCCGATTATTGGTCTAAAGCTTTGTCAGATGGGACCTACATTTTCGCTTCCAGCACTTTTAAGTGGTAAATAAGAAAATTTATCAATAAAATTCAAGCGATCGACTTGCGTTATCGCTGTTCAATAGCTTACAGAATCGGGGCCCAGCTTACTGATCTTCTGATTGCTGTTGCTCCCGTTTATTATCTATTACCCGAAGAGCCTCATCCGTGATTTTTTATTTTGTGCCCTTATGCTGCAGCTGACAAAGTTTTGTGCCTTCTTCCCTTAGGATTCCCACAACTTTTTGGAGTTTCCACAACTTTTTGATTTTCCAACATGAGTTGGAAGTTTTCTGATCCAACAGTGACTTGGAGCAGGTTGGGTCGGAGTGTAGACTTCACCAGATGGCATCTTTCAAGCTTGTGGTTGATATTCAAGGAGCCTCGGACCAGTCGGTGATCACTACCGGTTTTAAACCTGCTGATCGCTAAGCACTCTGTTTTAGAATTTCACACAACTCTTGTCCAAACATTATTGTCAATTTAAAACTACATTCATGTAACTTTCAGTATGATTGTTTTTGCCCCACTATAGACACGGTGGACACGATCAAATATCTTGGTATTCTAATAGATGATTGTCTTTCCTGGGAACCTCAAATCAAAAGTCTTAGTCAGAAAATTTATGCATATATTTAAAAGATTAAGATAAATTGCGAGTAAAGAAATTTTGGAACTTGTATATACCGCATTGTGTCGAAGTATTCTGAGTTATGGGATCACGGCATGGGGTGCGGCACATAAAACACATTTGTTAATATTGGAACGCATTTGTTAATATTGGAGCGCAATACTTAAAGTCGCGTACAAAAAGCCTTTCCGATTTTCCACTGATGCACTATATGAAGAATCAAAAGTCTTACGAGTAAGACAAATTTTTATACTTGCTACTATCTACTTTGTACTATATTACGATTTCACAGAATTGCAAATAAATTTGCTTTTGGTCAGGGAACACGTAGACTGAGATGGAAAACCAAACGAACACGCACACACTTTGCACACAGATTCCACTCATATCTGGGTCCATACTTGTACAATAAAATAAATAAAAAAATAAACATAATTAATCTTTCCAGATATGAATGCAAGAATAAACTCTGTAACTGGTTACAAAATAATTATAGGGAGACAGAGCAACTTCTCCTCTGTTTTATATAAAGGTCTACATAAATCATAAACATTGTGAGCTTTTTCTCACCCTCACTCTCACACAACATACACACAACATGCACCCTCAAATACACAATAAATATATACACGCACACTCACACACGCACACAAATATAATTACATAAATTAAAATTAAACTAAAAAACTAACTACTTCAATTAATTAAGATTATTTTTATTTTATTCTTGGAACTTTTGGAAGAGAAATAGACCCCCCGAGACAGGGAATCCTAGTGGGGAGTGTATTGATCAAATGTATTTTGTAATTTTTTTTATACTGTCAATAAATATTATTATTATTACATCCCCTGAATATGTGCTTATCGTCCATCATGATGAAGTCAATCTCATTTTTAGTCAGTGTTTTTGCTTTTGCCAAGTCCACTTCCTCTGGGGCCTGCTTTTTGAAGAATGAATTAATCAAAAAAAAAAACCTCTTTTTTCCAAAAAGTTAACTAGCATTTTACCCAAGTGATTCCCATCTCCATAACCATTTGGACTTATTTTCGATTCACTGCAAGCATGTACTTCTACTTTTGGCGTTTTTGTCTCCCATGATAATGTTGTTGTGGGCCTTTGTGTTATGTAGGGCCGAAGAAATATCAAACATATCTTCTACCTCATCATCCTAATGTGCCGAGGTTGGTGCGTAAACCTGTACAACGTTAAGGCTATAGCTTTTGGTCAGCTTAAGACTCAGGTAAGCTACCCTGGTCGAGACAGGTCATAAACATTATCAGTGAGGACTTTATTGATGAGGAACCCCATGCCACTACTGATCGCCCTCTCGGAATTAAAGTAGGTGGCCTGATGAATATATATTTATTGTGCCCTCTTCGGACTAACTTATGGGCCAGCTGATCTTCGTAAGTTCCGTCTCGAGTTGCACCATGTGCTCGTCAAGCCTAATTGTTTGTCTGTTGCACGTAGCCAGGGTCATTTGTTTTTGTTTGGGGTAGCCCGGGGATTCTTCGCACCCCCTGCCCTGCCATTTCCTTGACCGCCACCTTAGTCAAGTCTAGCAAGGCGACTGGGAACTGAGGGCCATTTTGTGTTTGTGCCGTTTTTGAAGGAGGATTTGCGCCCACAATGGCCATGCATACATAACCTAATTCCAAATTACATAGCTACTACCTTGCTCGCGCGCGAAAAAGCTACCACGCGCATACTGCGCTTGCGCACGCGTAGCAAGGTAGGAGCAATAAAAGATTATCAGAAGTGCAAAAATTTTAAGATTACTGTGTAAAAATAAAACATGATTCCAAACCATCTGAATACAGGAAATGTAAAAATTATTATTTTGGTTTTTCTGTAACATGCATGGCAATTTTGAGATATTCCGAAAAGTGTACAAAATTGAAAATGAATCCTATCCAAGCCATGAAAATTGTTATTAGTGTGAGATTAAAACAGCTCCCAAATCACATAAAAGTTGGTACATAATCATTGGTGTAAAATCAGGACAAAACTCAGATTGTTTGGGATGCGGGATAATATCATCAAAATCAGGGCAAAATCGGGACAGATAACCTTACACAGAATAAAGGTATATTTACATATGCGGTCCACACACGAGGCTGGTTTTGCGACACAGTTTAGTGACTGGCCTTATTGTTTCAGCCGTGAAATAGATTTAATAGTTCATAAAAAAGTGTTTTTTTCTCAGAGAAATTTAATTGTTTTTATTAGAGTCCATTTCCCAAGAAACCTTTTTACCATATTTGCTGCTTTTTGGCTTTGTAGTTATCAGTGTTATTGTTAAATAGAATATGATAGTTTTTCTACTCATTGTTCAGTTGTTTTTACAGTATTTTGTAGATTATCAATTTATTGCTTAATAAGTCTGCTTGGGGAACAACACACTTTTGGGTTACTCAATTCCTACATCTCAGTTGATCTCAGAAACAATATTCAAGTCAAGGATGGTGAATATATAACTAAATTTTACTACAAAAGGCGGGAGTACCCCTGGGATCTGTATTGGGTCCAATCATAATGTACAAATACACATGCAACCTACCCGAAACACCCGACGTAGTAACTGCCACATTCACAGACGACACTGTTATCCTCGCAAGCAGCAAGGATCGAAACAAGCCTCGCAGAATCTCTAACACAGGCTAGATAAAATTGAAGCATGGCTCTAAATAGTTTAAAAAAACTAAAAAACACGCTTTATATAGAAAACCAAACTAAAAAATAGAAAATAAATTTTAATAGTGTAAATAAGAAAAAAATGTTTTATTTCAAAAAAATCGTGGGGTGCTTGGGTCAATAGTTATAAATATTTCATTGACAGATATGAGAAGAAGGATTATCATTTCGATAATATCTTAAAAAGCACCCCACGGTTTTTTTTAAATACAACTTTTTTTTCTTATTTACACTATTAAAATTAATTTTCTATTTTTTAGTTTGGTTTTCTGTATAAAGCGTGTTTTTTAGTTTTTTAAACTATTATTTATTTTCTACTTTTTAGTTTGGTTTATTTATAAGAGCGTTTTTTTTTTCTTTCGAATTATTGCATTGTCATCGGTCTTTGACAGGTGTGCAAAATTTGAATGAAATCTGCCCGTTTAAAGTGGGTCAAAATAGCGTCCAAAGGAGTCGGTTACAAACACAAGTAAAGCTAATATAAAGCGTATAAAAAGATACCACGTAATGAAACTGGATTTAAAGTGATGGGTCGATGGACTGCTACTCCCACAAGAATACTCGCCACGCCCAATGCCCAAAGTTTGTGAAATGATTGCACAAGAATATTTAAAAAAAAACTGCCAATTAGTGTGCAAACATTTATTTAGCTCTTTAAAACATTCCAGTAAAATTACTGGGCTTCAGACTTAACCAGCTAACAAGAACAAAAAAATAAAAAATATAACACCCACCATTATAAAAACCGCATCAAAATCGTTCCATTCGTTTGGGAGCTACGATCCTCACCCTAATTCCCCCCCCTTCCCATTATAGCTAAGAACCATCTCATTTAACCTAGCTTTCAAACATAAAAATCCGCACCTATATTGGTCCATTCGTTTGGAAGTTACGATGCTCACCCCCCATTTCCTCAACTCGCCGTGCCCCCCATATAGCTAATAACCATCTCGATTACCTCGGCTTTGAAACATAAAAACCGTATCCAAATCTAACCATTATTTTGGAAGCTACGATTCTCACCCTCCTTCCCCCCTTCCCCTGATTATAGCTAAGAACCATCTCGATCACATCAGGGCCCTATTTCATAAATCGACAAATAATAAACGTATAAATGTCAGTCGAATACGCCAAACTGCGTTTCATATAACAAAAATATACAGGCCGCGAGGCCTAAGCTGAGCTTTGAATTTGTGTGAGTATACAGTACGTAACGCGTACGCCGCGCGAGGGACGCACCGCGCCTCAGGCTGGTTGCCAAAAAACAGTTTAAACCTAGCAAAGGATGCACCGCGCCTCAGTCCGGTTATCACACCTACACTATCTATGTACACTTACACAAATGCAAAGCTCAGCTTACGCCTCGCGAGCTGTACCACAATTCGATAGTTTGACTGACAATTGTCCGTTCGATTAAAATTTGTCAGTGTACTATAGTTTTATGAAATAGGGCCCCTATTTCATAAAACTATAGTACACTGACAAATGCTATCAAACAAAAAACTGCATCGAAATCGGTCCATTCGTTTGGGAGCTACGACACACAGACACACACGCACACACAATGACACAAGTGATACACACTCTAAACTTATAACACCCATCTCTTTGTTCGGGCGTTAAAACCCAAAGTATCTAGGTGATGTGCAAGATTTTGCAACCAAACTTATGAGTGGCATTGCAATTATTATGGCCATGTGTGATGCTTACCATTTCACAAGACACTTGCTTGTCCATTGAATACATTGTTTTTAAAAGCTTTTATTTAACTTCACTTGTATGTGTCAATGTATCTATGTATTTTGTCCTGGAATCTTGCAATTCAAATTTCAAGCACTTCCCGATTAGCCATCCAGCTGAAACTTTCAGGGTAGCTCACAAACCGACAAAAAAGCAATAAAAAGTAGGAAATAAAAGAAAAAATAAGAATGTGAAAATGTAAAAAGTGAAAAGGAAACAAAAAAAACTGGGAAAAAAAGCAAAAAACACATTAATTGTAAAAAAAGGTCGTAAAAGCTTTTTCTTTTGATGTAATTGTTTAAATTATACTAAAAATACCTTATTTCCTTGTATTGCAGGAAGAGCCAGAGCATTTGAGGAAACTCTTCATTGGCGGCCTTGATTACCGCACCAATGACCAGTCACTGAAAGAGTTCTATGAGCAATGGGGAGACATTGTCGACGTTGTGGTCATGAAAGATCCCCAGACCAAAAGGTCCAGGGGATTCGGCTTCATTACATATTCCAGGGCCCACATGGTGGATGACGCTCAGATGAATAGACCACACAAAATTGATGCACGGTAAGTAAAATATAATTATATTTTAACCTCATACAATCGAAACCAGATATAACGACACTGAATTGGGGGCCATATCGATGTTATAGTGTGCTGATGTGTTTTTTTTTTTAAATAAGTTTAGTATGCAGAGTTTATCGATGTAACATAATCTTTTTTGTGCAAAATTGCTGTAGCTTAAAAATTACTTTATTGTAAATACCACATCTATCTGTACCATCAATAATATCAATATAACTAAGGACACTATATTATTATCCAATAGTTGTTATAAGCAATTTACCTTTTTTTTTATTTCAATGATAATTTAATTTATATATGTAGGAAAACATTACGCAAAAAAAATTATTCAAAAATTAATAAAAAAATAACATGTACTTATTGTGAAAAATTTCAGCTTAAAGACGTGTAGTCTTAAGTCCTTAAAATAATTGGTAATTTTTGTCTGTTTCCAGTTTATCTGCTATGTGATGTGAGATTTTTGCCCTACTGAGGAGGATTATGTGTTTGGATTGTATGTATGTTTCTGTGTACGTTTCTTAGGCGCGTCCTACAGCCTAAACGGGCTGAAGGATTTTGATAAATGAGGTATCATTGGATTCGTCGTGATCACGAGAGTGCTATAGGATACATGGAGTGTCAAGAAAACCAGTTGGGCGGCTCCGCCTTATTGTAATTCCGACGGAACAAAAAATTACCAAAAACAATCGAGTGCGGTATCAAAATACAGGTCTTTAAAAGCCCATTTCTAAAATGTATAATTCTGTTAACTAAACAGTAGCTAATTTCTTTTAGATTCTTACAAAATTTCCAATGATCGATTATACAAGTCAATGTAGATACTATAGCCTAATGTTCCAATTGCAACTATTAAAGTAAAATATGTAAGTAAAAAATAAATATTAAATTTATATAAATACTACGAATATAAATTATACCCTCGGGAACCATACTTATTCCGGGATAAAAAGTAACCTATGTGTTATTCCAGGGTATATATATATATATGTATGTATGTATGTATAGCTACCCCGTACCAAATTACCATTCACACCCAAACACCTTCACATACATACAAACTTTCTCCTATGCGAATTGGGCTCTAAATTTGACGATTTGTCCTCACGAATATTTAAAACTAGCCCTCTAAAAACGGTTTAAATGACTCAATTTTTTTTTGTGTAATAAATGTTCTCAAAATACTTCTCCGGATGTGGTCACCAAAACATGATTAAATAAATTTGTCTTTTAAAAAAAAAAAACGAAAATATCCCTAAAAAACACCCGTTTTGACGTTCCCGTCGGTGAAATGAATCAACTTCATTCAGTATCTTACAAACATAATTTTACAAATAAAAGTGTGTAATGCCAATAAACATTCAAATAGTTCCGTTCAGTTCTTCTTCAGTTCTGTTTTCAGTACTTCCGTTCCGAATCAGTTTTTTGAAAAATTGTGATAATATTAAAAAATAAAAAATTACATTGAAAATATTAACTAAAATTGGCTCCTGAGATGCATGACCTGCTTAACCTGCACCTTGAAGAACAGGACAAAAATTTTAACTACCATAGCGCCTTAGGGCCAGGCTCCAAGGTTACATTTTCCCACTCCCCACTATTGCCACCTCTCCCCTGCACTCTGCCAGACCAGACAGACAGGTCAGACTCTGGTTGATCCAGCATATTTATGGAAAAAACCCTTAAAAAGCAGAGCCTGGTCTTAAAATATTAGTGTGATTATTTTTGCGGATGGTCAGCTCAATAATTTTGTTTGCTTTCGAGTTTTTAGTATTTCTTCGTCAATATTCTCTTTTTTTGCGGATTGGTGATGCTAAAAAACCGAATTAAATCACAACAATATGCACATACTAGTTAGTGTCTTTACATATTAGTGTCTTTATGCGCACTAAATCAAGCAAAAAATGTTCAAGATGAAATGCCATGTGGCGCAGGCGGGGTGGGAGAAAGTGCGTAAGTTAAAAGTAAGACATGTCCTGGGTTGGCTATGGCATCGATTCCATAGCCAACCCAGGACATGTCTTACTTTTAACTTAAGCACTTTCTCCCACCCGGCAGGAGTTGGGGTGGGGGAGGGAGGTTGAGGGCTACCCCCTCCCCGTTTAGTCGATACAACCAATGTCGTCATATCCGGTTTCGACTGTATTTACATTATTCAGGTTGAAATTGAATTAAACACAATATTTTCCATGAAAAAAATAATATCAATAAACAACAAACAAACAGACTCGACTACTGGTTAAGGACAAAAGAATCCATGTTACAAAAGTGAACATTAATATGAAGTGCCCATCTATAAACAAACATAAATAATTGATTATTACTAATATAACTCTTAACCTCTTAACCTATCCGTCTCTCTGAGATATCGCCAATTCACAAGGAAAGATAGACCTTCAATATGGTGGTTAAATACCATGCTTAATGATTTAAATATGTGGTCTAAATAATTCTAGTGTGGTGGAACCAAAGAGGGCCGTACCAAGAGAAGAGATAAACAGACCAGATGCCAGCGCCACTGTAAAGAAGCTTTTTGTCGGTGGACTGAAGCAAGACATTGAGGAAGAGGATCTCAAGGAGTATTTCAGCTCATACGGCAACATTGTGTCCGTCAGCTTAGTTACTGAGAAAGACACTGGAAAGAAAAGGGGATTTGGATTCGTTGAGTTTGATGATTACGATCCCGTTGACAAAATATGCGGTAAGTGGTCTTTGTCCATACTAATATTATACAAGTAGTCAGTGAAAAACACAACTGCAATGAAAAAATAATTAAACCTATGTTACTCGGGGCGATGTAAGCATTCTAACAATACCCCATATATTCAAATCTGATCAGGCATTTAAAATTTATGGTGGAACAAAGAAACTCACATACATTATGACATAAATGAACCCTGAAAATGTTACACTCCTTTTTTGGGCAGTCTTGCATAAAGCGAATGTAACTCTGTTCTCTCTGTCTGAATGTCTGTCTGTTACCTTTTCACAACTAAACAGCTCAACCAATCTTGATTAAACTTGATATGGAGATAGTTTGAACCCTGCCTGGGCAAGGAGATAGGATACTTTTATCGCGATTAAATTGTAGTCTGTTTGAGAGTTGCAGTTGCAGTTTAAATAATATACATTCAATCATGTTTGTGCATATGGTTAAAGGTGCTCCGCGGCTGCTGTGGCAGCCAAAGCTCGGTACAAAAACCGGTTTACGCACGCGCGTGGGGCACCTACTGACCCAAAACTACTGATGTACACTATTGTGTACTACTGTACTGTTTTATTATCCAACGAGGTGTGCAATGAAACTTTATTGCTTTTTATGTATTTTTACTGATCTCTGTGATGTTTCTGGACCAATTTGTCAATTTCAAAGTTTTTCTATGGTCATCCACATTCCACTTAATTTATTTTGCCGTAGAGTGGAGTTTCAGTAAACAAGATTTTGTTCGAATTTATTAATTGCTTGCTTGTCATATGAGATAGTGCTGGATAGTGATGTAAGAGTAATCAGGCCGCCCGAGGGCCTAGGACATGCTATTAATCAATAACGGCCAGAACAAACAACTTAACATGCCTTCCAAAGAAGCAGCAAAGGAAAACCGCACATATACTTAAAAAAGTCATGGGTCTTTATGAAAATCAATATGGTAATCATTTTGTCCCTGTCCCAGGCACTCCAAATCACAAAGTGAAGGGTTTCCGTTTGGACGTGAAGAAAGCACTATCGAAGTCTGAGATGGGCGGTGGCGGCGGCGGCGGTGGCGGTGGCGGCCGCGGTGGTGGCCGAGGGGGCCGCGGCGGTGGCGGCGGCGGCGGCGGCAGCGGCTGGGGCAGGCAGAACCAGCAGCAGGAGTGGGGTACGGCACACTTGTATATCTCTAAATACTCTGCTATTAGGCAGTGTATTATTTTATTTTGGTAAAATCCTTTACTTGTAACTGTAAGACTTGCGCTAGGGCTACCATCACCTAAATTGCCTACGTTGAACAAAGACTTCCAAAAGCCTGGACATTTGGAAAAATGAGTTCTTTTTTCACTGGACAAATTCAGAGAAAAGTTTAAATTTTCATGTCTTATTTTATTAATTAAATACCTTCGTTTGCCCTCTTACAGCGTGTCTATGCCTAGCAAAAACATACAATAATGATGAAACAATAATTCCATATCTATACTTATAATAAACCAATAAGTACGAAAAAGTGATAATTAAAAAAAAAGTCTAGGGTACTTAAAATAAGCTACTTAACAAGAATATAACATTTTTTTAAAGTGTGTCGTTCTTTCTGTTTGTCTTGTTTGTTAGAGTATCACCTAAAAAATAATGGACCCATTGCGATTTGATTTTCACTTAGGGTTTGTCATAAAAACTGGTGTACTTGGTATCTTAATCCGATGATTACATACTGAGCAATCGATAAAAACTATTAGACGGCTGAACAATTTTTGAAGAATTGTAGTATTGTACTTTGTAGGTACTTTTGGTCCTGGAATAACACATTTGGTCTACTTTTAAATGAAATGACCACGCGGGCACAGCTAGTGCATATAAATTATAACAAAATTAATTAGTTGTGTGTTTTTCATTTGGTATATCAAATTATAACTAATCTAAGTAGGCTTATAATAGAAATGAACGAAATTACCAACCAAGGCAATAGGCGAATGAGTGTCCGAGTGAGCCGGACACTTCCGGGGAAACCTGGACGGATGGCAGCCCTATTGCTAGTTGATATACACACGGCTTAGTAGCGCTAGAATCATCACTTTATTTGCCAATCATTTCATGACCATAATCATTTATAATGTACCTATATTTTTAGCGCAATTAAGTGCGAAGTAGTGTGCTTGGATAAATTATTTTAGCTACATCTTTGGTTAGTTAATTTAATTTTTGGTACGGGCGGGAGGTCCTTACATTTTGGATCTTTTGCTTTTGTAGTTGGTATTTTCGTAGCAATACTTTTCAGTTTAATTAAACATTAGATTATTATTATTCAAATACATTTGCTTTTGTTTATGAACTGTTTAACAAACATTAGATCAGCTGTGTTTTAGATAAGATTTTTTTGATTTAATAATACAGGGAGTTAACTGCAAACTGGGGTAGTATTTTGTGTGAAAGCTAAGTCCAAGATCACCACAGGTTCTGGCGGCGGCGGTCGCAGCGGCGGCGGTGGCAGCGGCTGGGGCGGTCAAAATTCGCAGGATTGGGGTAATTCACTCTTCACTTATGTCCCGGGGAGGAAAGTAGGGTACCGTGCCAAAGGATGTCTGGAGTACTTGGAGCCTGCGGCAACAGAGATCATTTCACATTGTACTAGTTAATATGCTGTTTTATAAAGAAGGTAGTATTTATTTTGTTTAAATGAAGGTAAGGACAAAACTGTGATATTATCGTTTGGTTTAATACTTGCATGCACAATAACATCATGTAAGTTTTTCACTTGTACATGTCCTGATAAGGGATAGGAGGAGGATGAATTGTCTATACAAACGAAGTCACAAAATAATTTGTGAGCATATTTCCACCATAACTGATGTTATTCGGATTCGGATAGTAATTATCTAGTTCCTCGACTGTATTTTATTTACCTCTAACGTAAATTGTGGTTTGTTACTTGCACAACAAACATACAATTCGCTTACACTCATCCTCCCCGGCCCCTCCATGCATTGGTCTTTATTTATGAGCATGCTCACTCAACAGAAGCTTTTGTTGTTTTTATACTAACGAAGAAAACTCAACTATTTAATAACAAGCCATTATAAATCTACCTGACATGTGAAAAGAATTATTTGCATGTAACTAAAACTTTTCATACACTACGGTCACAATCAGATTATAAAAATTGAGTAATGCCGTGTTGGTCCCGTTCGCGATATGTCCTGTCCCGCATACTCAATGCGGCCCTTTCGCATATGGGCCCTTTCGCGGAATGTCCCTTTCGCATATGGGCCCTATCGCATATAGGCCCTATTGGCACTTTTGGCTATACACTTAAATCCTCAGTCATGTTTAAAAATATATATTTATTAATATCCTAATGAACACATAGTTTTGTTAATGTGCATGAACGGTTTTGATTTTGGAGGAACATAATATAATCTATCATACCTTATTACAATGAAATTGCAACCTCTTTAGAGTTATCATGCACTTTGCTTTTAAATGCTTTTTTAGAAAATCTTTAGGTTAAAACTTTGGCCGATATTACTCCACCGACAAGAGCTGGGGTCCTTAAAGAAGAAGTAACTTACGCAAATAAATATCATAAGTAGTTGAAATCGAGCGAAACAATACAGGTATTGCGAACGGGACCTACCGCGATCGGGACAACTCGCGAGCGGGACCTATCGCGAACGAAACCTATCAAGAAAGGGATTTATCGCGAATAGGAACCTACCGCGAATTGTACAAGTTTTTAGGAGCGGGATTTCTAGTCAAAAACTGAACGCCCCTCCAATGTGTTATCGCGCACATGCAAAGTAGGTGAATAGACGCAATACACCCAAAATGGTCGTCGTCATTATCTTTCAGTCACAGAATAACTAATAATATTAACGTACCCGAACGGCCGGATCTGTTGCTCAACTAGTGCCGCAAACTGCGTACTGTACGCATTGTCTGAATGCTCTATTCAAAATAGTATTGGTCGCTAATTCAAGACAAACCGTCGTTCACTTGCTGCGTCTGCGCCCAATGGTCGCACCTCAAAGTTCGTTTCCTGATCGCGTATTTAGAATCGGACGAAACGATGTAGTGTCGCGTCCTTTACCACTTCATAAACATTTTGACAAGAACCAATATTCAGGTTATATTGTGGCCCATAGCTTATCATTAAAAACAGCACACATGGTTTTGGTGAATGCTTAATTTGTTTCATATCATTTTGGTGCAGACGATGGGCATCCAATCTCTGCTAAACGGCTAACGGATGTTTTGTTCGCAGGTGACGGCTACAACTCTGGCTACAGCAGCGGCGGGCAGGGCGGCAACTGGAGCAACCAGACGCCTTGGGACTCCAACAGCGGTGGTGGTGGCGGTGGCGGCTGGGGCGGCCAGGGGGGACAGGGCTGGGGCGCTGACCAGACTGGCGGCTGGCAGCAGGGCGGCGGCGGCGGGAACAACTTCGGCGCCGGGTACCAGCAGAGCTTCAGCGGTGGGCCCATGCGCGCTAACTACAACACGCAACGAGCACAGCCGTATAATCAAGGTTGGTTACTGTACTGGAAGGCGCTTTCTATTGTCCACCTGGCTATCTCAAGCTAAACACCTATCCTTTCCGTGTTATCTTCTTACTATAACTTCATACTGGTTGAGATATGAGCTATGCTCGGAGTTTCAATGAAGGGAAGAATCCGCAGCGAGGTGATCCGCCAGAGAACCAAGGTAACTGACAGCTCAAAGAACACAACTGTTGGGTTAAACGTGTTCTAGAGTGGAGAACACGTTTAGGCAAACGTAGTGTGGGACTCCGCCGGCAGGTGAAGTTACGACTTGCGAAAGGCGGTCGGCAGCGACTGGATGAGATCTGTAGATAGGACGGAATCAGTGGCGTTCACAAGGAGAGGCATACGTCCAGCGGTGGACGAGAAGGCTGATGATGATGATTGATGACTGGGTGAGATAGTGGTCAAACAACTACACACATACGACAAGCCCATAAACTATAGAAAAGAAAAAGTAATTTAAATAAAATAAACCGAAAGCTAAGCTAAGCTTGTAAGTTTATATAGCAAAAATAAACCGTCGTCAAAACAAATAGTAAAAAACAAAAGAAACAAAAACACTTTTTTTTTGAGGTCTGTGCGTAGCCCAGCAACTAAAGTACGAAGAAAGATACTTCGCAGCACAGACCTCAAAAATTGTTTTAATTCTTTCTTTTAAGTTTATAAGTTTTTTTTAAACCAGTTTATATTTTATACTTTTTAGTTACGGTAAAGTAGATCTAAGAAAATGAAGTAGGTATGAATTCTGTTCACTAGGAAGAAAACCCTATTGGAAACTGAACAGATTTTGATCTTGGACTATTCCTAAGTTGAAAGATACCAAAACCATTACAAAAATAATTATTTCAATCCGACTTGTAGCTTCTGAGAAATACGTGGACAAACATACTTACATACATACATTTTTTTATTTATCCTTTAGTGTCCCACTGCTGGGCAAAGGTCTCTCCCAATTCTTTCCATCTATCTCGTATCTTCTGCAAGTTCGAGCCAATTTCCTTCGAAAGTATCGAGATAGCCGCGCCACCGCTTCCTTGGACGTCCTCGTCTTCGTCGGTTCCATTGCGATTTATTCCCCAGAGATACAATTTCCCTGTAGAGACACTTTTAGAAAAGTTGTTCTGTTCCTTAGAGATCCATTTTCGGCTACACTAAAATAAAAAAGTTTATTCGGCGACGGACTCGTGGTCCCTATTTAGTTTATTATTATTGTTCCCCTGAGTTACACTTTCCAATGCGAACCAAATTGAGAAAACAAATATCTCTGAGGAATAAATCGTCATTGGGTCACCCAATGTATGGCGATATTTGCCCATCTTCCGGGATGCATCCTGTTCACGTGACCCGCCCAATCCCATTTAAGCCTTGCCGTTTTTCTCCTACATCTGCAATGACAGATATTGCAGAATGCAGAACGGTATTTGTAACTCGATCAATTCTACCTAATATGCTGCACTCCATTGCCCTTTGACAAACATTGAGTGGGATGTACATAAATCCACGAAATTTAGTACATTTGTTTAGATACCCACAACATAGATTAACATAATATATACTATAATAAAGCAATAAGAACGAAAAATCTGTACAAAGAAGATAATAAAAAAAAGTCTGGGGTATTTAAAATAAGTTACTGAACTAGAATATAACATATTTTTTTTAATCGTGTCTTTATGTTTGTTCGCGCATCACGTAAAAATTACTGGACCGATTGCGATGTGGTTTGGATAGCTTAGGGCTTAACTTAAAAACAGGGGTACTTGGTATCTTAATCCGATGATTAGATGTCGAGCAATCGATAAAAAAACTATTTGAAGGCTGAACGAATTTTGAAGAAATGTAGTATACTGTACTTTATAGGTACTTTTGGTCCTGGAATAAGACGCATGAGCTACTTTTAAATGAAATGACCACGCGGGCAAATCCGCGGGTACAGCTAGTATAATAATATTACGCATTTTCAACAATATTACACACACATACACATAACTACATACATACACATCAACTTGATAACCTCATTTTTGAGCTGTCATATCTCTTACAGCGCTTTTTATTGCAAAACATTCTTTTCATTATAATAAAACGACTTGAAGCAAACAGTAGATATCAACAAAAATAATAATTGATGTGACACATACAGTACTACAATAATTACTAATTAAATAACGATAAAAGATAATTGAGGCCTTTTACAGCAGAAAGACAACTTACTTATCATGTTTACAGCTGATTAGCAATATATATAATCCACCGAGTCAGTAGAGTGATGGAATTATTACCTAATATATTGCGCGACAGAATCCAACAATACCGGGTTTGGTCCTCGCCGGACCAATGACTTCTAAGTCATGTACGGATCTCCATCGCTTAGTGCTTCGGAGAACATTGTGACGAGGTCAAAACCTCTTTCATAATTTGATCTTTTAATTCTTTCATAATCCATTTCTTTTCATTTTGATAGTTGGTCATTATTAATTCTAAATAATAAATTCATAAATAAGTTTATTTCAAATATATATGAGACTTGTAAATATATATATATATGAATACCTTCGTAAGCCGATGTTTTATAATCATCTCCTCCTGTTCCTGTGCTCCTCGTGACAACATGTCGGTCGGTCCAGGCTGTTATCCATACCAATATATAAAAGTGAAACGTTGTCTGTTTGTTTGTTTGGGGTGCTTTCACGCCATATCGGCTGGACGAATTTTGATGAAATTTGGAATCGAGACAGCTTATACCCTAGAATAAAACTTTTATAGGATACTTTTTATCCCGGAAAATTTCCGCGGGAAGACTTTACCTCTTGCACGCCACTGAGCTCGGTCTTCAGCTTTCATCATCCATTTTCTGCCGGCTTCTTTTCGCAGGTCGTCACTCCACCTGCCTCGCCTAAACGTGGTCTCCACTCGAGAACTCGTCTAGCCCACCGGTTATCGGTTCTTCGGGAAAAGTGACCAGCCCACTACCACTTTAGCTTGCTTATCCTTTGAGCTATGTCGGTTACCTTGTTTCTCCGTCAAATATCTTCATTACGAATCTTGTTCTTCAGAGAAACACCAAGCATAGCTCTCTCCATAGCTGCTGAGCGACCTTAAATTTGTGAACTATACTTTGATTTTTATAGCTTGATCTCTATGACGGCTGTCATCGAGATAACGCGCATGAAGTTTCGTATATTTTACAGTCAAAATGTACCCAAAACAATGTCGTACTTTATTGGTGTGACGGAATATATGTTCAATTTTCATTGCGACATCTTAATCACAGACTATAAAACAATAACAATCGATTATGTAAATCGAAATAACTTTATTTGCTTATTCGTAATAAATTCATGAAAAAGTTTCCACAAGCTAATTTGAATCTATTGTTGTGGTAAAATGCAACGATTTTAAATTACGCTTACTGGCGTAAAATGGATTCCGCTCTAATCTAATTTTGTTCTAGCAAATTGGCACGTTTTATTTGGTCTAGATAGTCTATATCATACTCTATACGCACCGTATAGAAAAAAGAATTATCAAGTACTATAGCTTTCGCCCTTGACTTAACTCGAATAATAATAATAAGTTAAAGAACCGACAACCGTTGGGGTAAGCGAGTTTTATTGTGGAGAGACCACGCTTAGGCGAACGTAGTGAGACCGTTGGCCAGGTGGAGTGACGAGTTGCGAATGGCGAGAAGAGTTGAAGATCGGGCTCAGTGGTTGACAAGGAGAGGCCTACGTCCAGCAGTAGATAAATACGGGCTGATGATTTTGATGATGAGGATTATAGATGATGTGTCACCACATCAAAGTAAAGATAATACATATGTACTTACCTACCATCGTTTATGAATAGCTATTAAGTATTAACTAATATATTATGATATTCATCGATCCATTGGATTACAAAAAGTGTACAACTTTTCATAATGGATGCTTGACAATTGTTCGTTTTCACTTTTATATATTGGTCTGGATGTTTCTAACTAAATAATACAACTATTTCTTTGAATATATTATATTTATTTGACCGAGCGAGCGCGAAGCATCTCCGTTTTAGCTTGGACAAAAATGCTTTCGTATGTCCGGATTTCTGTTCTCCTCTACAGGTCGCATTTCTCAATCGATCTAGAAGAAACTCGGTAAACAGATCAAGCGAATTTTTAAAAGTTTTTGTTTATAGGGGGGAGCTCCTCAAAATGCAGTAAATTGCTCACTTTTTTGCTGGTAGATACCTTACCAGTGAAATCAGCCCTTTACCCCTAGGTAATTGATGGAGCACTTTGGTTATTACTGTTACTTTTACAATAAGGTAACTAGATGGCGCTACTGTGCACCGTTAGATTGTTTGCAAAAAAGTTTGTGCTCGCGAGGTCTGCAGCTTGCAGAGCCACTAGAATTGGTTGGCGTCACGCATGAAATTGGACAAGAAAGCCAAAAAATATATGCTTATTGGTTACAACGGTTAAGGGCTATTGAGTTTGGGTAAGAATATTCTGAAAAAAAAAATTAAGACATTTTGCAGAGTCTGATGTTGAGATCAAGCGAAGATATTTTACGGCATATTGAGACAGACCTACAAGAGGAATTGAGAGATCTTAAAATTGAACAACCTCAAGAAGTACCTCCATATTCTTTATTCTGTGGTGTAGGTATATATAAAAAATTAAACTCCTTTTTGGAGGAACTGATTTTGATAAAACAAAGATAAAAACCTCCGCAGGACTCCAAGGAATACAGTTCAGTAAACATCATCAAAATCTATCCAGTGGTTTCTGCGTGATGAAGTCACAGACAGACAGACAAAAATTCTAAACGATATCTTTGGATTCTCCTACTTTCATATACTGAAATAACATTATTTTTTTCTATATTATTTTTCATGTACAGATTTCACTTTGTTTATCGTTTTATTATATGTATAGGATATATATATATAGATAGATATAGATAATTTATGTACTAGAAAAGTCACAATTAGAATATAGAACATAAGTGACTAACATAATTATATGATCGTTTTTTTTTTCAACATCGTTCGATAATCGATTTTTTCCTACACTACTCCAACCCTAGAAATATCACTGGCAGCTGTCTTGGCGATCAAGCTATGTTGTACAAACTATAGTTAAATCGTGAGTGTCCACATTTTGGCTCCGTAGGTCATGACTGGTTGAAGACTTTTGTCTTCAGGCACTGTGGTCTTTCGCGTTTTCTAATTAGTATTAGATTTTTCGGCAGGAGGAGGTAACGGCAACGGCGGCGGCAGCGGTGGGTACTCCACCGGCGGGGCCGCCGCAGGCGCCTCCGCCGCCGGCTACAGCTCGGGCGCCGCCGCCGGCAACCAGAGGAGGTTCTAAACCCTTTCCCGACCCTCTTGTAAGTACCCTTATTTACTACTCATCCATCAACCATAACTCATTTTTAGGCCGTGTATGTATACAATAGGCAACAATTGACGCTCAACACTTTGAGCACAAAGTTGCAATACCAATCTTTGAACCAATAAACTGGAAGGATTACAAATTTTCATGATTTTTTTGTAAAACCACTCTGGAGGTTTACATAACTTTTTAAATTAATAGTCATTCATCCAAAAAATACAATCGAATTGGCAACTTCCTCGCTTTTGACGTAGTTTAATAAATCGTTGTTGTCGTAGCGCAACAATTGTTGTCTAATTTTATACACGGCTTTTCTCGCCCACCATTTTTTCATCCTTGACTTTGATATCAATTTAATATCAATTTTTAACACACTGCTGAACTATTTCGTTCACAAAATAAAGACACGATTTTTAACATTAATATTTCCCAAGATATAAAGTCCCACTTATCTATTGAGCAGTATATTCAAACTCTTCACTGATTTGCAATTGAAAATCAGTGGTAAACCAAATGTTTTACCTAAAAGCATATCATCAGTCTAGTCCGAACTACGGTAGCGGTCTCGGAAATGGCGACCTAATGTTTAGTTCGTCCAGTGACTGGTTGACGTAGAGAGGTCATATTCGGCCTACAAATTAATACTCAGTGACAAACACTATAAGGTTGCACAATAAAATGTAAAAAAAAAAACGTTATATTGTATAGTCACAAGAATTATGCGTCTAGTCTTCTCGTCGTGGTAGATAAGTTCTCGAGTGGAGACCACGCTTAGGCAAACGCAGTGTAGTACGCCCTGTGAACAGGCGGAGTGACGACCTCAGAAAAGCACCTGGCAGAAACTAGATGCAGAGAGTTGCAGACCAAGCTCAGTGGCGTGCATTAGGAGAGGCGTACGTCCAGCAGTGGACAAGTATAGTGGATGAATTTATTACATGACATTGTATATTGTTTTTTTAGTCTATCTACAATTATAATTTATTTTGACTGAGGAAAATAATCAAAAATTTACCTTTTTACTTCATAATTGAGGCATAATAGACAGCATACCTGCAGCATGTTCTGGCATTTTGTATAATCCGATGTCTCATCATGTAGGTATAACGATCTTATTAACCCGAGACCTACTGTAGTCATCAATGGTGAACCTCTCGAAGTAGTTAATGACCTCGGCAGTCTTTGGCGCCGGGCTGGGCAGTGTCTTCTTGCCGTCCATTCCACAGTGTCTGAAGATGAATGTCTTCAATGAATGCGCCCTACCAGTGTTGACATACGGAGCCGAGACGTGGACACTCACAGTGGGTCAAATCAACGAATTTAAATTTGCTCAGCTAGCGATGTAGAGAGCTACGGTCTGGTTTCTCTTAAGGAAAAAATCTGAAACAAGGTGATCCAACTTAGAAACGAAATCACCGACATAGCTCAAAGGATTAGCAAGCTGAAGTGGCATTTGTCGTAGGAAGGACAACTGCTGGGGTAGACGAGTCTTTGATTGGTGACCGCGACTTGGTAAACGTAATGTTATACGCCCACTAGACGGGTTGAGCGACAACCTACTAATGGCGGCTGGTAAAAACTAGATGAGAAGAGCCGAAGATCGATCATTCATTGGGAGAGGCTTAAATCTAGTTATGGACAAATAAAGTCTGATGATAATTAATGAGTTGTAGAAAAAAATAAAATACTGCTCTATAGATAGAATCAAACACATTCACTTGACATTTGCATTATACGTAAGTTTCCCCGGTTTACGATTGAAGTAACCACTGTGTACTTATACAGATATTTTTCAATGCGTAGGTCTCAAGTAGCGCTTAGTTGCGCGCTAGGCAGGCAGACCGTAGAGTAGTGACGGAAGGTAGGCCAGGCACCAGCTAGCTAGAAAGGGACAAGCGGATTAGTGAAGCGACTATCACTCAATTTCTCTGTTAATTTTCCTACTAAACAGGAGGTTGGTTCACAATATAAGGTACTGTTTAGGCATTAGATACATTTTTTCTTGATGTTATTGTTAGTCGTTTAGCACTCAATCACAGTTTTACTTTTGGATATCACCAAGTTTCCGGCACTATTATGTGTTAGGTGTGACGACATTGAACGCTAAACGTCTATTTTAAGTTATTGATTATGTTACGTTAAAGCTGTGGCACTAAGCAATTTTTAGACATGATATTACATACACTAATGTTCTCTCTTGTTTGTTTTTTTCTCAATTTTAAAGTCCCATTTTTTACTAGAGATAGCTATGACATTCCAAAGTAATGAAAAGTCTATACAATCAGATAACATTTTAAAAGATTTGTGTATAGTATAAATGACCAGAATAATATAAGAACACCAAAACATATAGCTATCAAAGTAACACATATTTTTAAGTATTTTAAATGTTTATGTTGTTAGAATAAGGAATTTACGATTTAAATAATAAAATAACTTTGTAAATTGACCTATAGAGAAGCCTTGTAAATGCAGAGTTTGTCTGATTAGTTCGATTATTATCAATGGTGGATGACATTTTAAATAATTTAAGATTTACTAAACGAATATGTACGATAATACCAACATGTCATTAGAAAAAACAATACTTTTGTTCTTGGTTATGTTTAAATTAAAATATATTAATATTTTGATGTCTTAAATGTAAGCTTTCATATTGTAGAGGTTGTTCTTCTGTTTAATTTATCGTGTGCATAAAATTAAAAAACGATGTACTATTTTCCATGGACTCCTCTACTCGTGCTGGAGCTTTCCGTGGAAAAGGCCATGGTAAGTTGACTATCGGAATAAAAGTATTGGGAAAAAAATAATTTCTTTTATTTCAACGTCTTCTAAATGTGACACCTAAGAGCTACCTAACACCTATTACATCATTATAAATATTATTATTAATCTCTATTTATATACATTATTGTACATTTTCGTTGCCAACTAAGTACTAATTCAAATGCACTCACTATACAAGTAAACAATTGCAATAGATAGATAGGTAAGTATGATCCTTGTATTATGTTGTCTTGACAATAAGGATAAAAGTTTAAATTTCTCAAAACTTTACGCTGTTTTATGAGACAACATTACGACTACGACTTAAAAGTCGATCTTAGTTATATTTTCTAAAATATCTGCAATGTAGGGAACAGGTGATTAAAGGTGTACGAGATGGTCACCCTAAGGGAGAATGCACATTAAGGTAAAAAATACTCAACATAACTTCAATGATAGAGCGGATTTTAACAGACAGTTTATTTTTCAGTTACTTTTTCCTAAGTATTGGCATACTTGCATTATCCAATTAATTAATGATTCATTAAAATTTTAGTATCTTTGACTGAGCGAGCGCGAAGCGCGAGCGAAGCGCCTCCGTTTTAGCTTGGCCAAAAATTATTTCGTTTCCGGATGCTGAACGGTTGCCTTGGAACCGAAATAGTAACAAGTCTGTCAAAAAGCATCAAGAGCGTTGTTGCTATACTTTTGCGTTGGTTTTTGAAGTCCTAGAAGAACATAGGACGCTTTTTTTTGCGATAAACTAGTCCTCGCGGACGATGTCGCGGGCGGAAGCTAGTTAATTTAATATAACACAAATAATAACGCTTATAAGGTAGCGTGCTACACCTTCGAACACATCATCGCTTTCCATCAGTAAGATAGTGGTAAAAACAATGCCTAACCGTAATAAAATAATAATTTAAAAAAAACGTATTTTCAAGTTCAGTCACGTCAAAACTGAACATTTTGTAAGCCTCGAATACAACAGGCATTACATAAAACAAAATACGAATAAAGTTACCACAAAGTTAGTCTTAACTAAGATCAGCATCGCAAAATTTGTAGTTTTGTTCATAAACAGCATTTGGTTTAACAGGCGGTTGGGGAAACGGGGACTATCCTTAATCCAAAAGTCAACGACATAGCATTATTATGCCCACTTGCACGAAAACAAAACAAAGTATCTATTTAGTCCAAAAATATTGTTCTCTTTCGCGCTACTGTCTGCGTATGTCTCTCTATCCTACTTGTCTTAAATTTTTAGCCCAGACTAGACACTAGCCCGGGGCTAAGACAGCTGTGCAAGTGGGCCTTAGCATCACAAAGACAAAGAATCATCATACTCCGAGGGTTCATCTCGTACACCTTTACCCTGCATGAATGGCTCATCTCTGACTACCTCGCGTCTTGAAAAGGTGCAATTAATCAGAGCATTTTTCCTGTCTACATACTTATTTAACGCCTATCTTATCTTATCCTTTGGTTTATAATACTGGATTGTTCTTGATGTTCCTCAAAGGAACTTCCTGTGCCAGTAGTTTACTTGTCGTGCGGTGACGGGTGCACAGGCAGGCAGGGGCAAGGAGGCGGGCAGTATGGCGAGCTCAGCACCGTCGGGAACAGACCGGACGCTGCGGCTAGGTGTCTGCAAAGTTAAATAACATAGATTTATAAACTAGTCCTGTAATCGTATAGTAAGGTAGACAAAGAAGTCGAAACTTTTCTTGCAAGTAACTACACTTATATTTTATTATAATAAATTTAAGCTACCTTTACCACTACATTGGTAGCGATTCGGACATACACTAAACTAGACTTAATTTCTTCAAATGCAATTTAAACCTTGTCGGCTTCGTAACAAGATCTTTTTGACCTTGGCCTCTATTCTAAACTTTTGCCAATATAAGCTGCACCGCTTAAAATAACATAATTAAGGCCAGGCTCCAAGGTTACGTTTTCCCACTCCCCACTCCCCTGCCACCTGCACCGCTTAAAATAACATAATTAAGGCCAGGCTCCAAGGTTACGTTTTCCCACTCCCCACTCCCCTGCCACCTACCCTACACTCTGCCACCCGCTACCTGCAATAAGCACTAAAGTGCCTGCGTAATAAGGTTGAATATCGCGAGCGCAGTTTGAACACACAATTTAGCTAGGAACTAAATGACGTATGTCTCAAAAGTTATTTATTTTATTGGCAGGCTAATAATTTAGTTCGGAAATTTTGTCTTAGCCTTAGATAATAAACTATATTTTCTTGCTGTGAAATTTATTTTAGAGATAAAACTTAACCCTTTGAGTAGAAAAATGTAAACATTACCGAAAATAACGTAATTATTGATAAGAAAATGTATCTAATGAAATTTTGTTAATAATGTTTTTGTCTTAGTCTTAGAGAGATAAAGATCTCAAAAACATATATGTTAAGTTTCACATTTATCAGGTTTGTGGTTGACCCAGCATATTTATGCAAAAAACCCTTAAAAAGCAGAGCCTGGTCTTAAAACAGGTTTTTAACACGCTGTCTAACAGCGTTTGGATAAATCCGGACACGTTCTGAGAGAGCGTTTGAACAAATCGAGACTCGCCGCGTGGAAACAAAGTCGATTTTAAGCTGACAAGCTTTAGTGATAGTTTATTGAGTGAGGGATAGATGCCAGGGGCAAAAATACCTTGTTACGGAGCCAACAATGTTTAAATTACATTTGAAGAAATTAAGTTTAGTTTAGTGTAAATCTCACGTTGATTGCGTGAAGTGACAAGAAATGATGGATTTCCAATCATTCCATAATCCAACATTCCATCGCTCCAACCTCCAAATCCAACTCATCGTGTGTGCGAGATACGGCACGCGGAGTGCTGTCACTCCACGCGCCGTGCGTGCTCGTCTGTGGCCGATCCGCACTCCATTTTGCGCTCAGTACGTACATACATTTTGTGCTGTACGCGGCAGTCGGACTCGTAGTCTGGTTAAGCGACAGTTTGTGTGTAAGTATGTAGGTATATAGAATGCGTCTATTCTCATAGTCCCCCACTTGTTGTCCACCACTGGGGGACACTGTACTGTACACTGACAGTGTACTACTAACTACTACTAGTGTACTGCAACGCTGCTAAATTATTCTCGTTGTCCCCCAACAACAACAACAACAACAACAACGCTACTAAATTGTTTCTTAAAGCGTTAAACGGCTGAACCGGTTTTTATGGTATATAGGTACTTAGGTCCTGGAATAACACTGGATACTTTACATTATCATCAAGATAATCATTTGTTTTATGGATGATACAAATAAAAATTGCGGGTGCCCCAATTAAAAATTCTACTTCGAAGTCGGGACGCAGAATGGCCGAGAAATGGAGTGTGGAGTGAAGTGCTCCAAACGTCCAAAAGCGGTCGCCATCCACGCCGCGCGGAGTGACGGAAATGGAACGATCGCGTACCAATCGTGATACATTTTCCTAAGCAGGCGACACTGCTAAAATACTTAGTATAGGTAGTACTGTAGTAAGGAACACTTCAAGTAATAAGGGCCTAGGTTTCCAAGACAGAAAAGGATCTTCATACATTTCATTCGTGTATATCGCTAAATCAAAAATAGAAATTGAGATGCTTATGCGCCTCTCTTGAATAATAAAGTACTTGCAAAGTCAAAGTATTTTATTGTAAATAGGCAAAAATAATAGCACTTTTACAAGTCAAAATTAACATCTCCTGAACAAAGAGATATACATAAAATATTATAAAAAGATCAAATCAATCCAAATTTAGATAAACTAGTATTCTTTGAGTTTGAAAAGGAAATTCCCCTTTCATGTGCCAACAGAGTTAAATCTCACACTGGAAAAGGAAATACCCTTCTGACTCTACCGGTGCTTCGGAAATACGCCCGTTAGAGAAGAGAGCACCAAGAAACTCTACGGGGATGTATTTTTTCCATATTTGTTCATTCTTTATATTTTTTTTCTAATGTCACAATTATAACAAAACATGTAAAGTACAAATATAAAAGGTAAAAGTGACAATGAGATATCCCACAAACATCAAACAATCATACTGGAAAAAAATAAGGTAAAAACTTTAACTCGATAATTATGTTGTATAAAACAACGTGATCTCATGGTATGTTTGAGACATCTCACAAAGTACTTTGAACATTTCATTCACTTAACGTTAACATCGAAGCTATCACTTATTATTATCATGGAGCTTGGAGACATCAGGCCATGCATTTCTGTCATTAATATAATCATTTACATTGTAATACGCTTTCTTTATGAGATTTACTTTAACAAAAGGTTTAAACCTATGCATTGGTAATTGATCAATGCCGTCAGGTAACTTATTAAAAAATCGTATACAGTTCCCCATATATGAACCACTAACTTTCTTTAACCGAAATCCAGACACTTTTAGTTTATTTTTATTTCTAGTATTAAAATTATGAACATCCCTATTTTTAACAAAGGTATTGATATTCTTCCGAACATACATTATATTTTCATATATATATTGACAAGCCACTGTAAGAATATTGATCTCTTTAAAACGTTCCCTAAGAGAATCTCGGGATTTCATATTGTAAATGGAACGAATTGCTCTCTTCTGTAGCACAAATATTGATTGAATTTCCGCGGCCTTACCCCACAGCAAAATGCCATATGACATAATACTGTGAAAGTAACTAATATATACTAATCTTGCAGTAGCTATATCGGTAAACTGTCTAATTTTACGTACTGCATAGGCTGCAGAGCTCAATCTACCAGCTAACAACGATATGTGAGGACCCCACTGTAATTTTGAATCTACAGTAATACCCAAAAATGTGGTTGACTGCACAAGGTCTACAGGCTTACTATTTATTAAAATACTTGAATTCGTAGGAACCCCTCTGACATTGGGTAGTGAAAATTTGATACATTTAGTTTTCTTAGGATTTAACATTAAATTGTTAGTTGTAAACCAACTAAGAACTAGCGCGATTGCCTTGTTAACGTCGTCAAAATTATTCAAGGTTCTGTCAATCTTAAAAATTAGAGAAGTATCATCTGCAAACAAAACAATATCACATAAGTTCTTTAAGAAAAAGGGAAGATCGTTAATGTAAACCAAGAACAAGAATGGCCCAAGTATTGAACCCTGTGGAACTCGCATTGTAATGAGAGATCCTGATGACCTCGCACCATTTACATCTACTTTTTGGATTCTATTGCTAAGATACAAGGATAAAAGATCGAGAGCTTTCCCATTAACTCCGTAATGATTCAATTTAAAAATTAATGTTTCATGGCAAACGCAGTCAAATGCTTTGGATAAATCACAGAAAACGCCAATTGCGTCCTGTGACTCCTCCCAAGCATTGAATATATGCTTTAAGAGCCCTGTGCCTGCGTCTGTCGTTGAACGGCCTTTAGTGAAGCCATATTGTTCATTATGAAACAGACCATTGAGATTGAAATGTGTTAATAACTGATTTAATATTACTTTCTCAAAAATTTTACTTAGAGCGGGAAGTATAGAAATGGGTCTGTAGTTAGTCGGATCATTTTTACTGCCAGACTTGAATAAGGGAATAAGTTTACTATTTTTCATTATGTCGGGAAAAACTCCTTCATCAACACAATTATTAAAAATAATTACTAAGTATGGAGCAATTATACCAATAATGGAACTTAAAATTTTAGTAGATATTCCCCAGAGATCCTCTGTATTTTTTATGTTAAGCAATTTAAATGTCTTAACAATCGAATTAACATTAATATGTTTAAATTTAAATGTAACATCACACTTTTCAACGTTGCTTGAGAGCATACAAGAAGCCTCAACTGAGGAATATTTTAAAGACTGGGTAGTAACTATTGGTATTTTTGTAAAGAAATCTTCAAATGCATTGGCAACTTCGTGATCTTTGTGAAATTAATTTATTGCCGATGTTTAGGATAAAATTTCGGTCTCGAGGTTTAATTTTGCCGGTTTCGGTATTTATTATTTTCCATGTTGTTTTGATTTTATCTTCCGATTGTTTAATTTTCCTACTCAAATGAAGAGATTTCGCGGTATTACACACGGATTTAAATGTCTTAGAATATTGTTTTAAGTATTCAACAAATTTCGTGTTAATGCATTCATTTTGAGAATATAAATCGTATAATTTGTTTCTACTTTTGTAAATATCTGTTGTAGCCCAGTCATCAAATCCCACCCTTATGCCCCCCTTACATTTTTTTAATTTAAATATATCGTTAAACTCTTTATCCATTATATTAAACAAGGAATTGCAAAGGTCATCAAAATTCCCATCAAGCTGCAAATGATTAAGTTGATTATCAATGTTATCTGCAAACCGTTCCAAACGCTTGCAAGTAATAGGCCTGTAAGTGAACTCCTGAGAGTTTTTACCTGATTTACATTGAAACACAACACTTTGCCCACTATGATCAGAGCTAAGCTTATCACTTATAGCCCTGCTACGAGGTTCACAGTTGCAAAAAACATTGTCTAAACAGGTCGCAGAAGTGCTAGTGATTCTGGTTGGCTGTTTAAAAAGATTGTTTAAGTTGAAGCACAAAAACAAATTTAGAAATTTATCGCTTAATGGACATTTAACAAGTATATCTACATTGAAATCACCACATACAACAAGGAATTTTGAACTGTTAGAACATTTCCTCAGAACATCCTCCATAACAGACTCAAACACATTGAAATCAGCCAGTGGGGGTCTGTATACACATACAATTATATGATGCTCCAGCTCAACACATGATAACTCAATAGTCCGTTCAACAGACAACGCCACAATGTCTTTCCTCTCCTTAAATTTACATGTATTCACTAAATAAATTAAAGACCCACCGTGAGACTTCGCTTTTCTTCTATTGAACGAACTATCAATCACATAGTTTCTAATGGATGGTATCAAAGTACCTATCGTGAACCAATGCTCAGTTACACACATAACATCGACCTTAGAAAAATCTAAAAAAAGTTCTAACTCTAATGCTTTGCTGGAAAGACCCTGTATATTGTTATGAAAAATATGTAAGTTACCAGGCCTTTCCATTGTCTTAACAGTCAGTTTAAATTAACAGATAAATTTGACTCCGCTGTACCACGTCTAATACTGCTATTAACCGTGGCACCGACAGAGTGATCCATTATACCATGTACAACTGGATCATATATATTAAATGCTAACAATTTAGCGATGGTCACCTTGTCATTTTTGCTGAGATACAATGTATTCTTTGTCAAAATAAATTTTCTAACAAAATTGTTAGTTTCAAAATACAAAACGTCACTTTGACGACAAGTCAAATTATATAATGTCAAATTCAGATCATAGGCATGATCTTTTTGCGTTTGCGTCATTTTATTAGAATATGGAAATGAGCAGGCAATAATCCTGCCCACACCTATATTTTCTATATCTACTAGGGTCTCAACAAGATTAATAATATCAGGTTTTTTTACAGCTAGACTGTTACCTAATTGTAATACAATTGTGGTATTTTTGTCAAATGTACAGTTTTTTATTTTTGACTGAAAACCTTTTAGTGGCAAACCGGAGAATCTATTATTACAGACTGTTTGAGTTAAGCAATTTTGAAGCAGGTTGCCCATGCCTGCACCTATTTGATCACTGAATACCAAAGTTTTTCTAGGACACTCAGATGGCTTCAATAAACAATCTGAGCTTATTGCATAGGTAGTGAGAGGATCCTGCACAGGTGACTTGTGCTCAGGAACATCATTGGGGCTATTCTTTACTCCGAGTGTTAGGCACTATCCTGGAGTTTTCTATGACCTGAACATTGGAAGTGCACTTATTAGAGCTGCTAGGGCTTTGAGCCACCAAGCAAGCCATGGCTGCAATATGGCCTTTGATTTGCTTATTTGATGCCACATATTTGCCGTTTAAGTCACAGAATTGTTTTTTTAAGCAAGTAATTTTACTATTCATGTAATCTATTTCTCTATTATTGCGGCCTAATAAACTATAACATTCATCAAGCTCTTTATTTAAATTTAATTTTTCTTTGCATATCTTTGAGCATTTAAAAAAATTATTATATTTTTTTAACATGACTGGGGTTCTTTTCAAAAATTTATTAACCTTTACATATTTTTTTATCTTATTAGACCCTCTAATACTGTTAATGTTAGAATTGTTTTTTTTTTTTACAAACTTGGTTGTAGTCAGGTCCACTAATGACATATTATTACATACTATTGACTTATTTGAGTTAGTTTCAATTAACTCCGAATATAAATTAGTGTTATTATTTTCCATCTCGAAACTAATACTATTTTTAGATGAAAAATCTAAGGTCTCTAACTTAACCCTGTTAAGGTTAAGCTCCTGCTCTAAATCCCTTATACGCCTGAGGGCCGCCTCATATGTGGCTTGATCCTGGATACAGGAATCAACGGTGCGCTGTAGACGATCTCGCTGATCTCTCATATCTTCATACGCCATGTCTAACTCAGACAATTGGTTTTTCAAGGCCGAGTTCTTGTTCAGCATGTCAGACATATCAGCTTCATGTCCTTCTAGCTCTTGAAGTAGCCTATTGTTGCACTCTTTGGAGGCTTTGAACTCCACCAACGCCGTCTGCAGCTTGGCTTCACGGTCACACGCTTTGCGAGTCAACATTGTCGAACGGTAGCAGGGTCTGAAAAAAACAGTGGAGCACCTTAAATTCAAGCTTGGTTAGATTTGAGTCCCAATTAGTGACCTACTTCAATGATGATAACGCCAAAGTTTGACTAAACACACAAATAAAAAATAAAAATAGAGCTATTTCTGTTGTTATTCAGGTTTAAGTATTAGTTAATTTATATCTCTAATAACAAATCTCAATTGGATTGGTCGAAGATCAATACCGTTTTCCACTTTAGGTCACTTTAGAGGATACCTAATATTGAAGAAATTAAATGTTACAAAACTTCTTGTAAAAAAGCATTGTTAGTAAATAAACAGACTGTTACTACCTACAACATAATACTATGATCCAAGTGTCTACTTATTGGAAAAACATCTAAAAAGAAAACAGTGAAAATTGTCACAGTTTGTCCAAATTTCAATATAAAAAAAAAATATGTAGAAAACCATACAGCACAACTACACAATATGTAATAGGTATATAGAATAGAGAACACAGAACCCGTTAAAATAATACTAAGACCCAAAGCTGATTCCAGTATATTATACAGAATATAGTAGGTACATAGAACCAGTTAGGTACCTAACTCTCAACAAGACCCAAAGCTATGATTCTAGTATAGTATACAGAATATAGTATATAGAACCCGTTAGCTTCTAAGACCTAAAGTTATAATAGCATCTACTTCTTGGTTTATAACCAAAAACAGTCAAAGTGTATGTAGTCACAAATTTTAGTGAAATTCTAACCTAGTTGTACTCAGTTTGATGCTTTAATTTAATGTTAGGTTTAAACTTTGTGTTTAAAAGTATTAGATAGTATTAAAACAAATACTTCCCTGGTTTATTGTAGAAAAACAGGTGCAGGGTGCAATCACTTTTGAATTCCGAGCGTTGACAGTTGGTGAGACGCCGCGCGCCGGCCGACAAGTCACAAATTCAATGGTCAACAGTTATCTGATCAGGATTATAGCCCTAATCGCGGAAAACACTAATGCACTATTGCTAGTCAATTAATACATTGCAGTAGTCGCAGTGGATCTTTGTTTCATTATATGTAGTTAATAGAACTATCAACATTTATAACAATAAGTAATAAAATAATCATTATTACATAATAATTTATGTTGTTACAATATCTAAGTCATATCATATCACAGAATAATTACTAGTACAAGTACCTAGTCTTATCTTGATACAACCCTACCGAGCGTAAAAGTGACAGTGCGATTCTGAAACGATTAGAGCAATGGAAGCTCTCGCGCGTTGTGATACAGTACATTCTAGCCTGCACGCAATGGGTGAGCACCTTCTAGGTAAATATAATTGAAAGCTCGCAGCGCTGTGCGAGTTAAATTGCACTTTATTGCGTTGTAGCGAGAGTTGCTATGTATTTAAATGACTTTACTCAGTTATTTTTCTGTACTTGTACTATTATTTATTCTGTGTCCCAATGTTGAAAATGTGAAAACAACATTGTATAGCTGCTCTCTCGCTTACGTTTTTCGCATATTCTATCTCGCTCTTACTTTATGCTGTTTTATCCTCACAGCAGTACCTGCGCAATCGATCACATACCTAACTTCACAACCACAAAGATCCGCTGCAACTACTATAGTTACAAGCGTAAGTCAGTTATTCATCATAAAACGCAGTTGTTCATTGTTCTTTCTTCGTAGTAGATTCTTACCTATATTGTTGGTCAAGGTGCGCCTTTTCAATTCTTTTGTCTTTGGCTCTTCTGTTTTGAAACCAGATCTTTACTTGTGTTTCGCTCAGCGACAGTGCTGATGCCAGTTCACACCTACGAATAAAATGAAAAAAATACAGTTTTCATACTGTGTATATATCACCGTTAAATTGTAAAAACCGATAGATTACAATTTAACGGATCCAATTTCGTAGGATTGTAAACAAACAGGCACGCTCATCGCTAGCCTAGGACCAATCAATGCATAGTTTTACAATTTTACATTTTCATGATATTATCGCCTGGCATGTTGTAAAAAACGTAAAAGTACGGCACGACCAAGCATTTTCTAATTTTAAAAGATTTTATTAGGTAATATTATTTTTTCAAATGTATCAGAGCTAAAATTGGATTAGCTTAATTCGTTTACCTTCTGGCTCTGGCCACATATTCCCCTCTGGCGTACTCCAGTTCAAGTCTGAGCGTCTGGTGCGCTGAGAAGGTGGTCCGTTGTCGCCGCGGTCTACTTTCTTTGCGTCTTCTTCGGGCCACTAAACAAAAAAATATGGTTGAAGAAAATGAAAACAATATTGTTGTTACTGACATAAAATATCTCCTTGTTCTTATAGTTAGGACAGATTCTGGTTGGGACAGATTCTTTTTATTTTACGACAGATTCGTGTTAAGGCAGAAGTACACTGAAAGAGAGAAATCACAAACAGCTAAGGTAAGTAATATATTTTAATAACAAATTAATTAAATCCACGAAGAAAAGTTATTTTAGATCTATGGCTAAATCCTATTTAGCCATAGATCTAAAATAACTTTTCTTTATTTTGGGTGTTGTAATTAAAGAAAAAGAAAAATCTATACCTCCAATAGTTTGGCTAAGGAACAATGTACGAGGAGATATTCGAGGTCTATCTATATTTGAAATAAAAAAGGAACAATCCAAATCAGTTTAGTAATCCCAGAGTGTAGCTACTTATGGTACCTACCTACTTACCTAAACCTTGTACTATTATTTATACTGCGCCTAAAACAAAAAAAAAACTCGAGTTGAGAATCTCTGGGAATCGAATTGATAAGCATTCATTGTTTAGTTTGTTTTTCAGTTAGATTTTTATTTATAATGTGGTGTTCGCTACAGAGTTTATCTATCTAATGATTTTGCGAATCTAAAATATACCTAAAAATAAATACATCGTCTATCGACTTGACTGAGCGCAAAATTTACTTAATAGTAGCAAAACGTTTCTTCCCATCACATCCGCCTAAGATCGTAAAAACTACGTTAATAAGGATTCCTTAGAATTGCCGTACACGGTGTGATTGATCCATGAGAACGGTGCTTGTAGGAGCTCGGATTCCGCACCATATTGCTCCGGAAGTCGCTAGTATCGCGGGAAACCCTTGAGTTCTCGCCGGACACGAATGAATCATGATCATTAAAACGGGGGCTAGTGAAACCAAAATTAAGGTATTAGGTTTGATCATATCCTAGTAATATTATAAATGCTAAAGTTTGTGAGTGTGTGTATGATTGTTACTTCTTCACGATGAAATTGCTCAACGGATTTTGATGTTTGGTCTGAAGATACTATAATCGGTCTTGGAATAACACATAGGATACTTTTCATCATCATCGACGCGGATGAAACCGCGTGGCGCAGCTAGTAACTATATAATAATAAACTTCATTTTCACCTCACAAGCTCGGAAAGATTCTGTTTGTCATTCGAAATCTGAGTGCAAAATTGCATTTTACCCGCTAGCGTGGAAAGAGTTTTTAAAATTCGAACCTTTCTATTCAATAATTTTCTATACCGACAATTCACTGAAAATACTTTATTACTAATTTATATTATATTATTATCCGATTCGATTCTACTCTACTTGACTCTATTCGACTCTAATCAACTCTACTCGACTCTACTCGACTTTACTCGACTCTACTTGTCTCTACGGGACTCTACTTGACTCTACTCCACTCTACTCGACTATACTATTCATTTTCAATTCTATTCTACTCTATTCTACTCTGTTCTACTGTATTCTACTCTGTTCTACTGTATTCTACTCTGATCTACTGTATTCTACTCTATTCTACTATGTTCTACTGTGTTCTAGTCTGTTCTACTCTATTATACTCTTTTCTTCTCTATTCTACTCTACTCTGTTCTACTGTATTCTACTCTGTTCTACTGTATTCTACTCTGATCTACTCTATTCTACTCTGTTCTACTGTTTTCTACTGTGTTATTTTCTGTTCTACTCTATTCTACTCTGTTCTACTGTGTTCTACTCTATTCTACTCTGTTCTACTCTGTTCTAATCTGTTCTACTCTGTTCTACTCTATTCTACTCTATTCTACTCTGTTCTACTGTGTTCTACTCTGTTCCACTGTATTCAACTCTATTCTACTGTATTCTACTCTAGTCGACTCTACTTTACTCTTTTCAACTTTACTCGACTCTACTCTTCTCGACTCTAATCGACTCTTTTCGTTTCAATTTGATTCTATTTGACTCTTTTCAACCCTATTCGACCCTATTCGACTCTATTCGACTCTATTCGACTCTATTCGACTCTATTCTATTCGATTCTGTTCGACTCTATTCTATTATGTTTACACATCTGCCAGGCATCCCGCGACGGCTCATTTTTTATTATTATTTTAAACACTAATTTAATATATTATTTTAGCTGTTTTCTTGCACAAAATATCTCCAAAACTTGAGGACACAGAGTCTTATCCATCTGAGCATAACATAACACAAAAGTAACGTAGCTACTACTGTAAACCGGTTAATATCGCTTTTCTCTAGCTAACACGGTTAAGTTAATATAATTCCTACGAAATGTATGGAAAAAGTTTTTCGCAGTTTCTGACATTTCTAGTACTCAAACCTCAGTCGGTCCCATAGAGACTTTTAATCATTATAAGAAACAGGATCGTTTGGAATCTTCTTGTGTAAAATTACTATTTTCCTGCTGACTGTACATTTTACCCAATTTCAATTCATACCCAAATAAGGGTCAACCCGTCTTACGGAGAAAGTAAAGTCATCTTTATATTTGGCGTTACCGTCCCCGGCTTTCAAATGAAGTACCTAATTGAAGTATTTCCGCACGTTCAATTTCCATTCAATTAACCTGGGGAAGTACGGCAACATTGTAGGTACTTGAATATCACTGCTGTCGAGATTGAAGCTCTATGCGGCGGCATATGGCGCGACGGTGTCGGTTACAATCGTGTACGGTCATTTTGTGATTATAATTTAATACGCACTGTTGGTTTCATGGGTTTAATCAGTTCAGTTAAAATTACACTAAAGCGGAGTATAGTAAGTATAGGAACGAAAGGACTCTTGAACATCATTGTAGTAACCTCAATATTTATCACTGCTGATGGGATTGAAACGGCATTCAAACGGCGACAAAATAGCAACAAATTGTTGGCGAAGATAAATCTTTGCTAGGTGGTAAATAATTCTTGTGATCTTATCTTATTGAGGGGTACCTTGCATGCTCTACTTAACTATATCAAATACAATACTCAACACATAGTTACGTAGGTAAACTTATATCTGATCAAGGATGAATAAAAAAAAGACGGATTCCAGACTGCCAAGTAGAAAGTGCATCCAAAGCATCCAAAAAATGCCGATTTGTTCATACGCACAAGCCTCACGCACACACTTAAGTAACTACACCATGTTAAGCCGATCGGCCGCCATATCGCAGCAAGACCTCGACCTTTAATTCTGTCAAGTTCCCACGGAAAATCAATAACAATGCAGTCTTCTCTGATTAAATTAAGTAACAACTACAATAGTAGATTACTGCATCGAGCGGAAAGTGACTCATTGCTGCACCGAGTGGTTAGATTGGAGCCCGAAAATAGCGAGGGCTCTAAAAATACGAGTGCAGCAAGGAGTCACTTGAGTGAGTGTCAGTAATCTGCTTTTCTTTCCACTACAAAGTATATAATATCACAATTTGTTCACCTAAATGTAAGCAGTACAATTGTCAGTCACATTGACTTTTAAATTCGCGCCATTTCCATCGCACTATCACGATTATTGGACGAATGCATTCATTCAATACTAGCTGCGCCCCTTGGTTTCAACCGCTTGATGAATTATGATGATGATGAAAAGTATCCAATGTGTTATTCCAGGTTATAAGGTACATCCATTCCAAATTTCATCAAAATCCGTCCAGCCGTTTGAGAGTGAAGTAAAATTATGATGATAATTAAATGTATCCTATCCGATGTGTTATTCCAGGGTATAAGCTATATTCATTCTAAATTTCATCAAAATCCGTACAGCCGTTTGAGCGTGAAGGAGTAACAAATACATACAAACTTTTGCCTTTAT
Organism: Alsophila aescularia; assembly: GCA_946251855.1. Classification (NCBI taxonomy): domain Eukaryota; kingdom Metazoa; phylum Arthropoda; class Insecta; order Lepidoptera; family Geometridae; genus Alsophila; species Alsophila aescularia. The sequence continues at coordinate 21,401,153 of OX276376.1, read as the reverse complement.
AATTTATTAGTATGAACCTAAAAAAACAGTGCAGTAATGGATTTCAATACTTTTTTCCGCACTGTAAAACTGCAGGAATGGATTTCCATACTTACTTTTCTGCGTTGTTTATAGTGAGCAGGAATGAGGTACTTTCTGCTTACGTTTTAGGTGAACAATGGCGATATTACTGTGTAGTGGGAAGAAAAATACCATAAATTATTATGCACTCACGCACACATGCGCAGCCGCTATTTTATATGCTTCATTGGTTTTTTGGCGGTATAGAGTGCGTCTTTTTTTAAACCTTATATCTGAGTAGTTACCGAATAGTCAGGAAAATAATAGAAGTTATTACAAATTTTAATTAAAAAAATACTCAGACAAGCTTGTAATGTGGTCATTATTTCGATAACCTTCTTTATGCAAAGTCGACCTTGCCGCGCTGCTTGAATAGGCGCCAGCAAAGTTGTATGGAATTTCATTACTGTCGTGTTTTGCGGCCAGCAATTTCCTTTGAAAATCCATTATTGTCGTGTTTTTTAGTACTATTATTTATTCTGTGGTTTTGTTAACCACCGAACTCGAAAAGAGAAGCGTTGTAGCTCCCAGACGAATGGACCGATTTTGATGGGTTTTTTTTGCTTTTTGAAAGCTGATGTGATCGTGATTGTTGTTTCTGTTTCTGTGTATGTTTCTGTTTATGTTTCTGTTACTGTTTCTTTTTCTGTTGTTGTGGTCGTTGTTGTTGTCTTTATCGTTGTCGTTGTTGTTTTCGTTGTTGTTGCATTGTTTGAGTAAATTCTTATTATACTAAGCTGGTTTTATTTAAATTCCTCGCATTGTTTGAGTAAAGCACTATACAAGCCTTGGTCCGCAATGACTGGCCACGCTATGATGGCCTCGAGCTTTGCTTAGTTAAGTTCTCGGCCTTCAAGCTTGGCCATCATTGCAGCCCTTGCTGTCCGCGCTATAAAGGCCTCAACCTTCGGTCTCGGCCTTCATTCCAGCTTGGCCATCAAGGGCTGCAATGCTGACCGCGCTGTGATGGCCTCGAACTTAACTTAGCTACGCTCTCGACCATCATCATGGCTGCCAGCAACGCAGTCATTACAGACCGCGGCAGTAATGTACTAAAGTTCAATCTGCCCATGTGACTTGTTCCACTCGAGATTATCTGACTATATCGTGTCGCTTGTATCAAAATGTTCGTTACCTTTCTACCTAGCCTACTCTTGAAAAGTTAGTCAAGAGGTATCGGAATGCTCACTCAGGTCATATCCTCGAATACTTTCACCTTAAATACCTACCGCAATGTTCCACATGAAATTAATTAAATTATTTAATTGAATCCAAAACCAAGGTAGCTGCAAAGAAACTTGGTATTTTGTCTAAGGTTAGGTGGTACTTAAGGTGGGGATATACGCCGTTGACCTTGCTCGATTGGGCGTTACCGATGAAAATGCCCCGCGCAGGCCCCGCGCCCCCTGACAAAAGTTACGCCAGCCGCGCGCTCTCTACCATAGCTTTTGTAGATAGCATACTCTATTGAATAGTACCTACCTAATTATTACCTATGTTTACGATATATAGCGTTTTGTAGTATTTCTTTTACACATATGAATCATGCTTTCGTACATACCTATGCCTAAAGACATATAAAACACGCATTCTCTTACATTACTGGCATTGTAATTGACTCAATAAGTTTTTACTATTTTTACTACTATTACATTCCACTATCCCTGAGACTTATGGACTTGGATAGAAATTATTTTAGTCAACTTGGAATCAGGGCTTGAAATACCGCTATTTTTTAAACCAGTTCCACTGACTTTGGGACGGTACCGGTACTGTGTTGGTATTTTAATTAACATATAGGTATTACTTAATAAAGTGGTATCTTATATAGGTTCTAAAACCGGTTCCCGTAGTACCTACTTTTCATAAGTGTGAGCGAACAGTAGGCGAATGATGCCAGTAGAGAGGCGCACAGCGCAAGTGTCTTGCCCCATGTAACACGCGAGACTTTAAGTCCACGAAATTTTCTTTTTGCATTTCCAGTAAATATGAAAAAGTAAATTTTCAATAAAGTTGCTTGAAATTTGTACTGTTAAGTCCCTGTGGTCTTGAAACTTTATCTTACCTAGATGCGATTTATTTACAGTTTTTTTAATTTCTGCATGTCCAACCAACTTTACTTGCAAGGAGGTTTATATCTATACTTATAATAAAGCAGTGAGTAGGTACTTCACGGGTTGAAATAAGTAGTGAATTCAAAATTAATATCACCCGACATTTAAAAAAAGGCGCAAATCGTTTTTTTCTCTCTCGCTATACGAGTAGTACGATAATTTTAAATCGTGGAAGAAAGAAGACATTAAAAAACAAGTCGTTCTCGAAGAATATTTTGATAGCTCATTTCCGTTAATGCATAACAGTCCTCAATATTCTATCCCGGTGCAATAATAAGTAAAATTATAAAACGGAGAAAAATAATATATTTTCAAAATTTCTAGACACCAATTGCTGAGATTTTTGTTGTAGCACATGATAGGCAATATCATTGCCAACAACAAAAATTCATATCAATACATCTCTCCAAATTATGGCTAGAAATTTTCTAAATACTTTTATATATTATTGCATCGCAATACTGACCCGCCACTACACTGACAAACTGCCCAACGTCAGCCTAGACGAGATTGAGATGGCGCTCAAATAACTTAAGAATCGAAAGACGGTGAAGATGGTATAACCTAGGAGCTTTTAAAAGCAGGGTGGAAGCCCGTACTTTGGGAGCTTCTGGGGTTATTTAGCACCGTTCTTAACAGTGGGAGAACTCCAGAGCAGAAGTTTGGTAGTACTATTCCTTAAAACAGGGTATAAAACTCTTTTAAAGAACTAATGACCTGCTTCACTCTTGAGCCACGTCTATAATTGTTTTCGAGGGACATCTCAAATCGTCTCGCTAGAAGACTTGATCCAGACTCCTGAATAGTACTACTACACCAGTAGTAGTAGTTACTCAAAACTGGTGGTGGATCGCACCCTGACCTAGCAGGTAGAAAACGTAAAGAACGAGAGCTTGAATAGCTTGACTATTTAATGAAACAGGAATTTGAAAGTCTTCGTAATGAAATGAGGACATTCCTAACTACTTTTTCAAATGTGCAAAATGAACGTTCGACTATGATGCGTCAAGATATGACAGAAATTAAGGAGCAGTTGCACCTAACTGCTCCTTAATTTCTGTCATATCTTGACGCATTAGGGCGGCTACAGACAAGGTAGTTGAGGAACAAAAGGAAATGAAGAAAGAGGTGAACTACCTAAAATCACTTGCGCTACCAATGAAGAAGATATAAAACGTCTCCAAACCGAGATTAATATATCTAGAAAACATTTACAATCTTCATCACAGTCACCAATGCAATCCTTTACTTATGATGACGTTGTTATTGAGTGCCAGGAACGTAATTTGAGGCGAAAGAAAATTATCTTTGGAATACCGGAATTAGTTACGGAAAATAATAATGAAAGAACTAACTATGATAAGAACGAAGTCTATAAAGCGATTCATGCTTCCATTAAAAATTGTACAGAAAGACTGAAGATATTCAGATTAGGCAAATACATCTCTCAAAAGAATCGCCCTATTAAAGTTTGTTTTGAATCTGAAGAAGCAGCAATGAATTTACTACGCAACAGAGGTGATATGAAAAACGAAATCAAATATATTCGGATCAAACTCCTAACCAACGCACCTACCTAAAGCGCCTTAGTGACGAATTGCTCCAACGCAAACAAGCTGGTGAAGAAAATCTTTCTAATAAATATATAAAAGGCACGCCGAAAATAGTTGTACAGCAGCCAAAAAACTAATATCGCACCTGACTGAGTCTCTGATGGTCACCTCCAATATTCAAACAATCACGACAACACTATATATGCTTTATTAGAGAATCACCAACAAATACCTCTTACTTCAAATTCATTGAATTTCTTCTATGCTAACGTAAGAAGTATTATCACTCCTGGCAAGTTTGATGAATTAAAATGTATCCTTAAATCCATAAAGAAAACTACACATTTTATTCTACTCTCAGAAACCTGGATAAAATCAGGAGACGAGGCCATGTTATTATAACTAACCGGATACACTCATTACTACAATTTTAGACCCGACGGCATAGGAGGTGGTTTCTCAATATTTATCCATAAAAGTATCGACCATACCCTGAGTGAAGGACGGTACACTGGCGGTAACAATTTTCTCTGGGTAACACTGAGTAAAATATTTCTGAATGTTGGTGTTATATATAAACCAGGCTGAACTAATTTCAAAGAATTTGCTGAAACTTTTGAGCAACAGCTAGAACAACACAATAGATCAATTGTTTTTGGCGATTTTAATATTGACCTGTTGACCAGTGGCCAATCTACATCGCAGTATATGACTATTCTTGAAGAAGCTGGCTACCGCATTATAAACATTATAGACGAGAAATATTGCACTAGAGAGACGGCAACATCAAAGACAATCTTGGATATGTTCATACAAATTTACTGGGAGAAGACTATAACTTTTACATCATAGACTCCGCGATGTCGGACCACAAGCAGATCTTTATAGAATTATTAAAACGAAAGCTAATAAATAAAACAAAGCTAAAATATGACGCACTAGACTATGATAAGCTCTACGAATGCATCAAAGAGCTGAATGTTGAAAGTGAAAATCATGAAAACTCAAACCTGGAACATAAAATTAGAAGGGCTATTGAAAAAAGTAAAATCACTAAAACAAAAATACTTAACCTACCTAAGGAAGACTGGATCAATAAAGATGTCATAAATGGAATAAATAAGAGGAATATATTGTGGACAAAGTTAAAGAAGGAACCTAAAAATAAGAAGATACATATGGATTTTAAACGTGAAAGAAATAAACTGGCAACAAAAATGTACAGCACTAAGAAGAAATATTACCATGGGGTTTTCAAAAAATGTGATAATAACCCTAAGAAAATGTGGAGTCTAATAAATTCATTGACAAGAATTAAGTTAAAGTCAAACTGTGTACCTACCAAACTACAAATTGACTCTAAAATTAATAACGAACCCACAACAGATTTGTGATTGTTTCAATCAATATTTTACAACTATTGGTACCCAGCTTTGTAGTACATACCGGCATATACATACCGTATATGACATATGCATATGCGGCAAAATATCATGTCATAAATAATTCAACTTTTGATCAAAATGGCTCGCTTGTGGACTTATCCAAAGCCTACTACAACAACTGAAGTGTTAAAAATTATTTCAGATCTTGATTCTAATGTAAGTGCAGGTGTTGATGGTATAACTACTAAAAGCCTAAAATGCATAAAATACTTAATAATCGATGAATTGACGCTCTGTATTATTGACTGTTTGGAAAAGGGTATTTTTCCAGGCTCTCTTAAGATAGCGAAGGTAACACCTATTTTCAAATCTGGATCTAAATCAGAACCTGGAAATTACCACCCAATATCAGTCTTGCCGAATTTATCAAAAATATTTGAAAAAATTATACACAAAAGACTATCTATATACCTCGATTCTATTAACTTCTTATTTGCAAGACAGTATGGTTTTCGTCCACTGAGTAATACTTTATCAGCCACAATAGACCTTGTTAGTGACATGAAAAACAACATTGACTCCAAAAATTTATCACTTGGAATATTTGTTGATTTAAAAAAGGCTTTTTTTACGGTCAGTCATGCGTTACTTCTACATAAACTTAAAAACATTGGAGTAACAGGAAATGCTTACAATTTTTTTGAATCATATTTAAATAACAGACATCAGATTGTAACAATAGATCAGTATGAAAGTTCTCCATTACTTGTCACATGCGGCGTGCCACAAGGATCAATTCTGGGTCCATTGCTCTTTTTGATCTACATCAATAATTTACATGAAGTGGGAGTTCAAGGACATTTAACTTTATATGCGGACGATACCTGTCTTTTCTATTTTAGCCGAACACTTAATGATATAACGCAGAAAGCTCAACAAGACCTAGATCTAGATGAAGATACTTATTTACATATAAACGGTGAATCTATAGAAAATAAAGAACACGAAAGGTACTTGGGATTGATACTTGACAGCAAGCTTACGTGGAATGCACATATACAATACATTAAGCCTAAAATCACTAAATTGACTGGAGCTCTGCGTAATGTGGTTAGCTGCTTCCCTAAACAAGTTCGTATCAATTTTTACAATTCTCTAGTCAAACCACATTTAGACTATCTAGTAGAATTATGGGGTAATGCAGCCGTATCCAACCTTAAAGATCTTCAAATTGCACAAAACAAGATTATCAAAGTTCTATTTCATTACGATTACCTAACATCAACTAAAAAGCTATACAAAGAGACAAAACTAATGAATTTAAAACAAATGTACATATTCAAAACTTGCATACTAATACGTAAAATTATAAATGGTGAAATACGTTCTGATATAAAGTTTATCAAAAATAAGCAAGTACAAACTAAAACACTGAGAAATTCTGAAAATGTTAGGGTTCTGGGAAAAGGGAGGTACTTTTCCCAGAACCCAATATGGACACAAAAATTTGATGTATGAAGGAGCTAAGTTGTATAATAAATTGCCTAAAACTATAAAAGATATATCATCAATGAATGTTTTTAAAAAAACACTTAAGGATTACGTTATAAACAATTACTGCAATAATTAGGAACAAAGTGTCATTGCCAAACATTGTCGTGCCTAAATTCTATTAAAATTTTGTTTTATTCCCTTATTTATAAAATCGATATATCTTATGAAGCATACCGGTATATGAAGTGGACAATGGAAGACGGAAAAGCTAAAATTAAATAAATTTAATTGACTGGCAAATAAATAAATAAATTATATAAATAAGTTACAGTAAAACCCTATTCCTAAGAAAAGTACCTAGTCATCAACCATCAACTACAGCATCTGCATTTATGTTTGGTATGTAATAGATTTAGTTAGGTAAAGATTAAGTTTAGTTATAATCTTATGCATGCTCACTACGCAACATAATTTATTTAAGTTTCTTGAATGTTGTCTTATTTAAGTGAAATTTTGTAATTTCTTTAGACAATAAATATCTTTAAACCGAATAGGCCGGGTTTCGTGGAGTATTTAGCACCATAGACCACATACACTCAAGGTGGCAGGTTATACAGAAATCTGAAGAGTATAACCAGCCCCTGTGTCTTGCTTTTGTGGCTTATGAGAAGGCCTTTGACTCCATTGAAACCTGGGCGGTTCTGGAGTCTTTGCAGCGGTGTCAAGTGGATTGACACCGCTGCAAAGATACATCGAAATGCTGAGGTTTCTGTATGACGCCGAAACTATGAGTGTCCAAGTGCAAAACCAGCAGTCTAAGCATATCCAACTGGGTGTGAGACGGGGATATTATATCTCGAAAACTGTTCACTAATGCCCTGGAAGATATGTTTAAGATGCTGAATTGGAATGGAATGCCCATTCCTTTTTAATCCAGCATCTTAAACATATCTTATTAATATCAATTGGGAAAATATCTCACACTTACAATTATCGTCCTAATGGCGGAGTCGCTGCAAGACTGGCAAAGTATGCTGTCCAACCCAGTAGACGCTTCTCGACGCATCGGTCTTGGAATGAACACAGACAAGACCAAGATCATGTATATCCTATCTTGTTGACCCGGAACCGATTGCAGTCAATGTTGTATCTATTGACAATATGTTTACCAAGGTAATTGCAATAATTTCCCAAAAAAACAACTTTGAGAAGGAATCCAACAGAAAAACTCAGCCAGGTTGGGCAGCATGCGGCAAGCTCCGTCAAGTCTTCTCGTCGTCCATACCACAGTGCCTGAAGACAAAAGTCTTTAATCAGTGCGTCCTACCAGTCATAACCTACGGAGCCGAAACGTGGACACTCACGGTCAAACTAGTCCACAAATTCAAGGTCGATCAGCAAGCTATGGAGAAAGCTATGCTCCAAGCATAGCTTTCTCCAGAATCTTGTCCGGAGAATCTCCAAGATTTTCTGGACAAGATTCGTAATGAATTTAAAATATCAAATGAATACAATTTTAAATATCAATAAAAAATACGCAAAGTACCCTCTGTTTTTGTAGTTATTACCGTTTTTCTTCTAAACTAACAATCACATATTTTTTTAATTTCCTTTAGCATATTCAATAATGAAACGCTGAGGGAACCTTGGAATTAGTTTTGCAAATATCTTTCCTAATTATTTTTAACATTTTTTTTACGTTATCTACTCGCTAATCGCATGGTTACCCAAGGTTCCCTCAGCGTTTCATTATTGAATATGATAAAGGAAATTAAAAAAATATGTGATTGTTAGTTTAGAAGAAAAACGGTAATAATTACAAAAACAGAGGGTACTTTGCGTATTTATTATTGATATTTAAAATTGTATTCTCAATTTTTTAAGCTAAAGAGGAGCTGCTCTGTATGATGTAAATTAACATATATTTTATTTAAAGTTTTTTCTATAAAGATTACGGAGAAAAAAGGTTTTAATGTCCCCAAATTGAGCCCAATTCACATATATCTCGCACCGGGGCAGTTTTTGAATCTTTATCGAGCACAGGTAAAATTCTGCCAAGTATCAGCTCGAGTCTTTGGATTCAATTGAAACACGTGGTATCAGGCTCATTGGGAATGACACTATAGTAAACAGTAAGCATCAAAGTCTGGCGCATCGACGTGAGGTCGCAAGCCTGTCGGTATTCTACAGATTGCACTATGGAGAGTATGCACAAGAACTGCACAATCTGATTCCCCCCTCACCTTTCAATCACCTTACGACTAGACTAGACGATCGGCAAAGGGCCACCCTTTTATGTTTGAAATACGAGTAGGTACCTCGCACAAGAATGAAGTGTTACGCTTCTTCATTTATTATAAGAACTGCAAAGGTGGAAAGTGGAATGCCTTGACCTCGTCAGTGTTTCCGGTAAAATATAACCCAGGTGTGTTCAAGTCAAGAGTAAATAGGTATCTACTAGGCCAGCGTGCTACACCTTCGACCACTTCATCGCTTTCCATCAGGTGACATCGTGGTCAAACGATTGCCTAGCCCGTAAGAAAATAACTAGCTTAAAAGCTAAAAAAGTCTTGCAAAAAATGAACTTATGCCAATAAATTACATACTGTTGGAATGTGCTTATCAAGTGGAAGGCCTTCAATTTGATTACCATATTGTAAAACTTGGAAGTTTTTTTTTCCGCTTTTTCATATGGAGCTATACTGCCACAAATTTAGATTTCTTCAAAATAAAATATAGCCTATGTTACTCGGGCGGATGTAAGGATTCTAACGATACCCCATACGGCTAAATCTGTTCAGGCATTTAAAAGTTATAGTGGAATAAAGAAACTCACATATAAACTTACAAACATATATGAATGCTAAAAAACATAACACTCCTTTTTTCGGGCAGTCGTGTAAAAAAAACGTTTCGTTGTGTTATTTTGTGCTAAAGTATAATATTTTTACTAATTTAATTAAGGCTGGGCATGGACAGGCAGCGCAGCCCTACATCATAATGGAGCTTTCGTTTCTTTATTGTTCGCATGATCAGTATCGTTAGTGTGGACTGTGGATGCGTGCAATTGTTCTCCTTCATTTGCCGCTATGAGTATTGTATTATTCAAACAATGATGATACTTATATTATTGTTGCTATTTAGATACAATAAGGGTCTTTAGGATCCATAGAAAAACAAGCAAAGACGATTTGTATGTAGGTAGTATTCATTAGACTACAAAATACTAACGTAACCAACAACAAATTGCGGGTGAATAAAACAATAGGTGCCTACCTTAATTAATTCTGCTGAACAGTACTTATGTATAACAGGCAGACCAAGAGACATTTCAGCATTTGAAACCTCATAGGTAGAAAATCTTCGAAAATATTTGTACACAAGAACAAACTCCGAGGCACGAGATAAGTACTACAAAGTTATTAAGTAAGTGCCTATTGTTAAATTTTAAAGAACATCATCATTTCAGCATGTAAAAAATGGAGAGTAAACGATAATATCATTGTTAAACCAAGCACAAACAAATGTCCCTATTCACAATAACGATATTGGCTTAAATTGACAATACAGATGTAAAGGGGTGGTTTGCGGGAAACGTCAGCTGTGGTCACCCCCATCATCGCAAAATAGTCGGTACAGGAGGCAAGTGCAGTCGCAGATTTTCACTAATTTGAACCTTCATAGTGTTGTTTTAAAGTCGAATAGATGCAGTTATTTTCCTGATCTGTAGTATTAAGTTTGTAATTATTCGACAATGGAACTGTAATCTGACTGAGTGTTGTCACGTTTATTTAATCGTCATGCGCTTAATCGAGTCGAAAGTGTTTCATTAGTGGGGGTATTAACTGTGATTTAGTTAGGCTTATGATTATTTCTACACGTGCGATCTCTTCAGAAATAGGTTAGCTATTCTGATACATCACAGCGCGAGCGCTCATTGAGATGAGGAAGGAACACCTGATGCTTGTTCTGTAAAAATTATGAAGTGAACTTTCGATTTAAGTTGATTTAAGATACTGTGTCCACTGATGAATCTGCGGACTTGGGTAAATCACTATATGATCATTTGATCATTGATCACCCTTTAATTGTGATTATGTATTTTTATATGGATATGGATATCGAACATTGCCGGTTGGCGCATCGTAACTAGCAAACTGGCGCACGAACGATCCAGCAAGCTCGGGTGAATTCGGATCTTTTCGTTCATGAGCTACGTTAGCCAAAATGGACTTGTTGAATTGATTGCAAATACTCTCACTAGAAGGTTATTGCAATCTTGCTATTGTAGTTTGAGGTAATTATAAAATTATTCTTATAAAATTCTTAAAACAAGATATTGTGGGTGATTATATTTTGTCACGCTAATTAAAAAATTGACTGAAAAAAAAGCTTCTATAAATACGCTTATTTTTAATCGTAACGTGGAGTATAAACCCCATATTTAATGAAATAACAAAAAAACAACGATTTATTATTATATTTTCGAATCAAGAACACAGACTTCGAATATCGTCCGAGTGGTATGATTTTTGCTGATAGATTCAGCACTGGACACACCGGATAAAAATCCGAATACTGTCTTTTTATCCGGTATCTGGCCGGATAGTAAATTTAGGCCGGATACCGGATAGTTACCGGATAGCCGTTTAATCTCTAATCTTAATCTACCTACTTACCCTTTAAAAATGAAATTGCATTTTGAAAACAAGCAGGTACTTATATAAACACTGAAATAAATTGAATGGAATGACTCCACTGCTGACTATGGTAGTAGGTAGTACCAAAAAAAAAGAAAGTAGTACCACAGAACACCTTCACTTCTTCAATATCACAAAATATGTATTATATCTAGGGATTTTCGAGACACGTATTCTGTTGAAAGTGTACCTACTACCTCATAAGTTCATATCATCATGTCAGCCTTTAGAAGTCCACTGCAAAACATAGGGCTCACCCAAAGAGCGCCATGACGAGAGATCTTGTGTCACCTCCATTCACCGACTTCCTGCGATGGCTACAATGTCGTCGGTCCATCGTGTGGGGGGTCTCCCCACACTTGCTTGTTCGTGGTCGCCATTCAAGAACCTTTATTTGTGCTGTGTTGGTAACCTTGGTTCTTCTACGGATTTCCTCATTTCGGATTCTATCACGTAGTGAAACACCAAGCATAGCTCTCTCCACTGCACGCTGCGCAAACTCTGAGCTTGTGTATGAGACCAATAGTTAGCGGTAGTTAGTTCACAAAACGACTACCGCTATGCACTAGTCATAAATTCGTTTTATGACTAGTGCATAAAACGAATTTACTAACCAATTATCCCGGTTTGCTGATGCTCTCGTCAACTCTGAATAAATTCTATAATGACAGTTATAATCCAACCGTAAAAACAACTTTATCACCAACATATATATATATATATATATATATATATATATACATATATTGGCATATCACGTAAAAAGTAACGGACCGATTGCAATGCGGTTATCATAATTGGGTAGCTTAGGATAGTGGCTACGGGAACTTAAGTCTGTGCGTGCCTGACTAGCACTTGACCGGTTTTATTATAACACCGATCTGCTATCCCTAGTTGCAAGCACCCTAATAATTCCACTAGATTTTTACCCTAAAGATGATTGCCCATGATTAAAAACTGATGGGGCTTAATCAACAATGCCCACTGCCCATATCAGGGCATCGCGCCCCTCAATATTAATTTTCGAGGATTCCCTAATTACGATTCCATTCTATATTCTTGAGATGAGAGCTCACACCTGACTTGTTTAAACTCCGGTTTTGTTTTCAATACCTTTTGAATATCATTGATATTGCAAAACGCACGGTTCATTGCATTCCAATTCAGTACAATACCTATTCTTCGAACAGAAGAATATTCCCTGTAAGTGGAATTGCTTTCTTTGGTCCAAAGAATTGTACTTATTTCAACTTATTTGTTTCTTTTTAGTGGATATTCTTTCCGCTAGACGTGAGAGGAGTTGGAATCAAGAGGAAATAGACAAAAGGTGCTATAGACTAACAGGGGTGTTGACGTAATTGGTAACTGGATGTAACGGACAGACTAGACCAAACGGTAACTAGGGTATCCATTTGTTTCGCATAACTATATTAATACACATTTACTTTGGCATAATGAGTTAGGCATAACTTTTAATGACATAATACACTATTTACTTAAACAGTATTTGGCATACTGTTAAGGTAGGCATAATGATCTTTTGGGCTATATTATTTTCGTATAAAATATAATCTAGATATTCTGTGACAGTAGGTTAAGGTAAGGCGCGGTGGCCCTTTGGGCCACCCTTAAGCTGCGAACATGTTTGTTTTACATAGGTAGGTACGTAAAATAATTTAGTTCAAAGTAATTTCACTCACGGTGAATAATTAAATGTTTATACTACTAAATAATATGTTTGTTTATCGTTATGCTAACTTTAGATATGGTAAACACGATTATGCCTAAACGTTTATGCGTAATTATGATTGTGCTTGCACATTATGAGATAAATAAAATTATGCCACACCAAATTATGACGTTATATTTTATGCGTATCGTTATAGAACCCGGTAACTAGACAACGGCCCGGGGCGATGATTTCTCATTGGACGTCTCATTGGCTCTTTTATCTTTTGTATTTACATGTGTATTATTATAATTCATGACATTTAAAAATGTAGAGTTATAGAGAATTGTCAAAAAAAAACCCCGTATAGTTTCTTGGTGCTCTCTTCTCTAACGGGCGTATTTCCGAAGCACCGGCACAGACGGTAAAGTCAGAAGGCTGTTTCCTTTTTCTATGTGAGATAAACTCAAAGCATACTTAGTTTATCTAATAGTAGCGATTTAATTTATTTATAATAATTTATATTTTTCCCTTTGTTCATGAGATGTTAACTTGTGACTTGTAAAAATGGTATTATTTTTCCTATCAAAAAAAAAACTATCAAGAGTCTATCTTTCTATCTATCTATAAACACTTTGAGTTTAGAAGGTACAGGTAAGTAGGTATAGCAGTTC